>CM046032.1:12755693-13308193 GCA_025215565.1 Flaveria ramosissima | reverse complement strand
TGCACAACTTGTGCTTTAACGCTTCAAAAGCTTCTTCTTGCTCGGTACCTCACTCGAATGGTTTATTCTTTTGAGTCAAAGAAGTGAGTGGCTTCGCGATCCTTGAAAAGTTGGCAATGAATCTCGGATAATAACCAGCAAGACCAAGGAAAGAACGAACTTCGGTAGTGGTTGCAGGAACACACCAATTTTTCACAGCTTCCACCTTTGCAGGATCAACGTGAATTCCTTGGCTATTCACCACGTGTCCTAGAAATTGAACTTCCTCGAGCCAGAAGTCACACTTCGAGAATTTCGCGTACAATTGCTCTTTCTTCAACAACTCAAGAACCAATCTCAAATGCAGTTCATGATCGGTGTTGGATTTGGAGTAGATAAGTATGTCATCAATGAAGACGATCACAAACTTGTCTAGATAAGGTTTGCATACTCGGTTCATGAGATCCGTGAAGACAGTAGGAGCATTGGTTAAACCAAAAGGCATCACCATAAACTCATAGTGCCCATAACGAGTACGGAAAGCGGTCTTTGGGATATCATCATCATGGACTCGCAATTGATGATAGCCAGAACGTAAATCGATCTTCGAGAAAATAGCAGCTCCTTGTAGTTGGTCAAACAAATCATCGATACGAGGAAGAGGATAACTGTTCTTGATGGTAAGCTTGTTAAGCTCACGATAGTCGATGAACATACGAAACGATCCATCTTTCTTCTTTACGAAAAGAACAGGTGCACCCCAAGGCGAAGAACTAGAACGGATGAAGCCCTTCTCTGATAGCTCTTGAAGTTGACTAGAAAGTTCTTGCATTTCAGATGGTGCAAGTCGATATGGTGATTTAGCCACGGGGTTTGCTCCCGGTATCAAGTCAATTTTAAACTCAACTTCACGCACGAGAGGTAGACCACTAAGGTCATCGGGAAATACTTCCGGAAAGTCTCGTACGATAGGGACATCCTTAAGTTCTTTCCCTTTGACTTTCGTGTTGACCAAGTAAGCCAAGAAGGCCATATACTTCTTGCTTAAGCACTTTCGGGCTTGAGTGCAAGACATGAGTTTAAGCCCTTTGGAAGACTTTTCACCGAAAACTTTCAAAGTATCTCCAGAGGGTAACGGTATACGAATGCACTTCTCGAAACAAATGATCACGACATGGTGTTTGGCTAACCAATCCATACCAATGATGAGGTCGAAGCTTCCAAGTTTCATAGGAATAAGATCAATAAGAAAATCGTGTGTGTCAAGGCTTAAGATGCAATCACGAATAATGACATCAATGGTGATCGATTCTCCATCGGCAACTTCAACGGTAAGAGGTCTTTCTAGTTTCGTATGTGGCTTAGAAACTATAGGTTCAAACTCTAACGAAACAAAACTCTTATCGGCTCCAGAATCAAATAGGACATAGGCATAAGTTTTATTAATAAGAAACATACCTGTTCAATTTTAAAGGTATTTAACGATACAGGTAATGTATGAAAAGAATTAGGTCACACAAGTCAAAGGTAAGTTAACATACCATTTACCACATCGTTGTTTGCTTGTGCTTGATTTGCATTGATGTTGAAAGCACGTCCTCGGGCTTGTGGAACATTACCCACAAGACGAGGGCATTGTGGGCGAAAATGACCAGGTTCCCCACAGTTGTAGCAAACACGGTTTGTGACCACGACGGCGTTGTTAGGTGCACGGTGACAAGTCGCCACCAAGTGACCATATTTACCACATAAGGTATAGATACGGCATGGTTGATTTCCCGGATGATGGTACCTACAGGTGTTGCACATAGGTTGAGGACCAACATAGGCTCTAGCCCCAGGCACTTGTGCCACAGGTGCAGTCGCAGGTACAAGTTGTCTTTGGGGTTGTTTGGGTGTAGCCACAGCATAGTTACGCGCCGGTGTGAACTTGCACTTCTTGTTGTTGTTGTTGTTGTAAGACGGTTCAGCTTTGGTCTCCTTAACAGCCTCGGTAGCCATCTTCTCTACCTTCTTTGCACCCTTCACAGACATGGTGCCCGCTCGTATATGGTTCTCGGTGAGTTAAGCGGTGATAGTAATGGCTTCTTCCAAGGTTGTGGGTCAGCTACCCACCACAGCATCTTGAATTTGGGGTGGTACACCCTTGATAAATTCTCGATGTTGCGGGGGACAGTGTCGACCATATGAGGCAGCAGTATACTCAACTCATGATGCCTGGTTGAGTAGGCCAAATGATCACCATCATTTTGCTTCAAGTTCCAAAACTCTTCTTCCAACTTTTGCAATTCACTTCTCGGGCAAAACTTCACGATGGCGATGTTCTTGAACTCATCCCAAGAGAGTGCCAATATAGCATCAGCTCCACGATTTCTCTTCTCGCTATTCCACCAGGTGAGACCCTTTGTTGGAGCATGCTAGTGGCATAACGAACTTTGAGTGCCTCGGGACACTCACAATTGATGAAGGTTTTTTCCATGCTCTCGAACCACTCAAGAAGACCATTGGCTCCTTCCTTGCCACTCAAACTAGTGGGCTTGCAAGAGCTAAAGTGCTTGAAGGTGCAAGTTTGATTGTTCCCGTGTTGATTGTTCCCGTTTTGGTTGTTGCTATTGTCTCCATTAGCACCGCTATTATTCCCATTGGCGTTGTTGTTGCTATTAGCCATTAGAGTGCTATTAAGTTCAGCAACCATAGTCGGGATGACGGCAGCCATTTGTCGGGCAATCATGGCAGCTAGCTTACGGTCGAAACTTCCACGCTTTCCATGGTGACGAGACATGCTGGATATACAAAAATGAGTTAGTTACGGGAGTGAGGATAACAAAGGATAGTAGTTTAAACAAAGATAAGCTAAGGGTTGTAAGATACACGGAATGATTCCATTTGGTAACGCATTACCATTTGGAAACGTTGACACGTCAAGGTGAATTGACCCACTTACCTTAGAAACTTGTGTATATCGACCATAGTTTATCACTCATCCCAGAAATCCCCAGGTAAGCATAATTAGTCCCGTAGGATTTATGCGATATGCTTGCCTTAGCCCGAGGGCCTTTTGCCTGGAAATCCAGAATACAGGTGTCTATGTGTCACACAAATTTCTTAGGTTCATGAAATCAAAACCTTGATGGGATTTTACATGGATTAGACATAAGTCTAAAGATTCAAGTCATAAGCATAAGTATACGATTCCACGTGTCGTCGAAAATAAGATTAAGAAGTTTCATTTGTCGGGGAGAGTCAAAATGTCAAAGGTAAGTTTAGGGAGAGAAGTAACAAAGTTTTAACAATTATAAGGCAAACCTGTTGGATCTAGAGAGGCTGTTGCAACCAAAACCATATCACTTAGAAGATTTTGAGTACAACATACAAAGGACTTCCGAAGCCAAGTGTGGGACTTCCGAAGGAAGAAGGAGCTCTTCCGAAGTCTAAAGTGTAAAATACACTTCCGAAGGAAAACTCCAACTTCCGAAGATAAAGAAGTTACTTCCGAAGAATAAAGACTTGAAGACAAAGTTCTGAAGTCAACTTCCGAAGTATAAAGAAGTCCTCAAAGCCTCAGAAGCATAGAAGCATCTTCCGAAGTATAAGTGGCTTCGGAAGAACTTGTTCTTCCGAAGCCAGTTAACCTTCGGAAGACACTTCTATTATCCAGTAGACATAAGTATGGTCTGTCTGACAGCCCGCTGCAAATCTCTGAGATACTGCATGGCGTTTTCTCAAAAGCCATGTAGTTGACCATACTTTAATCTACTGTTTACCTTTTTATGTTAAGTACAGTTGCCATCTTTAGTTGGTGACAAAAGGTAAGTCATGGACATGTCATGACTACCATATCTTAGATAATACTTTATCTAAGATACCTTAAGTATAGCATTGTAGTATATGCTTTAGTCGTAGGTTTCCAGCTGGTATCAAGTATAACCGGCTGTAGGATCTAGTATATATAGTTTCTCATTGTAACTCTTGTAATATGCTTGTAAGTGTCTTGTAATCTTGAGTTGAGAAGTAATATATACAAGTACCTTGAAAATACTCCTGCTTGTTCCTTTGATTACTTATTATATTATTATCAACTCTTGTTAAAGGCATTGCTTCATCTTGTTTGAGTGATATTATAAGTGAGTTTGAGAGAATTACAAGTGTTAAGTGATAAAACCCGATCCTGCAATTGGTATCAGAGCTTTTTAGGCTCTTGATTGTGAGATCTTACCATCCTAATCAACCAGTTTTTCACTCCTCCTTATACCTCACTCAAAAATGGCCCTCATCAAATCTGAAGTTGAAATGGGAACGATGACCAAAGCTCCCATCATCGACCCTGAAAACTTCAGGTCTTGGAGCAGAAGAATGGAAGGCTTCATGAGATACAGGATAGCAAGATGTGGCAATCCATCGTTAATGGCCCGTACAAGCCAAAAGTTGCTGGTGGAAACGGTGCCATGATCGAGAAGGCCGTTGAAGACTACTCCGATGAAGACAGGAAGAAGCTTGACATAGACAGCAATGCTATGACTGTTCTCATGACTGCAATCCCAAACTCCATCATGGTGGGGTTTGAGCATTGTAAGTCAGCCAAATAACTCTTTGATGCACTTGCTCAAATGTACTCAAGCTCTAATGATTCAAAGAAGGACTCACTGAAGCAGCAGTTTGAGAACTTCACCTATGTTGCTGGAGAAACTTTTAGCCAGTAATATTTCAGGTATATGGATCATTTCCCCTCCCTCCAATCTGTGGGAATCACTCAAGAACTTAGAGATCTTACTAGAAAGTTCATGAGTGCTCTACCCAATGAGTGGACTTTCTACCGTGTCTCCATCAAGAGAACAGAGAATTTAAACACACTCACCATGATCGAACTCTATGGGATCCTTGATGGATACCGTTTGGAAATGGAAAGTAAGAAGGGTCACCAAGCAAGCAGACCCTTGAGCCTTCCTGCTAGCAACGCTTTAATGGTTGCTGAAGGCTCAGGTATCTCCCAGTCTCAGCAGTACCTGTCATACACCCAGCAGCCATCTTGTTCATCTGGGCCTTACATCACATTCCCTGAGACTCCAAGGTTTCATCAAACTCAGCAAAGCTCCTTTCAGGAGGGCTGTGCGTTTGTCTCAGGGAGTGGACACTCCAATGATCATCAATTCTGCTTTGATGATCTTGAGTGCTTCAGTCCAGATGACATAGAGTATTGGACATTGTCCAGCAAATGGCTCTTCTGACCTAAAGAGCGAAGAAGTTCTTTAAGAGAACTGGAAGGCAATTCCCTCAAAACCCAATCACTAGCAAGTTTGGGTTTGACAAAAGCAAGGCTAAGTGTTACAACTGTAACCAGCTTGGCCATTTTGCAAGGGAATGCAAGGCTCCCAAGTCCAACCCGGGAACCTCACAGGCCTCCACACATCCTTCTACACCAAAGCCCAACGGAAAGTCAACTGAAACAGCAGCTATGGCTCAAGAAGTTGACTGGAGCTTTATGGTTCAAGATGTGACTCCTGCTCAAGCACTCATGGCATGAACAGATGAAAATAAGGTATATGAACATCTCTGTACCCCTGCTTGTATTGCTAAGGTTAAATTGTACCAGGACTACAATATGGAAATTAAATCCGATATTGAGTCTTTAAATGTGCTAAAATCTGACTTTAAAAGAGCTGAATCTGACTACCAAAAGAAAATTGAGGAGTTAGAGAAAACTGTATCTCTTTTAAAACATGAACACACCAACTACAAGACTCAAATCAAGGATTTAATATCCAAATTGACTGAGGCTCAAGCCAAGCTTGTCACAGCTGAGGCTCAAGCCAGGAAGTATGCTATTTCTGAGAAAAACTTCCAAGCCATACTTGCATCATCCTCTCACTCCAAACTTTGCTATCAAAACAAAAGTGGGTTGGGAACCAATGAAATTGCTCCACCACACTCTTATGAGTCTATAAGACAGCCAAGGTGTGGTACTGAAGAGCAAGAGGTTCCATCTGTTGACCCACCTTGTAAAGAGTCAAAGAGTGATGCAACTGTGGAGACCATGACCATCACAGGGAAGGAACAGGTAATTGTGCCCTCCCAGGCCAATGATGATCAAACCCTGACCACCAAAGCCAGAAGAAGCAGGGCTAAAGCAGCCAGAAAAACTGCCAAGAAGGTGGCTGAATCCAAGCTGAAGATAGACCCAAAGCAAAAGGGTGTATTCATATCAGCAGGATTCCAGGTGGTTGGACCTTCTGATTCAGGAAAGGAGTATAGTACCAGTACTCCTATCCTACCAAAGGATCAGAAGTTAAAGGGAAAGGTTGCTGATGAGGAGAAAAAGAACAAGAAACAGCAACCCTCCAATTCCCAGAAAATTAACATTGCATGCATAATGTGTGGTCTGCAAAACCACATGGCTAAGATTGTTACTACAATCCTGCTAGCACACATTATGCAAATAATGTTAAAAGAGAAGGAGTCAGGGAAGGTTTCACATTTGGACCATATCAAATGGTTCAAGTGATGAAAAAGGGAAAGCTTGTTTCCGAAGCAAGGCTTCTCTCGGAAGAAAACTCTTCTTCCGAAAGGAAAAAGGCTTCAGAAGTGAAAGCTGCAAAGACTCACAAAAGAGTCCCCTTGAAACCATCCCAGAAGAAGACTGCTTCGGAAGAAAAGGTGGTGAAGGTCTCTTCCGAAAAGAAAGAAGCTTCGGAAGAATGCCAAGCTACAAAAGCTTCATCAAGCTCATCTTCTATGATCAACCAAGGGATGGAATGGAAGATCAAGGAAGATGTTGTAGCCCAAACCTCTTCTTCAAAGACATCTATTGAACCCCCATGCATAAATTTGGTTCAATCATGTCACTCTCATTGGAAGAACCCAAGACCAACAAGGCTTGGTTTCCAATCAAAACTAATTATCTCACCTTATGTGCAGGGACATCCATATGACAAGAATAACAACATTTGGATTGTAGATAGTGGATGCTCCAGGCACATGACAGGGAACAGATCTCTCCTTCAACAATTTCAACATTATGATGGAGGTCCTGTCCAGTTTGGAAGTGAGGCCGGAGGATATATTTCTGGCAGAGGAAGTATATCTAATGGAAAATTAAAAGTTGACAAAGTTAATTTTGTCAAACAGCTTGAACACAACCTGTTAAGTGTTTCTCAGTTTTGTGATCAAAAGCATCAAATGCTTTTCACAGAACATGAGTGCATCATCCTCAAACCTGGGATGACAATTCCTCAGGAATTGGTGCTTCTTAGATCTCCCAGGAGAGGGGATATGTACAAGCTTGATATGAACAATGCTTCCCCAATGGGAGAAGTATCATGCTTTCTTTCCAAAGCTGATAGTGATGAGTCAACACTATGGCATAAACGAATGTGTCATGTCAATTTAAGACAATGAATAAATTGGCTAAAAATAACTTGGTACATGGTTTGCCTAAAAAGTAATTTTTCTGCAAGATAACTGTGTTGCTTGCCTGAAAGGGAAATAACACAGGTCTTCTCATAAATCCAAAGTTGTTAACTCTATCACTACTCCATTACACTTATTGCACATGGATCTATTTGGTCCCACAAGTATAATGAGCATTGGAAGGAAATCATATTGCCTTGTGGTAGTTGATGATTTTACTAGATTTACATGGGTATTCTTTTTAAGAACTAAAGATGAAACTGCTGAAAACTTTAAAATCTTTTATTCTTAAAATAGAAAATCAAGTTGATCACAAGGTTAAAATAATTAGAAGTGATCAAGGGACTGAGTTTAAGAACTTTGTTCTTGACTCATTTTGTAACTCAAAAGGGATTGGCCAGACAATACAGTGCTCCTAGAACTCCTCAACAAAATGGTGTTGCTGAGAGGAGAAATAGGACACTTATTGAGGCTGCTCGGACTATGTTGGCTGATTCAAAGCTGCCTCTAACATTCTGGGCAGAGGCAGTCAGCACTGCATGTTATGTGCAGAACAGAGTTCTTGTAGTAAAGCCACATGGAAAGACCCCTTATGAGTTATGGAACAAGAGGCCACCGTTCATTGGCTTTCTAAGGTCCTTTGGCAGCAGGTGTACCATACTTAACACAAAAGACAATTTGGCAAAATTTGCTGAAAAGTCAGATGATGCTATCTTTGTTGGATATTCCTCCTATTCTAAAGCTTACAGGGTTTATAATATTAAAAACCAACAATTTGAGGAATCCTCCAACATTGTAGTTAATGAGCACACTCCTTGTGTTAGGGGGAATGGCCCTGATCATATTTTTGATTTAGAATTGTTTCCAAACTATTCTAAACCATCTTGTGAGAATGTTTCAGCTGGAACAGGTGCTCAAAGCAATTCTGATGAAGACCAACTGTTTGAACTTCCCAGACCTGCTCCAAGTTCTCCAAGAGCAACAACAAATCAAGTTCCCACTATTGAAAGATCTGACAACATAACCATTTCAAGAAATAGTGGAACTTCAACCAGGGATTTACCTGATGATCTTCAAGTCTCCTCAGGTGATCCTGCACAACACCAAGCTGATGGAAGCAGCATTTTGAAGGAACAGGGAAGTGTTAATGATGCTTCACAGCAAAGAAATGATGATGTTTCTCTTTCATTCAATCAGTCCTCATTGAATGAGATTGAAACAACAGCTGGACCAAGTATTCAAGCTCCTGAGCAAAATATGTCCAACTTGGACTTATCTTTGCAACTGGAGGTGATTCCAAGACTCAGAATTCACAATACTCATCCAGCTGAAAACATCATAGGGGAAGTCTCTGAGGGTGTGAGAACAAGGGGACAAACTCACAATGGGAATGTCTGCCTGTACTCATGCTTCTTATCCCAAATGGAACCCAAGAAGGTAGAAGATGCCTTGAAAGATAGTAGCTGGGTTGAATCAATGCAAGAGGAGCTGCTTCAATTCAAAAGACAAAAGGTTTGGAACTATGTCCGCTACCATCTGGTCAAGTACCTATAGGCACCAAGTGGGTATTCAGAAACAAAAGAGATGACAGAGGCTTGATTATCAAGAACAAGGCAAGACTGGTGATTCAAGGATACACTCAAGAGGAAGGAATTGATTATACTGATGTCTTTGCACCTGTTGCAAGACTTGAGGCAGTTAGGATCTTCCTTGCTTATGCTGCATCCAAGAATTTCACTGTCTACCAGCTTGATGTCAAGTGTGCCTTTCTATATGGGGATATAGATAGGGAAGTCTACGTATGCCAGCCTCCAGGATTTGAAGACCCACAGCACCCAAACTATGTGTGCAAGTTGGATAAAGCTCTATATGGGCTGCACCAAGCACCTAGGCTGTGGTATGAGACATTGTCTCAATTTCTTCTGAAGAATGGTTATACTAGAGGTACCATTGACAAGACTCTCTTCATCAGAAAGTCTATGAAAGACATTTTGCTAGTTCAAGTCTATGTTGATGACATCATATTTGGTTCCTCAAATGACCAAATGTGCAAAGACTTTGAGAGCATTATGAAGAAGGAGTTCGAGATGAGTTCTATGGGAAAAATGGACTTTTTCCTTGGAATTCAGGTAAAGCAACTGAAAGAAGGGTTCTTCATCAATCAATCTAAGTATGTCAATGATATCTTAGAAAGATTTGATATGAAGGATTGTAAAGCAGCAAAGACACCCATACCCAGAAACCATGATTTATACCCTGATTCTGAGGGGGAGGATACTGATCAACATCAGTATAGAGCAATCATTGGTTCTCTGATGTATCTCACAGCAAGTAGACCTGATATCATGTTTGCAACTTGCATTTGTGCAAGATATCATGTAAGGCCCCGTTCCCGGGAAGCCTCACAGTTGGTTAATCATAGCATAAAAATCAGTTTAATAATATAACATTGCAGCGGAAATAATTAGACATTCATTTAAAACATAGAAACCATATTGTACTCATACTTTTGTCCTTTAATTTCAAACAAAACATGCTAATTGTTCTTAAATTACAATAATATTTCATAAATAGGAATGCCATCCATAGCTCCCCAAGTAGCTCCATGTGCCATCCTCAGCATCAGCACTTACCTGCCAACTATTATGCATAAAAGTCAGCTTCGCTGAGTGAGTTCTAGTTTTAAATATTACAAGAAAATATAAACTTTATCCTTCATATAATGACCATGCATACAACATAGAATATAACATTACTTGCATCATAATAAGCATGTTCATTATCTTTCATTCTTTCATTATCTTTCACTTTCATCATAAACGAGATTGCACAAAGCAAGAGCTCCATGTTGATTGACAACAAATGTCAATCCCTGTCGGTACACATGAAAACGGTAGCTAACCCCCGACAGTTGATCCACACTGCAAGGCACATAGCCCGCTCATGAATACAGATCCATCATCATACATCAGACTCACATAAGTGAAGTCTATCATAGTGCTTGCAAGACTTTTCATCATCAAACGGGCCCGGGGGTAACATTCATTAAGTTTCACTTTTCATTAATATCATCTTCCACTTTAATATATATAATACTTAACTTATTAAGTACACATCATGCCAAGTAAAATCATCGTAAAACATAACCGAACCGCCGCGGGACAGCGGGGGTTCGGGGGCGGCAGCCCCTGACAGCGGGGTCCTAGGGGCAGCAGCCCCTAGTGGGGTCCAAGGGGCAACGCCCCTGGCTGGGGCCGGGCTGGAAAACTCGTTTTTTATATTTAATGATTTATATAGCACATTTACTTATAGAAAAATCGTTCTTCCTGTTAAAACCCCTTAAAATCTTGGTCATTTAAAAACGTATTTTTAGTATGCATAATAGCCCCAAAACATGGAAAACTTATAAATGGGGATCTAGAACTCACCTGGATACCACGAATAACTTCTAGGCTAAGCTTACAAGGCTAGGATCACTCTACACAGCCTGCAGAATAGCTAACACTTAAAGGGGTTAATTTCTGCCTAAATTCGCTGCAAGATCAACAATTTCGCAGCTAGGTTCGCCAACAGTTTCGCTGCTAGTTTCACCAGCAGTTTCGCTGCTAGTTTCGCTAGCACCTTCGCTGGCAGTTTCGCTGGCATCTTCGCTGCCAGTTTTGCTGCCAGTTTCGCCCAACTTTCGTTGGAAAAACATGTCTGCGAAACTACCTGCGAAACTATAATTTCGCAGGAAGATCCACAGTTTCGCTGATTGAATATGCAAATTCGCTGGATGAACATACAGTTTCGCAGATCGCATAAAAATTACGAACCAGTCCGTTTTTAACCCAAAATCATAACTTTTTACGTCCAATCTCTTAGTTTATCATCCATGAGGCTAAATCTAAGCTTTATACATGTTTTCATACGTAAAAATGTGACCTTTATGCGATTCTTTGCAACTTTTCAAAACCCAAAACCCTAGAATCCGGGTTTGATCTACAGAAGGGTTTAGAGGTCGATTCTTACCTGGATTTGTTGCTTCTTTCTTAGATCTTGATGCTCCAACACCCAGATCTTCAATCTCTTCACCTTAGAAGCTTCAAATCTTGAGTTTTCTCCACTTTCTCTCTCTACTTTCTCTCTCTACGAATTTTGGTGGCTAGGGTTGTAATGAGAAAGATGAAGCTGATTTGGGTAGGTTAAGGGCTGATTATGGGCCTTAATCACTTACGCTCTTGTCCATAAACCCAATTTGGCCCATAACCCATTTCCTTCTTTTATTAAATACCCATTAATTAAGCCCATTATCCTTAATGACTCGTTTCGACTTTTCGGGGTGTTACAAGTCTCCCCCACTTATTTAGGTTTCGTCCTCGAAACCTGTCAGTCATCAAACAATTGAGGGTAAAATTTCCTCATCTCCTCCTCAGTCTCCCACGTAGATTCTGACCCTTTTCTGTGTCTCCACTGTACCCGTACTAGTGGAACCACTTTATTCCGTAAGTGCTTCTCTTTCCAATCAAGGATGGCCACCGGCTGCTCTACATAATTTAGCCGTTCATCGACTTCAATGTCTTCTAATGGTACAAATGCATCATTGTCTGCCAGACATTTCCTGAGATGAGATACGTGGAACGTAGGGTGAATTCCACTCAACTCATCAGGTAGTTCTAATCTGTAGGCCACTTCTCCTACCCTTGCGATAATACGGAATGGCCCTATAAATCTTGGGCTCAACTTTCCCCTTTTTCGAAACCTGATGATCCCTTTCCAGGGCGATACCTTGAGCATAACCTTGTCACCAACCTCAAATTCTATCGGCCTACGCCTCTTATCAGCATAAGACTTCTGGCGGTCCTTTGCAGCTTTCATGAACGCCTTAATCTTATCTAACTTCTCAGTTGTGACCTCAATCACTTCAAGACTCCCCAATTCCTTCTGCCCGATGTCGCCCCAACACACGGGCGTTCTGCACTTCCTACCGTACAACATCTCGTAAGGTGGCATACCAATGCTGGCATGGTAACTATTATTATATGAGAATTCTGCCAACGGTAAGTGCTCATCCCAACTTCCTCCAAAGTCGATTACACAGGCTCGTAGCATGTCTTCTAAAGTCTGGATCGTCCTTTCCGACTGACCATCTGTCTGGGGATGGTAAGCCGTACTAATATGCAGTCTAGTCCCCATTGAGTCATGAAACCTCTTCCAGAACTTGGACGTAAACCGCGTGTCCCTATCCGAAACGATAGACACTGGCACGCCGTGACGAGCCACGATTTCCTTGATAAATAGCTTTGCCAACCTCTCAGAGGAATACGTCTCACGAATTGGTAGGAAATGGGCACTCTTTGTTAGACAGTCAACAATCACCCAGATTGCGTCGCTTCCCCTCGCCGTGCGAGGCAGCTTTGTGATGAAGTCCATTGTGATGTGTTCCCATTTCCATTCAGGGATATCCAAAGGCTGGATCTTACCATATGGCTTTTGGTGCTCTGCCTTCACTTGCAGACAAGTCAGGCACTTGCTCACGTACTTAGCCACGTTTCGCTTCATTCCCGGCCACTAGTAATCTTTCTTCAGATCCTGATACATTTTCGTGGCACCGGGGTGTATGGAATATCGAGTTTTGTGAGCCTCATCCATGATTTTCTCCCTTAGATCCCCATAGAGAGGGATCCACATTCTTCCAGATCGGGTTCTAACACCCAAGGTGTTTTCCCCCTAAGTCTGAAACTTGTCCTTTCATCCTTTCAGAGTTGACTCTGTCCTCTCTTAATGCCTCATCCTGGAACTCCCTCACTTGTTTCATAACATCAAGCGTCATGATTATCTGGCAAGCCCTCACCCGAATTGGTTCTGGTCGTCCTTTTCGTCTAAGGGCGTCAGCAACCACATTGGCTTTGCCTGGATGATAATGAATTTCGCAGTCATAATCCTTGATCAGTTCCAACCACCTCCTCTGCCTCATATTGAGTTCCTTTTGTTCAAAGAAATACTTTAGACTTTTATGATCAGTGAAGATGGTGCACTTCACCCCATACAGGTAATGCCTCCAAATCTTCAATGCAAACACCACCGCGGCCAACTCCAAATCATGGGTAGGATAATTGGCCTCGTGAACCTTTAATTGTCTAGAAGCATAGGCTATCACCTTCCCTCGTTGCATCAACACGCAACCCAATCCTGCATACGAGGCATCCGAGTAGACCACCAATCCTCGTTCCCTTCAGGTAACGTCAAGACAGGGGCTTGAGTTAACCTCATCTTCAGTTCTAGGAAGGCGTTCTCCTGATCAGTACCCCATTCATACTTCACGTCCTTTCGGGTCAACTTTGTCAAAGGAGAAGCTATCTTGGAGAAATCCTGGATAAACTCCTATAGTAGCCTGCCAAGCCTAAGAAACTGCGAATCTCGGATGGCGTCTTTGGAGGTTCCCATTGCATTACCGCTTCAACCTTCGCAGGGTCCACCCTGATCCCCTCTGGATTAACCACATGGCCTAGAAATTGAACTTCTCGTAGCCAAAATGCGCATTTAGAGAACTTAGCATATAACTTCTCATTTCTAAGCGTCTCCAATACTTCTCGAATATGATCGGCATGTTCCTCTTCACTTTTTGAATAAATCAAAATGTCGTCGATGAATACTATCACCGATTTATCCAACATTGGTCGACATACCCTATTCATGAGGTCCATGAAAGCAGCTGGCGCGTTGGTTAAACCAAAGGACATGACGAGGAATTCGTAATGTCCATAACGCGTACGGAACGCTGTCTTAGGAATGTCTTGTTCTTTCACCTTCAGTTGGTGGTAACCAGACCGCAGGTCTATCCTTGAAAACCAGCTGGCACCCTGAAGTTGATCGAACAGGTCGTCGATCCTTGGTAACGGATACCGATTCTTTACGGTCAGCTTATTGAGCTCGCGATAGTCAATGCACATCCGCATGCTACCATCTTTCTTCTTGACGAATAAAACCGGAGCACCCCATGGAGAGATACTCGGTCGGATGAAGCCTTTATCCAATAAATCTTGCAACTGGTCCCTCAGTTCTACCATCTCCAAGGAGCTAATCGATATGGTGCTTTAGCGACAGGTTGTGCTCCCGGTAGCAAATCAATCTGGAATTCGATTTCGCGGTCAGGCGGCACACCGGTCAGGTCTTCAGGAAAGACGTCAGGAAACTCGCGCACTACCGGCACGTCTGATAATTGTGGCTCTGGCGCATCCACATCTTTTACATAGGCCAAGTAAGCGCTGCACCCACGTCTCAAGTACTTTTCAGCTGTGATCATCGACACGACCTTCGGTACACAGCACACCTTATCTCCACGAACCGTAACAGAACTACCATCGGGCGCTGTTAGACGAATTATCTTCTTACTACATACTATATTGGCTTCATAGGTAGCTAACCAATCCATGCCTAACACCACATCGAAACCTCCTAAGGCCATAACATGCAACCTAGCAGGGAACTTACAATCTTCTAACTCAATCAGGCAATCCTCAACCACCTCAGTTACCTTAGTGGACTTACCAATGGCTGTTTCTACATAGAAAGGCTCATCTAACTTTCTACTCTTATCATGCAACAAACGACAAAAGGCAGTTGACACAAAACTCCTACTAGCACCAGAATCAAAGAGCACAGAAGCATATTCATGGTCTACCAGAAACATACCTGAAACTACTTCTGGGTCTGCCCTGGCCTCCTCGCGAGTTATGTTGAATGCCCTCGCCTTCGCCTTTGAACCGTCACTTCTTCCCTTATCTCCAGCTTTAACCGTTCCTGATCCTTCTGGTTTTCCTTTCTTACAGTCTCTTCCCGCATGACCCATCTCGCCACACTGGTAACACCTCCCCACCTTGCAATCCCTAGCATAGTGGCCCTCGCCTCCACATTTGAAACATTTTCCCGTCCCAACTCTACACTCCCCTGAATGACCCTTTCCACATTTTCTACAAGCACCTCTTTCACCAGTATTTCCCTGTCTCCCAGACTGGTCCTCAACCCTCATCCTCTTCTCTCCACTCCGGAAGTTATCACCTCCGAACCTCTTCCCATTTCCATTCTTGTTCCCATTCCATTTCTCCACCTTCTTCTGTACAGGCACTGGGTCTCTCTCATCGTACAACCTCCCAGCTAAATCCACCACAGACCTAAACGTACCCGGTCTGGCTGCAATCATGTGCCTCCTGATGTCCACAGGCAAACCCTGTATGTATCTTTTGATCTTCCTGGACGCAGGCATCACCATGTCTGGCACAAGTCTTGCAAGTTCATTGAACTTGGAGGTATACTCTTGATGAGTCATGTTCCCAGCCTTCAAATACAAGAACTCCTTTTCAATCTTGTCTAATTCCCGATGGGGACAATACTCCTCCAGCACTAACTCCTTCAACTCAGACCACTTCATCTTGGCTATTGATCGCTTCCCCTCAGCCTGGACAATATTGTCCCACCAGCATAACGCTGAGTCAACAAAGGAATGAGTGGCAAACTTAACTTTTTGATCCTCTCGGCACTCACTAATTTCCAGTACCGCTTCCATCTCTCTGACCCAACGATGAGCGGCAGTAGCAGTGCCGTTACCGTCAAAGGTTGGGGGCTTGCACCTTTGAAATGCCCCATAGTTGCACCCTCTAGTAGTCTCTCTCTCGGACTCTCATCACTATCGTCATCATGGACTACCACCTTAGGGTTTGATGGCTCCTCTTCAGACTCCTCAGTCCTCCCAGTGGACTTTCCTGAATTCTTCTCACTTTCCTTCCCCTTCTTCTCAGCTTTCTCTCCATCCTTGACTGCTTTGATCACCTCGGTCACTACCGAGGGTAAGACATTTTGCATGACATTGTAGACTTCGTCAGCGATAGCCTCCTTCACAGTGGGTTTGAGGGTGGCTGATCCCTCCCCCTCCGGGTGACTATGGAGGTCTGACTCCTCATGAACAGTCTCGGGAGCTTTAGCTTTGCTCCGGGTGACACGTGGCACAGTAGTACGCCCGCCACGAGCACCTCCTCGGGTTGCCTTTCCAGATTTTCTACCAGCCATAACTAATTCCTATAAGATTCAAACACCAAAATGGTTATTCAAGATAATTGCTCAGATCATTATAAGTATGGTAAGTCCTTAATTACAGTGGCCAAGTGTGATTAACCACTTACCTTACCCTCCTGTCCCAAGCAATCACTATCCTAACACATATCAGTATTCAAATCTACAAGCACATAAAACAAATAGCACACGCACATAATTTCGGTTTACTTGAAACTTTTACCTGATGGCACGTAGCTACTTGGATTGGCATCCTTCATTCGGTCCCATTTTCAGTTTAAGTTTAGGTTTTGAAAATAGTTTACCCAATTCTCTTAAACTTTGGCTCTGATACCAACTTGTAAGGCCCCGTTCCCGGGAAGCCTCACAGTTGGTTAATCATAGCATAAAATCAGTTTAATAATAAACATTGCAGCGGAAATAATTAGACATTCATTTAAAACATAGAAACCATATTGTACTCATACTTTTGTCCTTTAATTTCAAACAAAACATGCTAATTGTTCTTAAATTACAATAATATTTCATAAATAGGAATGCCATCCATAGCTCCCCAAGTAGCTCCATGTGCCATCCTCAGCATCAGCACTTACCTGCCAACTATTATGCATAAAAGTCAGCTTCGCTGAGTGAGTTCTAGTTTTAAATATTACAAGAAAATATAAACTTTATCCTTCATATAATGACCATGCATACAACATAGAATATAACATTACTTGCATCATAATAAGCATGTTCATTATCTTTCATTCTTTCATTATCTTTCACTTTCATCATAAACGAGATTGCACAAAGCAAGAGCTCCATGTTGATTGACAACAAATGTCAATCCCTGTCGGTACACATGAAAACGGTAGCTAACCCCCGACAGTTGATCCACACTGCAAGGCACATAGCCCGCTCATGAATACAGATCCATCATCATACATCAGACTCACATAAGTGAAGTCTATCATAGTGCTTGCAAGACTTTTCATCATCAAACGGGCCCGGGGGTAACATTCATTAAGTTTCACTTTTCATTAATATCATCTTCCACTTTAATATATATAATACTTAACTTATTAAGTACACATCATGCCAAGTAAAATCATCGTAAAACATAACCGAACCGCCGCGGGACAGCGGGGGTTCGGGGGCGGCAGCCCCTGACAGCGGGGTCCTAGGGGCAGCAGCCCCTAGTGGGGTCCAAGGGGCAACGCCCCTGGCTGGGGCCGGGCTGGAAAACTCGTTTTTTATATTTAATGATTTATATAGCACATTTACTTATAGAAAAATCGTTCTTCCTGTTGAAACCCCTTAAAATCTTGGTCATTTAAAAACGTATTTTTAGTATGCATAATAGCCCCAAAACATGGAAAACTTATAAAATGGGGGATCTAGAACTCACCTGGATACCACGAATAACTTCTAGGCTAAGCTTACAAGGCTAGGATCACTCTACACAGCCTGCAGAATAGCTAACACTTAAAGGGGTTATATTCTGCCTAAATTCGCTGCAAGATCAACAATTTCGCAGCTAGGTTCGCCAACAGTTTCGCTGCTAGTTTCACCAGCAGTTTCGCTGCTAGTTTCGCTAGCACCTTCGCTGGCAGTTTCGCTGGCATCTTCGCTGCCAGTTTTGCTGTCAGTTTCGCCCAACTTTCATTGGAAAAACATGTCTGCGAAACTACCTGCGAAACTATAATTTCGCAGGAAGATCCACAATTTCGCTGATTGAATATGCAAATTCGCTGGATGAACATACAGTTTCGCAAATCGCATAAAAATTACGAACCAGTCCGTTTTTAACCCAAAATCATAACTTTTTACGTCCAATCTCTTAGTTTATCATCCATGAGGCTAAATCTAAGCTTTATACATGTTTTCATACGTAAAAATGTGACCTTTATGCGATTCTTTGCAACTTTTCAAAACCCAAAACCCTAGAATCCGGGTTTGATCTACAGAAGGGTTTAGAGGTCGATTCTTACCTGGATTTGTTGCTTCTTTCTTAGATCTTGATGCTCCAACACCCAGATCTTCAATCTCTTCACCTTAGAATCTTCAAATCTTGAGTTTTCTCCACTTTCTCTCTCTACTTTCTCTCTCTACGAATTTTGGTGGCTAGGGTTGTAATGAGAAAGATGAAGCTGATTTGGGTAGGTTAAGGGCTGATTATGGGCCTTAATCACTTAGGCTCTTGTCCATAAACCCAATTTGGCCCATAACCCATTTCCTTCTTTTATTAAATACCCATTAATTAAGCCCATTATCCTTAATGACTCGTTTCGACTTTTCAGGGTGTTACATATCAGGCTGCTCCAAAGGTGTCTCACCTAATTGCTGTTAAGAGAATTCTCAGATACCTCAAAGGAGTACCTAAGTTAGGTCTCTGGTATCCAAGAAATAGTGATTTTAATCTCTATGGTTACTCTGATAGTGATTATGGTGGCTGCAACATCAACAAGAAATCAACATCAGGTGGACGTCAATTTCTTGGTGGAAGGATCATCTCATGGCAATGCAAAAAGCAATCCTGTGTCTCTACATCAACTGCTGAAGCTGAATACATTGCTGCTGCAAGTTGCTGTGCTCAGCTGCTGTGGATTCAAAACCAGATGATTGACTATGGATTCAACTTCATGAGTACTCCTATTCACATTGACAACAACAGTGCTATATCCATCACTGAAAATCCAGTGAAGCACTCTAAGACAAAGCGCATTGATATCAGGTATCATTTCATTAGAGATATTCATGAGAAAAATCTTATAAAACTAATCAAATTTGATTCAAATGAACAATATGCTGATTTGTTCACCAAAGCATTTGATGAACAAAGATTTAAATATCTCATTACAGCTATTGGGATGATAAACATTGATTAGTTAATCTCAATTGAAAACCTTTTTAATGTGTAAAGTCTTATGTCAATACAATCTAAGCCCTGTTACAAAAGATCCTTTCTTATTTAACTAAGTATAAGTTCTTCCGAAGAGAAATTTACCCTCGGAAGATATCTAGCATAACTTCCGAAGCAAATTTCTCAAAGGATAATTTTCTTCTCGGAAGAGTACTAAGTCTCGGAAGAAGCGATTGAGTTCATCTCAGATCTACTTCCGAAGCACTTAATACATTCCACCTGAAAGCAACATGTGTTTTCGGAAGTAAGTAATTTACCTTCGGAAGTACATTTGCCTTCGGAAGAACATTACCTTCGGAAATACTTTATGCTCGGAAGAAAGATTTTACTGTGTAACGGAAATCTTTTGGGCCCCACTCTGTAAAAAGTAAAGATTTTGTTAATGATGTTGGATTATTTAAATGGTCTAACCTTACCGCCCCTGTCACATCATCCTCTGAACCCTCACATCATCTTATCCAAACCACCCTTTAAACCGCAATTTCACCCATTTAAATACTTCCGGTTAATCACTTACATCCTTTTTACCTAAATTACTGCCCTAAAAGCTTTCTTCATCTTCAATTTACCCTATTCCGAACTATCTTTCTGTAATTTTCTTCAATGGCGCTAAACCCTCAACACAACCAAGTCGCACTCCTAGATTCTTCAAGGGATGTTGACTTCTCAGACATCATCTCCTTTCTGACCCAATCTTCTTACTACACCACTCTGACTGTAAACCCCACGATTTACTCAAACCATATGTCTGAATTTTAGGCAAATGGTCAGATTGAAACCCTAAATGGGGTTCGTGTTATTCGATCGAGCATCTGTGGCCAGGAGTTGGTCATTTCTGAACAGATCATCAGGGAGCATGTAGAGCTTCATGATAAGGGCGCTCCAACGGAATTCCCCAAAGCAGATTTGGACAATTCTTATCTCCAAATGGGATATGGTGGAGATTTCAGCAGGTCAACTGTCTACAAATTCAACTTCTCTTACAAATGGAAGTTCCTGCTGCATGTGATTCTTCATTGCCTGTCTAATAAATTTGGGGGATGTGATCAAATCCCATATGAACTTGGGTGCCTAAATCATGGGTTGGGAAAAAGCCTCCGCTTCAACTATTCAAGGTTTGTGCTGACTAACCTCATGGAAATCTTCAAAGGGACACATTCTTCATGTATCCTAGGTTTCTCCAGCACATAATCAACTGTGAGCTGGACCAGGACAAGCTTGTCTGTGCAGCTGCTCTGACTGCTCCTCAAATGAGGCCAATCTTCAAGACCTTGAAGAGAGTGTCCACCAACTTCAACGGAAGAGATACTGCACTTCTTCCAGGTATGATTGAGCCAATGGCTCCTGGTGACATCCCAGTTAACCCTACAAGTGATGAACCCACACCAGCAACTACCCTCACTCTGCCAAATCTACTTTCTCCACCCATTACCTTTACTTATCAGAGACGTCCCAAACAAACCCTTGTTAAATCTTCTCTGATTGAACAAGCTCTTCATGTTCTATCCAAAAAGGCTAGAGTGGAACAAAGGGCTCCCACTCAGCCTGAAGTCCAACCATCCTTCACAATTGACCTCAATATGGGTCTCGAGTCTCCTCAGTCTTAGACCCATGAGCCCGAAACCCAAGCTGATAGCCCTCAGGAAGAGTCTCTATACTCCCCTGAGCAGCCAAAACGGGACAACCCTATCACAGGCTCAATGCCTTTAGACATTGATCAAAGTCGCGGGTCATTAGGTTTCACTTCCATATCCTTTACTGACCTTTTGATTGGAGCTGATGAAGAGATTATGTCTCTTAAGGGCAATGAAGTTGATCCACAACACCCTCTCAAGGATCAACAGAGCCTAGAGAGACCTCTTATCTCTAGCCCCCATCAGAACTTTTCTACTGTTATCTTTCTCAAATGGCCTTAAACCCTCAGCACAACCAGGTCGCACTCCTTGACTCGTCAAGGGATGCTGACTTCTCTGATATCATTTCTTTCTTAGCCCAATCTTCATACTACACAGCCTTGACCGTTAACCCTACCATCTACTCCAACCAAATGTCCGAATTTTGGACAAATGGTCGGATTGAAACCCTAAATGGGGTTCGTGCTATTAGGTCAAGTGTTTGTGGCCAAGAGTTGATCATCACTGAACAGATCATCAGGGAGCATCTTGAGCTCCATGATGAAGGCGCACCGACGGAATTCCCCAAATCTGACTTAGATAGTTCTTATCTCCAAATGGGATACGGTGGAGATGTAAGCAGGTCAACAGTCTACAAATTCAACTTCTCCTACAAGTGGAAGTTCCTGCTGCATGTGGTTTTTCACTGTCTATCTAACAAATCCGGGGGATGGGATCAAATTCCCTATGAACTCGGATGCTTAGTTCATGGGTTGGTACAAGGCCTTCGCTTCAACTACTCAAGGTTTGTGCTGATTAACCTTATGGGAAATCTGCAAAGGGACACATTCTTTATGTATCCCAGATTTCTCCAGCACATAATCAACTGCGAGCTAGATCAGGGTAAGCTTGTCTGTGCAGCTGCTTTGTCTGCTCCCCAAATGAGGCCGACCATCTTCAAAGTCTTGAAGAGAGTGTCTACCAACTATACTGGAAGGGATACCGCACTACTTCCAGGTATGATTGAGCCAACGGCTCCTGGTGACATCCCTGTTAACCCCACAGGTGATGAACCCACACCAGCAACTACCCTAACCATTCCAAATCTACCTTCTCCTCCCATCACTGTCACCTACCAGAGACGTACCAAACGAACCCTTGTTCAATCTACTCTGATTGAACAAGCCCCTCCTCTTCAAACCAAAAAGGCTAGTGTGGAACAAGGGGCTCCCACTCAGCCAGAGGTCCACCAATCCTTCACTATTGACCTAAATATGGGTCTTGAGTCTCCTCAGTCTCAGACCCATGAGCCCAAAACCCCAGCTGATAGCCCTCAGGGTGAGTCTCTATACTCCCCTGAGCAGCCACACAGGGACAGCTCAATGCCTTTTGACATTGATCAAAGTCCCGGGTCCTTAGGTCTTCATTCCTTTTCTTTCACTGACCTATTGACCGGAGCTGGTGAAGAGACTATGTCTCTCAAAGGCGATGAAGTTGATCCACTACACCCTATTAAGGATCAACAGAGCCTAGAGAAACCTCTTGTCTCTAGCCCACACCAGCAAAGCCCTACTGAGGTGAGTCCCACTGATGTGGAGGGGACTTATGTAGATTCAGCTGCCACTACTGAAGGAGCCTCAATGGATCCTCAGGACAGTGGTAACGACAGTCAGACTGAATCTACGGCAACCATGCCCTATGATGCCTCTGAAAGAGACATCATTGTGCAAGGGAAACCAGGGTGCCAAGAAACCACATCTGGTGGTGAGGATGAACATACCAGGTATGTTACCTCATCTCCCCGTGATTCTTCAAAAGAAGATGAGGGAAGTATGCAACTCACCATAAGAGACCTACTTTCTAAAGTCTCAAACCTTGAATCAAAGGTTAAGACTTTAGAGGATAGGTCTGCCACTCAGCAACTTGAGATTGAAAGTCTCAAGGCCAAACTAGCTGAGACACAGATTGAGAGATCTGTTAGGCATGTACCAGTTCAGGTCTCCTTGACCTCTTCCTCTAGCTCATCTACCTCTCAAGATGATGCTACCAAAAAGGGGGAGAATGTTGAGGGACAAAGCCAAAGACAGGATACCATCAGTCAAGCTCTTACTTCTTTGAGCTCAAGACAACAAGCTGCCATCTTCCCTGAGCCTCCTCCAGTTGTCTTTCAAGTGGATCAAAGGATGCTTCAGGATCTAAATAGGATCTTCAACAAGTTCCTTTTAGAATCCCTGATTGAACAACCCAGTCCAGATATGTCTGTGATTTACTTTGGAGCTCAAGAGCTTCAGAGGTTGAATGCACCTCCTACCACTGTTGAGGAAGTTGGTCAACCTAAGGCCCAAGTGGAACCTGAGATTGATTTCGAAGGGGAAACTAGGACTGATGGCCCAGCAACTGAAACAGTTGGGACAGAAGGTGTGTTTTCACAGACTTCCGAAGAACAATTCGAAGCCTCGGAAGAACCAACACAAACTTCCGAAGCTGAGATTGCTGCTGCGGAAGGACTATTTTCTCTCTCCGATGATCTAATAGTCACAGATGCAATTCTGGAACTCGCATCTGAGGTTAATAGGGAGGACTTTCTCAGCCAACCATTAGCTATAACATCAGCATTGACCTCAGCTCCTACATCCACCACCCAACCTTGATCTTCTATCCAAGAACCACCAAAGTCTAGCACTTCCGAATACATAAAAGGCAAGAGGAAGATGACTTCGGAAGAGCTTCAGGAAGAAGAAAGGTTGGAGAAGCTCAGAAGGAAAGGAAGACTGCCAACTGGGAAACTGTTAGCTGCAAGTACAAAAGCAGTTGCAGCCAACCAAGAGGCAGTCAACAATAGAAGAAGAGTGGAGGTAATTGATAGACTTGTCAGTCTAGGGGCTGCTTCGGAAGATGTACTCCTGCTACCATTAGAGGAGCTGATAGAGCTTGAAAAGGCAACCTTGCTGCAAAGACAGCAAAAAGAAGAAGTTGCAAGGTTGGCCTTGGAAGAAAAAAGGCTGAGAAAAGAAAGAGAAGCTGATCTGCAGCTCAGGAGAGAAAGGATCACTTTCCTTCTCTCCAGAGGATTCTCTCAAGAGGAGTTGTCTCCACACAATAGTGATACGATCTTATGGCTCTTCAACAAAGAGCAACATCAAATGGAGAAGGAGAGAAAGAGAGCTGCAAGGGAGAAGCTGGTGGAGAAGAAGAAGAAAGAAGAAGAGGCTGGACTATCTGCCGCCAAGAAGATAGGTGAGAAAGCTTGGATGAAGAACTATCTTAAAGCTCATGGCTTCTCTGGCAGGCAAGTGGGTCCAATGTCTGAGAAGACTCTCCAACGACATGTCAGTGACATCAAGGCTGACATTCGTACGGGGAGAAGAAAAGAGATGTATAGAAGGGGAAAGGGGATGACCTTCAAAGCCACCTCTCAGCCCAAAATCCAAACCCAACCTCAACCTGAACCTATACCATTTCCCTTCCCAATCAAAACTGAACCTGAACCCTTCACCCCTGAACCTACACCATCACATCTACCAACCCCTTCACCTCAACCACCTAAACTACCCATCATCCAACCTAAAACCTTAGCCAGAACCCAAACTCCTAAACCTACCCAACAACTAATCAAACCATCCCCTCAGCCTTCCAAACATCTCTCTATGGAGGAATTCAAGGCAATCAAAACTAAGCTCATCAACTGCACTACTCTGAGCGACATCTCCTGTGAGGAGGATTCAGTCAACCTAACTTATGTTGATGGATCCTCAAGTTCCCTCACAAGAGATGAGTTTCTTGATCTGCCAAGAGGAACTTTGGACCAAGCTGCAAGACTCCTTGGCCTCAATTCAGATACATTGAATGAGGAAGAAAAGAAGCTGAGGAGAAAGCTGGTGACTCTGCTGGACACAAAGAAAGGAGATAGGGTACCAAGACAACCTCTTGTACCCAGAAAGAAGATAGTCCAGTGGAGGTTCGAAGACTCTTCTCACAACTTTGTTGTTGAGAGAGAGAATGGTGAGATTAACAGGCTGAATGCCTCATCTCTGCTACACTTAAGCAGATTTGATATTGTTGAGTTAGCAGAGAAACCATTCTCCAACCCTTCAAACTCCGATGTAGCTGCCCACATCAGAAATCATCTAGGCAGCCTTCACATGGCCGAGCTCACTGCCAGAAGCAAGGTCGAAGAGGAGTCAAAACTGAGAGAGGAGGAGGAAAGGAAAGGATCAGCAACCAAAGGCAAAGCCTTTCTTCAAATGGTTGAAGGTCCTGAACTTGAGTCCATAGTTAGATGGGAATATGACTACAACTCCCGTCAACTAACTCTCTTCAGGGGGTCACAACAAAGGGTACATGTCATTCAAAGTGATAGACTGGATCTCCTATCCACGAATGACTTGTACAAGCTTCTCAGCACCACTTCCGGGAAGAACAGAGAGACAGACAAATATCTTTTGTCCCTGGTGCTGAAAACTTTGAGAAGTAGAAATAAGTGAAGTTTTGGTAGCATCAGCCTAGGGGGAGTTTGTTGGATCTAGAGAGGCTGTTGCGACCAAAACCATATCACTTAGAAGATTTTGAGTACAACATACAAAGGACTTCCGAAGCCAAGTGTGGGACTTCCGAAGGAAGAAGGAGCTCTTCCGAAGTCTAAACTGTAAAATACACTTCCGAAGGAAAACTCCAACTTCCGAAGATAAAGAAGTTACTTTCGAAGAATAAAGACTTGAAGACAAAGTTCTGAAGTCAACTTCCGAAGTATAAAGAAGTCCTCAAAGCCTCGGAAGCATAGAAGCATCTTCCGAAGTATAAGTGGCTTCGGAAGAACTTGTTCTTCCAAAGCCAGTTAACCTTCGGAAGACACTTCTATTATCCAGTAGACATAAGTATGGTCTGTCTGACAGCCCGCTGCAAATCTCTGAGATACTGCATGGCGTTTTCTCAAAAGCCATGTAGTTGACCATACTTTAATCTGCTGTTTACCTTTTTATGTTAAGTACAGTTGCCATCTTTAGTTGGTGACAAAAGGTAAGTCATGGACATGTCATGACTACCATATCTTAGATAATACTTTATCTAAGATACCTTAACTATAGCATTGTAGTATATGCTTTAGTCGTAGGTTTCCAGCTGGTATCAAGTATAACCGGCTGTAGGATCTAGTATATATAGTTTCTCATTGTAACTCTTGTAATATGCTTGTAAGTGTCTTGTAATCTTGAGTTGAGAAGTAATATATACAAGTACCTTGAAAATACTCCTGCTTGTTCCTTTGATTACTTATTATATTATTATCAACTCTTGTTAAAGGCATTTCTTCATCTTGTTTGAGTGATATTATAAGTGAGTTTGAGAGAATTACAAGTGTTAAGTGATAAAACCCGATCCTGCAAAACCTATGCTAAGGCATCAAATTGCACATAAGTAAGGTATAGCATTATGTAGCATGTAACAATATATATATTTCCAAGAATATAAATATTATTCTATGAGGTTCATACATAAGCTATAGTCTAGGTCACCATTTCTAATAACCTAAATCCCTATAGTTATGGGCTCTGATACCAATCTGTCACACCCCAACCTTGACGGCGGAATCGTCGAGATGTGAGGGTTAAGATTGTTCACAGCCACATAACGCTATATTAAATTGCAAATATTATTTTTATAAGTCTTAAAATGAAATACAATCATAAGTCTGAAACATGAAATAAGTTCAAACATAACATAACAAAACGTAATCTTTTTATTTCTTTAACTAGGTCCAAGTCCTAGATTATTGCAAACTTCAAAAGCTCACTTTAAACTTGAGGATGACCTGAAACATGATAAAAATAAAAGGTCAACTAAAAATAGTTGGTGAGTTTCCAAGGTTTTCATACATAATATGATAAAGTTACAAGTAGCAATTCATGTCATAGGTCATAAGTTAGCAAGGTTATAGAACACATATCGTTACAACCAAACCTCGACTTGATTACAAGTATATAAGATTGGCTAAGTGTATTTGGTTCCCATGATGGACAAGCATACGCCATCAGGAGCCGGCAATACCTCAGCTTTAGCACCAAATAGGCTTGTCAGGCCAAAAGATCTAAGACGTCGCCAGGCTAGCAATAGTTAATGATTGCAAACAAAAATATGTATATCATGTTGATGCATGTATGTCCCTAGATCATGATATGAAATGTAATAGATCTTGTTTGTCTGATTATGATGTAATGTGTAATGATTAATGAAATGATATGGATTGTTTGTGATTTGTAATGTCTAATATTTCATTAATGAGTCGATATTGAATTGGTTAATTAGGTTTGTGATTGTTTGAATGGTTACACATAATGTTATATTAATCAAAACATTCAAACTTAACATAATGAAGTTGTCATGCGAATGGCCCATGCGAATGGACCATACTCATAAATAACTTCATACAATTGACTCAGTCGCACAACTGAACCAGGAGACTGGATCAGTCGTATGACTGAGACATAAGATTGGCTCAGTCGCACGACTGAACACTCAGTCGTGCGGATGAATCAACCGCATGGTTCAATCGCACGACTGAACCATACTTATGGTCCAGTCGCCCGAATGAACAATACTAACCTATAAATACAACCCAATTCGTGGAAAAACAAAAGCATTCATACCATTACGACTCCAGACGTACCCTAGCCGTCCAGAAGCCTCCCAAATCGTTCTCCAAGTTCACAGAACACATTAGATCGATTCCCAATCGACTTCTAACGTTAGATTCAATTCTTGATTGATTCTTCGTGTGTTCTCACTGATTGGATCGCCAATCAAATAGGATTCCGCACTATTTGATTTGGTTTACACGCTAAACACTAGGTATTTCGTTCAAATACCAGGTCCTAACAAGTGGTATCAGAGCTTTGGCTCTTGATTACGTGTGATTCAATCAAGACTGCATAAAAGTTTGTGTTTTTGCACTAAAAACGCAATCTTTGGTGTCAGAAGTGATCTTGGACGTGCCCTGCTCATCAAAGTTTGGTTTCTACGGACTTATGCGATTAGACCTTGCGAAAATTCGAATTTTTACGGCTAAAACACGTTTAACCTAGAAATTTTCGCAAAACAGCAGCTTCAGTCGCACGAGTGACCCATTCGCACGACTGGACTTCATTCGCATAGCCCAGACGCACGATTGGACCTAGTCGCATCTCCATTCGTACGATTGATCCGCTCATTCGCATTGCTCATACGCATCAGCTTCATTCGCACGACTGAACCAATCGCTTAGTTCAGCCGCACGATTGAACCACTCGCAGAGTTCATACGCACGACTAGACCATTCGCATCCTTCAGTTGCACCAGTGACAGTTTGTGTTATTAGACATAAAGTTATTCGCCATGGAAGATCAAATGTCAGCCTTTATTGCTGGAAAGGACTCTAGGATCCAGAACCTGCTGTTGCTAGAGAGTGAGGTGGGTAATCATAATAAACCACCAAAGCTCTTGACGTTAGATGAGTTTCCCCACTGGAAACAACGTTTTGAGATCTACCTCAATGGAGTGGATCCGAATCTGTGGGAAGCCATCGAGATTGGTATAGTACTCCGGTGGGAGCTGATGGAGTTAAGTTAACGTTAGGAGGGATGACTGACGCGCAGAAAGTTAAATACAATGCAGAGAAGAGAGTTTATGCATTGATTACACAGTCTATCCCCAAAGACATCTTCCACCAGTACTCAGAGAATAAGCAGTCCAAGAAACTATGGGATGAGCTAGAAAAGAGGTACGATTTTCGTTGAAGGCAATCAAGGCCAAGGAATTAAAGAAGGAATTCGATAACTTCTCATCGATGGGAAACGAGAGTTTGGATGACGTTATAGATAGATTCTACCATCTGATGAGTGAACTGCATACACATGGGGTGACTACTACCATGGAAGAGAAAGTTACTACTTTGCAGACGGATTGCCTGAAAATTGGGCTTCATTCGTGTCTAACCTGAGACAGAATGGAATGCTAGCAAAGCTGGATATAAATGACTTCATTCTAAAGTTGTGAGAAGAAGCACTTAGAATGAAGTACAGAGCTCAGAAGTCTTCGTACACTCAAAATCCAGCTTTGTACAATGCCACGCCTCAAGCTAAGACATCTGGAGCACCTCTCCAGACTGCATTTGTGTCTAGCTCATCGGGTCCTTCACATGCTTCTCCTTCAGGATCAGACACGTCGGGGTCTTCTTGTTCCCTCTATATTGGATCTGAAGCAAGTGCTACTAAACTGAAGACCGAGAACCTCGGTAATGTGACTATGGAAGTAGCTCGAGAGCATATGGATCTTTTGGCTGCAGTGGTTCATTCTTATGATGGACTTGTTGCCGGGAAGATTGGAAACTACCATCTGGCAGACGAGGACTACGAGCAGGTGGACGAAATGGAGCTTGAGAGGATGGACATAATGTGGGCCTTAGCTAGTGTTGTCCGGAGGGCGAAGAAGTTTGTTAAAAAGACCGGACAGAACTTGGTAGCTACTAAGGATACCACATTTTGCTTTGACAAGAGCAAAGTGACCTGCTTCAACTGTGGAGAGAAGGGGCACTTCAAGAGAGAATGTGTCAAGCCAAAGAAGACGGGTAACGGGAACCCATTCTCGTCTTTCACTCGCCAAGACAAGCAAGCTACTAGTTCTACTTCATCAAGCAAGGATCCAAAAGCCTTGACTGCTCATGATGATGAAGGACAGGATTGGAGCTTTAGGTTTGTCTCTCCAGGGGATCAAACATTGCAAGTGTAGAAGACATTGACGATGATTCCGCGAGTGAAGGAGATCTAGCAGTTGAGATAGCGATGTCACATAGTGAAGAAGCAACTGCAACCGAGGTCAGTTACAAGCCTAAAAAGGACACTACTACGTCAGAGACAGAAAAGACAGAATCACCAGAACCAGAGACATCTAACGCTGCGTTGATGGCTAACTCTTCTGAACCAACTCAGGTAAGTACTACTGACCAAATGTTTGATAATCATGCTTGTTCTGATTGTGATACTTTTAGAAATAGCATAGATGAAAAATTTGCTAGGTTATTAGATCATAATGATAACTTAGTAAAAGATTTGCAACTGTGCACTGAGGCTAATAGAGTATTAAAACAAAATGAGCATAGTTACAAAGAAAAGATAGACCTTTTGACTAAACAGCTTAGGGAAACCAAAGTAGTTGCATTTAACCAAGCTAATGACATTAGGTACTATCTAAACTCCCTAGAAGACACTAAGAAGCAAAAGGCAGTTCTAGAAGTAGAAGTAAACTCATTAAAACAGATGCTGCACAGTTGGACTAGTTCTTCATATATAGTTCAACACTTAGTGAGAGAAAGAAACAACGGGGAGGGATTGGGTTACAAAGTGGTTCCACCACCACCTGAGACCTTGATGAACACTAAGAGTAGACCAGTAAATAATAACCCCATCAAGGATCATGTGGTGTCTACTCCTCTTGTTAGTGATCTGGATTCTTCATGTTCATCTACTGAATCTAGAAACAAACAAAAGGAGGCCACTTCAAAGGCAAAGGGTAAATTGCCTTGTGTTAATCTGGAAAAGGAATTTGAAAAAGTTAACTTAAAGTCAGGGTCAAACAGAGTCAAATCAGAACCTAAGAAGACTTCAAATGTTAATCTTTCACATGTTTCAAGTCAAAAACCAGTTAACCAAAAGGAAAAAGATGTTAAACATGTTAAAACAGTTAACTTTGTTAAACCAGAGAAAACATCAAAAGAACCAGAGTCAAAACCTAAAGTGATTGATGTTACTAGACTGTCACACACTTCTCCACAAAGAAAGTTTAATCATAAAGTTGATAGCAGGTCGTGCTACAACTGTGGAGAATGTGGACACATTGCTTCCTATTGTCCTTTCTATCAGACATCTAGGAAGAAGATTGAACTTCAGGATTCAAAGCCTAGGTCTTCTAAGAGGAGTTCTCTGACTCCACCTAGAAGAACTAGTGAACCTAAAGTTCAACATGTAAGCCAGTCGACTGTTTATCACAAACAGGCCTTGCACAAATCTGGCTTATGGAAAGAGAAGTCATCCTCTGTGTCTGATAATGATGACAAGAAGGAACCTGAGCTACCCTCATCCTCTAAGGGTCAATGGGTGGAATTTATGATGTGTGATGCCTCTGGGAAACCCAAGCCAGTAAAGGCTTGGGTTCCTAACCTAAACTAATCCTTTACTTTGTATGTGCAGGGTGTTCGATACAGTGCTGAAACTAACACGTGGATTGTAGACAGCGGAGCATCCAGGCACATGACAGGAAACAGGGCCCTTTTATCAAACGTCAAGCAAATAAAAGGAGGGCATGTTTCGTTTGCTGGAAACAAGGGAGGCTATATCACAGCTCAGGGAGAAGTGGGGAATCAGAAAGTTAAGTTTGATAAGGTGAACTACGTTCAACAACTTCAAAATAACTTACTTTCTGTTTCCCAAATCTGTGATAAGGGGTTTAAAGTCATCTTCGACAACAAGAAGTGTTACGTGCTCAAGAAGACTACGTGATCCCAGAGGACCAAGTTCTGATGACTGCTTCAAGATATAAAGACCTTTACGTTTTGGATCTGTCAACAGCTGCTACAACGGATCATGAGGTTCAGTGTTTTCTATCTAAAGCTACTGAGAAGGATTCCATCTCCTGGCATAGGAGAATGGGACATATTAGTCAAAGGATGATGAATCACTTGATTCAGAAGGATCTTGTGAGAGGAGTAAATGTCAAGAATTTCCAGCTTCCTGACTTTTGTGTAGCTTGCAAGAAAGGCAAACAGACGAAGAAGCCTCATAAGGAACAGAAAGTACATTCAATAGAACTTCCTCTTGAACTTCTTCACATGGATCTGTTTGGTCCAGTCATTACAAAGAGCATTGCAGGCGACTTGTACTGTTTTGTGGTCACTGATGACTACTCAAGGTTCACTTGGGTAATGTTTCTGAAATCCAAATCAGAAACATTTGAGTCATTCAAGGAGTTAGTAACCACACTGAAATCTCTCTACAAGCTGAAGGTTAGACAAATACGCTCAGACAACGAGACGGAATTCAAGAACCAGTGGATGGAGGCTTACTGCAAGGAAAAGGGAATTGTGCATCAATTCACTTCTGCCTACACGCCTCAGATGAATGGCGTTGCTGAGAGAAAGAACAGAAGCCTGATAGAGACAGCACGGACTATGCTGGCAGACTCGAAACTGCCTATCCAATTCTGGAATGAGGCAGTGGCGAATGCATGTTATACACTGAATCGAGTCCTGATAGTCAAGCGCCACGGAAAGACATGTTACGAGCTACTACAAAGACGCAAACCGAATTTGGAGTATCTTGAACCATTTGGCGCGCCGTGCACACTTTTGAAGAAGACACAAGAAAGTAAATTCAGCGAGAAGGCGGATGAAGGAATCTTTCTAGGATACAACATACCGAACAAGCGAGTTTACAACAACTCAACGGGTCTTGTAGAAGTGTGGTGTAATGTTGACGTTCAGAGATATACCACACCACCTACTGGCAAAGGACTCGCCTACTTTTTCGACTATGATGGATTCTTCAAGTCCTTCAACATCCCTCTCTCTCCCTCGGATGACGAGTTAGCTACTAGAATGATGTATGATATCTTGAATACACCATCTAGTTCACAGGGAGAATCATCTACTCAATCAGGGGGAGTAGTCGACGACAGTGACTCCTCCTCTGAAGATGAAGCTGAAGAAAATGACCAGAACAGTCAGGAGGAACATGTTCTAGTTCCTGAAAGTCCACAAGCATCTACCAGTGATGCACCTTCGACTTCGGAACCTCAAACTCCAACTACCTCAGATGCAGAACCAAATGTTCATAATCTTGGCTCTGAGGTAGCTGTTCCTACTACTCCAGGATCACGACTAAACGTCTATCATCCCCTAGACAATGTCATTAGGGATGTCAGATCAGGAGTACAAACCCGAAATCAGCTTTATTCAGCTGATTACGCCTCGGTTATGGAGAAGGGTTACATTCATGATGGTGCTTATCGGTGTTTTGTCTCGCAGTTTGAGCCAAAATATGTCAGTGATGCATTAAATGATTAGGCGTGGGTGAGTGCCATGCAAGAAGAACTTCTTCAGTTCAAGAAGTTAGGTGTATGGACTCTGGTTGATAGACCTAAAGGTGCTAAAGTCATTGGCACCAAATGGGTCTTGAAATGCAAGAAGGATGACCAAGAGGTCATTATCAGGAACAAAGCTCGATTGGTGGTTCAGGGATTTCGCCAAGTCGAGGGAATTGACTACAATGAGGTGTTTGCACCCGTGGCAAGGATGGAAGCCATTCGTATCTTCCTTGCCTATTCATCGTACATGAAGATTAAAGTCTACCAATTAGATGTGAAGAGTGCATTACTTCATGGGGAAATCAGAGAAACAGTCTATGTCAGTCAACCCGAGGAATTTGAAGATCCTTATCATCGGGATAGAGTTTACAAGCTCGGCAAGGCTTTATACGGGCTTCATCAAGCTCCAAGAGCTTGGTATGAGAAACTCTCGACTCATCTTGTGAAACACGGCTTTCGCAGGGGAGTCATTGACTGCACGCTGTTCATTAAAGAAAAAGATGGCGACCTACTGCTCGTACAGATCTATGTTGATGACATAATCTTCGGTTCAAAGAACGAAGAGTTATGCAAAGAGTTTGAAGCAGTTATGAAGAAAGAGTTTGAGATGAGTGCTATGGGGGAGATGAAGTTCTTTCTCGGGTTACAGGTGGATCAGACTCCAAATGGGATCTTTCTACATCAGACCAAGTATGTAGGAGACATTCTCAGTCGTTTTGACATGGAGAATGCTTCTGCTGCTGGGACTCCACTGGCTACGAATCATGATATAGCACCTGATGAAAATGGAGATCTAGTGGACGCCACAATGTATCGAGGAATGATTGGATCCCTTATGTATCTCACTGCCTCAAGACCTGATATCATGTATGCTACATGTTTGTGTTCTAGATATCAGGCTAAGCCTAAGGTCAACCATCTGATTGGGGTCAAGAGGATTTTTCGTTATCTGAAGGGTACACCCACACTTGGGTTGTGGTATCCTCATGATGATGACTTTGAGCTTACCGCGTATAGTGACTCGGATTACGGGGGCTGCAAGATGAACTACAAGTCTACATCAGCAGGGTGTCAATTCTTTGGGAGAAGATTAGTTACCTGGCAGTGTAAGAAGCAGACATCGGTTGCATTGTCAACCTGTGAAGCCGAATATGTTGCTGCTGCAAGTTGTTGTTCACAAATCATCTGGATTCAACAGCAAATGCGGGATTACGGTTTAAAGTTCTCTTCTACTCCTATTTTTGTTGATAACTCTGCTGCAATTGCAGTAACTAAAAATCCGGTCCAACATCCTAAGACCAAACATATCGGTATTAAATACCAATTCATAAGAGACTGTTTTGAAAAGAACTTAATTGATGTGATAAAAGTTAATACTGATTTTCAACGCGCTGACCTCTATACTAAAGCCTTTGATAAACCACGTTTTCAATATTTGCTAGAGGTCAACGGCATTAAAAAGAAAAGTGAGGTTATTCCTGATGATGATCATGTGTAGTCCGATGTTGGTTTAAGTTAATTTTCTTTTTTTCTTTTTTATTTTATTTTATTTGTTTATTTAAGTCGGTTTAATTTAAACTCATGTTATTTTGCTGTTTATTAAAATCCTAAAATAATTAAACCATGTATGATTTTAGTATTTTAGGGGGAGAATATGTCAGCAAGTAACATTAAAAAAAAAAGAGGGAGAACGAGTGGATAGCTGATATAAGGTAGATCGTATCTGTGATACCGATTCAAACCCTTTGGAAAATGATAGTACACAAGAACAAATCAAGAGGGACTTTAAAATTTAAATTTAAAAAAGATGCCAAAATTTCAAAGTATAAGTCTGTGTAGTCTAAGCAATATAAAAGGGAAAATGATAGAAAAACTGGTAACTCCTAAGGTAACACAATGAGAGTAGACCTAGAGGTTGCTAGACCACAAATGATATGTCGGTAGATTCAACACAATAGATGATTAGACCTGACTGGTGATCTCAAGATCAAACTAAGTTGTTCAACTGACTGTGGGCTTCCATCTTATCATTAGTTAACACAATCAACAATATTCCAATAAGGGGTAATGAGCATGTAAATGCCACAAATGTGTGCGGATGACCATAAATAGAGCAAAGAAAGAAAAAAATGAAAGACAAATGCTATAAAGCTAATGACTTAATGTTGTTGGTGCATTTTGTGCAAAATAAAATTAAGTTGCTCTAACAAGGAGATAGGTTGTGTGCCTTCCTGCTGTGCGATGGCACTGACCTGAGGATAAGCATAACCTAGATATTCTAGAATTCATTGTTGTTTGCCGCCTCTCTGCTGTGCGATGGCACTGACCTGAGGACTGGCTTCTCTTTGAAAGCTCTAAGAATAATCTCTTCTTGAAATCAATACCCGTAGACCGCTCAAAATCTCCCGAGGAATGTTGATTACCATATAAGTGTGGGATCCACAAATGTTAGTTGAAATAATTAAACCTAAAATAGTCACCAGTCTGTGTCAAAAGTCTGTGTATGGATTTAAGTGGACAAACATATTGACAATCATTGTGGCTGCAATTCTTGAAAGTTCAAATCAATGTGGAAATCTAAGAGTTCCAGTATGATTTCCTAAAGTTGCTAACGACTCTGGATGAAAACCAAGAATTGAGCATCAAAAGATTTTGATAACAAGTCCCAAATGATTTGACTTGCCTGTATGATTCCAAAATTGAATTGGTCCAGATGTGGTCAATCTAAGTTGAAGCTGCCTATTCCGCAACCAAATCCCATAGATTTCCATCTTAGGATTTATCTCTCACAAAAAGCCAAAACTAAGTCTTGTTTTGATTCTTTAGTTTAATTTTCTAATTTAGTTAGTCGTGTTAGTTAGTTTGTTTGTCGGACTACATCAGGAAAATCAGTAAGGAATCAACTCACTAAAAGGGTCATGTGTGAGATGACTACATGTGTTTTAAAAGTTTAAAACAGTCACGTCTAAGGTGACAAAGTGTTTAAAAGAGTCACGTCTGAGGTGACTAAATTGTTTAAAAGGATCACGTCTGAGGTGATCAAAAAGTTTTCAAGTTAAAATGATCATGTCTGAGATGATCAAATGCTCATAATGTTAATTTCAAAAGTTAAAACGGTTTTAAATGTAAATTGGTCAAAATGGCAGAAAATTTACTAAGTGTGACCCATTCGCACGATTGGACCATGAGTATGGACCAACCATGCGAATGGCTCCCATTCGCACGACTGGACAATAGATTGAGCCATTCACACGAATGGCTTATCAGAATGACCCATTCGACCGATTGGAAGGGGGCGAATCAGTCAGTCGACCGACTGAGACTCAGTCGGTCAACTGAACATGCGAATGAAGGGTACGATTGAGTAAGTCGTTCAGTCGGTCAACTGGATGCGACTGACTAGGCCAATCGCACGATTGAGCCTCAGTCGCCCGAATGAACCGAGCGAATGAGGCCAGTCGGCCGATTGAACTCAGCTTCAGTATTTAAAGGGCACAGTCGATCGCATTTCACTCATCACACCCAATCGCTCCCAAATCGCACTTCTTCCCGTTACTCTGCCAAAATTTCAGTAGACCTTGTTTTCATCTTGATTTTGATTCACTGACGTTCGTTGTTGATTATACAGGTAGTTTGAAGTTCTATCTAACCGAAAACAGATGGATTGAAACCCTAATTTGGTGATATTCGAATGAAAACAAGAAACGGACTGAACATGACCTAATAACCTACTTAAACAATGCAAAATGTTAAAATTAAGTTTAACAGGTTATTAGTAACAAGAATGCGAGTCTGTTGAACCGGTAATCCAAGTTAAATCACTTGTTTTGATAAAGATTCGAACAACAGGCGACTGAACTGTGGGACAGACGACTGGTCGTCCGGATGAACTCCAATCGCACGATTGAAACTTGCGATTGGGTCAATCGCTCGAATGAATCATGCGAATGAGCTCAGTCGGCCGACTGAACCAATCGCAGACTCAGTCAGCAGATTGAACTCAACCGCATGTCTCATTCAACCGAATGAGCTCAGTCGCATGGAAGAACAGCCGACTGACTTCAGTCGCATGATTCATTCGCACGAATGAATCAGAATGAATTTCAACATTACACTTAGAACTGAATTTTGATGTATTATGTACTAATGGTTCTGTGTCATGTGTTTCAGGAAAATGGCTGATAGATGGTCCATTAATCCAAAGCACAACATCTGTGCTCACTTGGATCATACTACTCGGAACGGGGCCGAGTTCACCGAGATTATAGCTTTCCTTAGACGTTCCCGGATCCATAAGGCTATATCTACTCCTTGCACGCCCTACAGATCATTACACCAGGCATTCTGGGAGAATGCCTCTGTGGATCGCTCTCGTGAGCCCTACAGTATTCGGAGCTCTATTCTGGGTCATGATATCGAGGTCACTGCTGCTGATATCCAGAGAGTTCTAGAGTTTGGAGATGATACGGATCACCCTACCAGATTACATCCACTGACTGTCCGAGGATGCTTTCTGAGGATCAAGTACGCTGGGGACATAAACTCAGGTGTGCTCAACAAGAGCAACCTGTGCCCCCAGTACAAGTACTTAGCTCATGTGATCCTTAAGTGCATTGCTTCGCGGAGGGGTGGGTTCGACGACCTATCAGACCAGATTCAAAATGCCTACGTGGCACTGGTGCTGAACCACCCTTTCAGCTTTTCTAGTATGATATTTTCTTACCTGGTAGAGAACTTGGAGGCTAAAGGGAATGAGGGGTTTTGTATGTACCCCAGGTTTTTACAGCTGATTTTCAACGAGAAGCTGCCACATCTTCCCGAAGAGAGTCATGATGCGGTGGCACTGGAGATCATGGATGACACGACTCTAGGTCGGATGAGGGTGTATAGGGGCAAGTAGGTGAAGCCCCAGGTTAAGAGGTTGATTGGCCACCTAGCCAACGAGAGATATGTGGCACCGGGGATACGCAAATGCGTCATGAAAAATAGTGATTTTGATGATGAGAGGCTACTGCTGTTGGACCAAAAGAACCAATGAGCCAGATCAGAAAAACCTTTAAGTCCCACAGATGTCACAACAACCGCTGAAGTCCACAACAGCTGAAGACAACAACTGAAGACAAAGTTGAAGACACAAGTGCTGAAGACAAAGTCTGAAGACACAAGTGCTGAAGACAAAGTCTGAAGACACAAGTGCTGAAGACAAAGTCTGAAGACAAGTGCTGAAGACAAAGTCTGAAGACAAGTGCTGAAGACAAAGTCTGAAGACACAAGTGCTGAAGACAAAGTCTGAATACAAGTGCTGAAGACAAAGTCTGAAGACACAAGTGCTGAAGACAAAGTCTGAAGACACAAGTGCTGAAGACAAAGTCTGAAGACAAGTGCTGAAGACAAAGTCTGAAGACAAGTGCTGAAGACCAAGTATCAGACGTTGTCATAACAGCTGAAGAGGACTTCTTCAGTAGTTGTGACGGTTTACTTTCAGTAGTTTTATGTTTTCAGTAGTTTTGTAAAACAACTGAAGAGCTTGTTCTTCAGTCGTTGTAGTTTCAGTAGTTTCTTATCAGTAGTTTTATATTTTGTACTTAGCACTCTGATATGTTCTCAGTAGTTGTGAACATTTCAGTAGTTTGTTAAGTGTTAGTTATTTTTGTAATAGATCTGCCAGTTGTCACTATCCCGTGATAACAGCAGTGATTGCACTCTATATAAGGAGTGTCAACCTAATTGTAATTTGTGAATGATCAAGCAGAAATATTTGGTATGATTGAAACATTCCTTGTCACAGAAATATATTCTCTCGTATTTGTTTACAAATATCAAATTCTTGCTACAGCTTGTCTAATTCTTGATCTTATTCCGCTGCATTACACTCTAATCCATCGAACTTGTGATCACTGATCCTGACAAATGGTATCAGAGCAGGTTAATCATTGATCGATCTAATAATTGATCATTGAAACTGCTATTCAAGATCCAAGTTTGATTGAATTAGCATTTTTGCAAGAAACGGTTATAGAGATTGAATTTTCTGTGTTTTTGGTCATTCATCCTGAGATTTATTCTTGGTTTTCATTGAGTTTGTTGTGGTCTGTGTAAAATCTTTTAAAAGCTTGAATTAAATTGTTTTTGGACCCAAAATGACTACTCCTTCCAATGATCCTCACAATACTGGTTCCTCAACCAAGCCTCCAATGCTGGTTAGGAATGAGTATAACATATGGCAACGACGTATGCTCCATCACCTGTCTGTTAACAGCTCAGGCTGTTGGACATCAGTGGTACATGGTCCACACAAGCCTATGGTGAATAACCCGAAAACCAATCAAATGGTTCCGAAGAGGAAGGATCAATACTCAGATGAGGATAAGAAATTGTTTGAGATTGATGCAAAAGCCCATGGAATTCTGGCCATGGCACTACCCAATGAAATCTATTCTGGGCTAATGCATTATGAATCTGCCCATGACCTCTGGAATGCCTTGAAAGAACAATTTGGAGGAACAGATGAGGTCTTGGCAAATAATAGAGAGATCCTTGCCCAACAATATGAGACATTCTCTCATAGGAAGGGTGAGACACTGACTCAACAGTTTGAGCGGTTCTCTTGTTTGATCTCTGAATTAAAAATGGTCAAACATGAATACACCAATATCCAGATGAATAACAGATTTCTCAGATGACTGCCTGAGAGATGGGACACATATACTATTGTCCTACGCTCCAGTGCAAATTTGGACAAACTATCTCTCACCCAACTCCATGGGAAATTGCTCACATTTGAGAGAGAGATAGAACAAAAACGAAAACTGTCTTCATCTGGTAAGCTCACTGAAGACTTTGTACCAGGCAACACTGCCTTGGTTAGTCATGAGTCAGAATATGCTTCATCTGAATGCCAGTATGATGAGCATATTGATTTCTCTAGAAACATTTCTGATTCTGCATTTGTGAGTGTTGATAGTCAGTTTACTGGGTGTAATAATGACAATCTATGCTTCATCATGGATGATCTCAAGGGGATTGCTGATGATGATTTAGAAGAGATGGATATTTTGAGCCAAATGGCCTTGATAAATATCAGATCTCAGAAGTTCTACAAAAGAACTGGAAGGAAGTTCCCAGGACTCTCTGGCAAAACCAAAGTTGGTTTTGACAAGAGTAAGTTAAGGTGTCACAAATGCCAAAGGCTTGGACACTTTGCTAGAGAATGTAGATTATCTGGATCTAATTCCTCTGCACCTTTTGTGACTTTCCCTGGCAATAGTCAACAAAACAAAGGGCAACATCCTGTCAATTCTAGTCATCATTCTCAACCACAATCTCCTGCATATTTTGTTCCTCAGGGTCAAATGCCATACCCTTACCCTTGTTATTACATGCCACAAACCAGTCAAGTTCAAGCTCCTATGGTATCACAAACTCATGCACTACCAGAACCTCAACCATCTCATCAACCTCCTCAACCTCAACAACATAGCTTCTTCACCCCTGAAGTTATTGACTGGAGCAGTTTGCCAGATGACATGTCTGGTCATGAATAACTGTTCACAGGTGCTGATCAACATGGTGGTGACAGTCCTTTTGGGAATCTAGCACTTATGGCTCTGGAGTCTACTGAGGGTTCCTGCTCAAATGCATCATCTTCACAGGTAACTCAGGTATCTTCAGAGGCTAAAGCCAAGTTATGTTCTGAATCATGCATAGCTGCCTTTGTCTCTATTAGAGAGGCAAATGTAGCATTAATAAATCAAAAACTTGAGTTTGAGAAAACCATTTCCAAAAGACAAGCTGAGTATGAGTCTGCTCTTAATAGTAAAAGTGATGAGATTTATAAGCTTAAATGCCAATTAAATGATGAAAAGGCTAAGCTAGAGGTTATTCTGGAAGACCAGAGAAGTCTCAAAGAAACCCTTGCAGTCACCCAAGTAGAGTGTGATCGATGGGTACAATCATGCAAAGGTTTTGAAATGCTTCTTAGTAAGCAATCAGCTTCCAATGTGAAGTTTGGTATTGGTTATAATCACACTGCTCCTCCTACAGATTTTGCTTCAAGAGCAGAAGTGAAATCTGATGGAGAAAGCAATAACCAATCCACCTCATCATGTGATTCACTTTTTGATAGAGCATCATCAAAAGTAGAAGTCAGCACTAAACCCTCTCAGAACCAATCAGCTGATGTTGATGGTTCCATTGCTGACACTCACATGTTCAAAGAGTTGATCAACTCAGGAGTTATTTCTGGAAGTCCTGAAAGGACTGGAGAGCAAGATTTAACACCTGAAGTTCAAACTCCAACTACTGTCAGCACTGAAGAGAAGAAAACTGTCAGTAGAAAGAGTTTGAAGACTACTAAAGAGGAAGTCAAGAAAGCAAATAATGCTTTCAAAATACTGAAAAGCAAGTCTTCAGTAGTTTCATCCTCTTTAGTTGATGATCAACATAAGATGAAGAAGAAACCATGTGAAGTATGTGGTTTGTTCAATCATCTTACAGATGACTGTTGGTACAAAAGAGGATCCAAACTCAAACATAAAGAGGAAATTAAAGAGAAAATGGATAAAATGAAAACTGAGTTTGAGGCCACATTTGTACCAGCAACATCAAATCCTGTAACCCTTAAGTCCAAAAAGAAATCCAAAAAGGAAGTGGTTAAACAGATAACAACTGAGATTGCTCAAAAGAAGAAGGTGCAACATAGGAACCTATCAAACTCCAATGCTAATGTGTCTGAAGAGCTGAAATCTTTATCACAAAATCAGACACAGCTGGTTATGATGGTTCAACATCTAGTGGGAAGAGTTAACCAATTAGATGTTCCTATGTTGAAACCACAGAAAAGGAGGTCCAAGCCAAAGGATTCCTCTTCTTCACCATCTTCTTCCTCTCAGGCTGTTATTTCCAACAAACCTGTTAGTCTACCATCTGTTGATGTGAACAGGCCCAAAACCAAAAAGGTTTGGGTCTCAAAATCTAACTAACTTGCTTTGTTTTGCAGGGTTCTTAAACATGCCACAGAGGCATCTGGTATGTAGACAGTGGAGGATCCATGCATATGACAGGAAACAGATCACTTCTTAATGACTACTCTCAAGGAAGGAAGGGGTTTGTGTCATTTGGCAATGATGCAAAGGGTTACATCATCGGCAAAGGCTTTGTTTCCAATGGGGAAATAAAGTTTGATGATGTTAACCATGTGGAAAATCTCAAGTACAACCTCTTGAGTGTCAGTCAAATGTGTGACAAAGGCCATGTTGCTCTTTTCACCAGTCAGAACTGTCGGATTCTGTCATCCAAAGTTCTAAGTTTGATTGATAAGGTGTTGGATGAATACACTCTCCTAAAGGCCAACAGGACAGGAAGAGTGTATGCCTTAGATCTTTCCAAGAAAATAGATCTCAAAGGCCAACCTTGCCTATTTTCCAAGGCTTCCCCTCAAGAATCTACTCTATGGCATAGAAGGCTGGGTCATGTTAATCTCAAAAACATAAATCAGCTGATAAACCATGGTTTAGTAAGGGGACTGCCTATGAAGGAGTTCAAATGTGAAGATAACTGCACTGCTTGTTTAAAAGGAAAACAGCACAAAGCTTCATTTCCCTCCATAGAAGAACCTAAGTCCACTGCCTGCTTACAACTTCTTCACATGGATCTCTTTGGTCCTGTGAGAGTGATGAGTATGGCTAGGAAGAAATACTGTCTGGTAATTGTGGATGATTACTCCAGATTTGTATGGATTTTCTTCTTGTATTCAAAGGATGAGGCAGCTCAGAAGATTATCAACTTTGTGTTGTATGTTGAGAAGCAGTATTCCCTCTCAGTCAAGTGTATTAGAAGTGATAATGGAACAGAATTCAGAAACAATACACTTGATGAGTTCTACCTCTCAAAGGAATCAAGAGGCATTTAGCATTCCAAGAACTCCTGAACAAAATGGAGTGGAGAGAAAGAACAGGACCCTTATTGAAGCTGCAAGGTCCATGTTGGCTGATTCTGGACTGCCAATGACTTTTTGGGCTGAAGCTGTCAATACAGCTTGCTATGTACAAAATAGAGCTCTAATAAATCAGAGGTTGATGAAGACTCCATATGAAGTTCTTCATCATTTGGCCCCTCTAATTTCATTCTTCAGAGCTTTTGGATGTCCTTGTTTCATTCTCAACACACGGGATCAACTCCAAAAATTTGATTCTAAGGTGGATGCAGGGTACTTTGTTGGTTATTCATCAACTTGCAAAGCATACAGAGTCTTCAACTGTAGAACAAAGATGGTTGAAGAGACTCTACATGTTAAGTTTAATGAATCTCCAAAGGACAAGATTCCACAAAGCCCTGTGGAGATATTTGATTTGGACATATTGCAATATGTTCCTTATCAAACTCCTGCTGTTGCTCCTGTCAACAGTTCACCACCTGGTGGTACTGCTGGTGCTGATGATGATGATGATAGTAGTACTCACCTCTTCAAGTTTAGTGATCAACTGCTTGATTCAGCTAGACCTGATGTTCCTGTAGCTCCAGCAGCACAATCCACAACAAATGCTGATAAGATTTCTACAACTTCAACTTCCTTTGAATTACCATCTACTGATTGGTTTCAAGGAAATGCTTCACCATCACCATCTGTTGCTGCTGAGCCTGCTACAAACACTTGCACTGATCTCATTGTGTACCAAGATCTGAAGAATCACCTTATGTCTCAAATCATTGGTGATATCACTGTTGGCGTATCAACAAGAAGTCAATTGTCAAATTTCTGCTTCTATGCTCTCTTCATCAGCTAGCAAGAGCCAAAGAATTATCACATTGCTTTAAAGGACAATGGATGGGTTGATGCCATGCAGCTTGAGCTTCTTCAGTTCAAGAAACAGCAAGTGTGGGAACTGGTTCCTCTACCTCCAGGTAAGTGTGCAATAGGCACTAAATGGGTGTTTAGGAACAAAACTGATGAAAATGGGCTTATTGTTAAGAACAAGGCCAGACTGGTTGTTCAGGGGTTTGCACAAGAAGAAGGTATTGATTATGATGAAACCTTTGCCCCTGTAGCCAGACTGGAAGCAATTCGATTGTTTTTAGCTTATGCTGCTTATCAAAATCTTAAAGTTTTTCAAATGGATGTCAAAAGTGCATTTTTGTATGGGAAAATTAAAGAAGAGGTTTATGTATGTCAACCACCAGGTTTTGAGGACAATAAACATCCTAATTGGGTGTATAAGCTTGATAAGGCTCTTTATGGGTTGAAACAAGCTCCTAGAGCCTGGTATGAGACATTATCAAACTTTCTTCTGGAAAATAATTTCACTAGAGGCTCCATAGATAAAACTTTATTCATTAAGAAAGCTGGGCAGCATAATCTACTTGTTCAAATTTATGTAGATGATATTATTTTTGCATCCTCTGATCCACAGTTGTGTGATGCCTTTACAAAGTTGATGCAACAAAAGTTTGAAATGAGTGCCATGGGAGAATTACAATTCTTTCTGGGTTTGCAAATCAAACAAAAGGCTGATGGAATTTTCATTCATCAGTCCAAATACAAAAAAATCTTTTGGAAAAATTTGATTTACAAAACTGTAAGCCCTGTTCTATCCCATGTGCAACACCACACAACTGGATACAGATCAGAAAGGTAAAGTGGTTGATGAAACACTTTACAGATGTATGATTGGGTCCTTGATGTACTTAACAGCTTCTAGACCAGATATTATGTTTGCTACATGTGTTTGTGCTAGATTTCAGGCTGCACCTAAGGAGTCTCATTTGATTGCAGTCAAGAGGATCTTTAGATATCTGCAAGGCACTCCATCTCTAGGTTTATGGTATTCTACTAGACATTCTGGTAAATTAGTTGCTTTTTCTGACAGTGACTATGCAGGGTGTAAGTTGACCAGGAAATCAACTTCTGGTGGATGTCAATTCCTAGGCAACTGTTTGATTTCTTGGCAGAGTAAGAAACAAACCTCAGTTGCTACATCAACTGCTGAAGCCGAGTACATTGCTGCTGCAAGTTGTACATCTCAGGTACTCTGGCTTCAAAACCAATTATTGGATTATGGCATAACAGAGACTAAGACTCCATTGTTAATGGACAGCTCTTCAGCTCTTTGTATTGTCAAGAATCCTGTCCAGCACTCTAGGACTAAACATATTGAAATCAGACACCATTTTATTAGAGATTGTTTTGAAAAAGGTCTGATTGATCCAAAATTTGTTCCTAGTGCTGATGAGCTTGCAGACATTTTTACTAAGCCTTTGGATAGTTCAACTTTCCACAACCTTGTGTTAAGGCTTGGTATGCTGCAGCTAGAATAAGTGACAACTACTGATGATCTCAGTAATAAGTACTGATGATCATTGGTAACCATATCACATATAAGTACTGATGACCAATGAAACCTCTGAAACTCAGATTTAAGTCTGATGAGTAAGTGTGGAGGTCAGACTGAAACAGCTGAAAAGCTATGAATTGACGAAAACAGCTGATGAGTAATTTCTCTTCAGTTGTTTCTACAACTGCTGTTTCTAAACAACTGAAGCCAAACCTATGTCTTCAGTAGTTTACAACTACTGAAGACTAACACCAAGTCTTCAGCTGTTTACAACAACTGATGACAAAACCACTGTCTTCAGTAGTTTCACAACTACTGATGACAAACACCATGTCCTCAGTTGTTTCACCACCTGAAGTCAAAACTGTCTTCAGTAGTTTTATAACTACTGATGACTAAATCAGAGACTTCAGCTGTTTCAACGTCTGCCGGTTAAAACCAAGTCTTCAGTTGTTTTATAACAACTGCTGATCACACCAATACGGTCAGTCATTTCAAACCTCTGAAAGTTAATACCACGTCATCAGTAGTTTCAACAAATGATGACTAACACCAAAACCTTCAGTCGTTTTCTAACCCTACCCTTTAAATACCTTATCCCACCTTCAGGGTTTTTCTCACCTCTCTTCTCAAACCTAACGTTCAAAAACTCTGTAACCTCTCTTCATCAATGGCGACCATGCAACTAAAACCACGACACAACTGTGTCGCTCATCTCACAAAATCGCCATACTGGACCAAGTTTCACAACGCCATTGATTTAATGGTTCAGTCACCTTACCAAACGGCTTTTCTGTTAAACCCACCATATATGCCGAATCTCTTAACCAATTCTGGACAAACGTCACTCTTGTCTCTGAGGAGAATGATACAGAGTCTCTTCAATCGTTTGTCAATCGTCAAAAGGTGGTCATTACTCCAGACACTCTTCGCCAAACCCTCAATCTGGATGATGCCACTTTCCCAACTGGTTATCCAAAGGGCACAACAGATCTATCATTTGCCCACCATGGATACCAAGGTAACCTGAGTGCATCTACCATATTGAAGAAACATTTCCAGGATGCCGAACGTCTCATCTTTCATATGGTAAATGTCTGCCTTGCCCCCAAGACTTCATCATGGGATCAAATGTCCATAAGGTGGCAACAGGTAATGTACTCCATCCTTGAGCAACAACCTTTAAATTTTTCTGAAATACTATTTTTAGAGCTCAAGGATATGGCCCAAAAACAACTTGCTAACCGTTGGATATTATATCCTCGGTTCATAATGGCCATAATTGAAAACCAGCTTCAAGCTGAGGGACTTGTTGGCCTGGGAGTCCCTGCTATGGCTGTATTGCTTGAAGTATACTCCCGGCACAACTCTGACCAATCACTAAAAATGGCTGCCAAGCTGCGCAAACCCACGCAGCTGGAACCCACAGCCACCACCACAAGATCCAGAGTCCCCACCAAACCAAAAACCAAACGCCCCAAAACAGCTATTCAGGGAGATGAGTCCCCTGAAGATGCTCCTGTACCACCAAGGCAGGATATACTTGCTGGTGTAAACCCCCCAGCAGTATCAAAGACTCTACCAGCCACAGCCGCTCAGGATTCCTCTCAAAAGGAGCCTGCAGCAACCAAAGAAGGGGTACCCACTAATCTGGAATCTTCCTCATTTGAGGAGATTGCCATTGATGAGCACCATTCTCCCCAGGTGCATACTGATTTTACCCTATCTCCCCATGCAAATGCCCCCCAAAGTCCAACCATTATAATTGCAAACGTGCTGACTCAGTTGCATGCCTCTCCTCCTCCCCAAAAAACACCAACAAAAGGGAAAACCACAGCCATTGAGGAAGAGGATCAACATGCTTCTGACAACCCACAGCACCGGGGTTTAAATGTTCTATCTCCTGGTGTAGATATGGAGATCAGAATATCTGGTAAGGCTGCCACCTCTTCTGAATCAGCACATGATCAGACTGAGGCTGGTAACATTGCTAAGACCTCATCAGAGGCAACAGCTGATGAAGGACATCGTCCTGAGGCTGGAAGTCCCTAGTTCCAAGAAAAAGGGGCACATGCTAATACTGGTCTACACCCAGTGCATGTACATCCTGCTACAAGCGGGAGGTCAGGTGATTCAGCATTTGCTGATGATGACCTGGGCTTCTTTGATGATGTTCTGGCCCAGAACACAATTCTTGAGGAAGAAGTCAGTAGACTACAAAGACTACTTGACCAATTCTCTCAAGAAGCAAGTCCATCTGCCACCAACATAAACCCACAGATGGCACCTTCACCTGAAGGTCTCCTAAACACTCAGCCACTCAAAACTTCCAAGCCACCAGCCTCTACTTCTGGCACTGCTTCTCAGGGACAGAACCCCTCTGAGCAAACAGCTGCTATCTTTCAGCAATCCCTACCTCTCATCACCCCAATGATCACAGACATTGTGATCAAAACCATGGATTAGAGGCTTCCCTCAATCATACAACCCCTGGTGGAGGAGATTGTGAGCACAAGGCTTTCTACTACTCAAACCCTTGCAACCAATGCAACCAAAAAGGGGGAGAGTCAGTTAGTGAAAGCAAAGAGGAAGAGCATACTGAAAGAAAAGGAGACTGAGAAGGAAGAGGAGTTTGTGAAGGAGACTGAGAAGGAGGAGGAGTGTGTGAAGGGAGCTGACATTGATCAAGTGGGTGAAAGTCACAAAGACTTTCATATCACATATAAGAAAAGGAAGGTTGAAGGAAAAGAAAAAGAACTCCAACTTGATGAGATGATCAAAATGGCGGATGCTACACATAGTAAATCAATGCACTCCATTATTGATCAACTGTATAGACAAGGGTTCGATACTGCATAGCTTGACTCAGAGATTAGAAGACTTGAAGTTGAAGAAATTAACTCAAGATGGGCAAGTTATGATGCATTAGAAAGAGAAAGACTAGAGATCATGATCAGATTCATTGCAAAGTACCTTGGGAGATCATTGATCGAGATTAAGTCATGGACCAGGGACAGTATCTTAGCAATAACCACCAAGATCTGTACGTCTGAAGCATACACTAAGGGATTGGTGATTGAAGCACTAAATGAGGCAGGTGCTGGGAACAGAAATGAACTAGCAAAACACTCAAAAGCCTCACTCACTACAAGAATGCTAGAACAACCTGCAAAACTTCCCACTTCAAAATCACCACTACCTCAACCCATTAAACCAACTCCTTTACCCTCAAAACCAACAGCCGATGATGCACCCAAGAAGAAGAAGAGAAGGATGTTGAGGCTAGAAGAAGAAGAAGAAGAGGATGATGAGGAAGAAGATAGGCTGCCTCTTTCCGCAGTCCTAACTTTGTCTAAAGCCAAACCTATGCCCATCACTCCCACCTCACAGATGGAAACGGTGAGAATAAAAATAGAAGAAGAACAGCAGCAAAGGCTTCATGATGATGAGATGCTGAAAAGCATAGACAAAACTTATGCTGCTTCTTCATCAATAATCAGTATGAAGAAAGAAGCTCTGAGATTGTACACCCTTGCTAACACATTTCAATATCAAAAGGAAAAGGTGAGAATATGGCCTGATCCTAGGGTGGCTCACAGAATTGTGAAGAAAGACATTCCTGCGAGATACAAGGGCCAAGTAAAAAGGATCGTAGATGAAGAGATCACAGTGGTCCTTGTAGTATCACCCTGGGAAATTGTAGAAGATTTCAAGAAGGCTTATGAGACTAAACAGCCTCCCCAAAAGATGTTAGAGAACAGAGTAATTAAGAAGGGGTTAGTCTACAAGAAGCTTGAGAATTTCAAACAAAATGAGCTCAGTCTGTTACTTGAAGGTACTCACCCAGATGAGTTTGCATACAGACAGATTACAACAGTTGAGCTCAAAAATGGCAAACAGGCTAAGTACATTTTCAGAGCTGTATGGGTGTGAAGGATTGTTTGATGGTGAACCAGAAAATCTTACCATGGAAGAACAAATTATGTTTCTCAGAGCATACACCAGAGAATCCTACAGGCTTATACATGGGAAGTGAGTCTCATGGATGGGGGAACAGCTCAGTGTCCAATTCCCCAATACAGAGCTCCCATCCATACATTGCCAACCAAATCATCAGAGACTCATTTCCAGGCCAGTGCTTATAATGGGTCATCTTCTCAACTGATCAAGAAGGAAAAAGACCAACTATTTTGCCAACAATAAGTGGGACTTCAATAAAGTTAAAGGTTTTGGCTGCATTGGTTCAGGGGGAGTTTGTTGGACCAAAAGAACCAATGAGCCAGATCAGAAAAACCTTTAAGTCCCACAGACGTCACAACAACCGCTGAAGTCCACAACAGCTGAAGACAACAACTGAAGACAAAGTCTGAAGACACAAGTGCTGAAGACAAAGTCTGAAGACACAAGTGCTGAAGACAAAGTCTGAAGACACAAGTGCTAAAGACAAAGTCTGAAGACAAGTGCTGAAGACAAAGTCTGAAGACAAGTGCTGAAGACAAAGTCTGAAGACACAAGTGCTGAAGACAAAGTCTGAAGACAAGTGCTGAAGACAAAGTCTGAAGACACAAGTGCTGAAGACAAAGTCTGAAGACACAAGTGCTGAAGACAAAGTCTAAAGACAAGTGCTGAAGACAAAGTCTGAAGACAAGTGCTGAAGACCAAGTATCAGACGTTGTCATAACAGCTGAAGAGGACTTCTTCAGTAGTTGTGACGGTTTACTTTCAGTAGTTTTATGTTTTCAGTAGTTTTGTAAAACGACTGAAGAGCTTGTTCTTCAGTCGTTGTAGTTTCAGTAGTTTCTTATCAGTAGTTTTATATTTTGTACTTAGCACTCTGATATGTTCTCAGTAGTTGTGAACATTTCAGTAGTTTGTTAAGTGTTAGTTATTTTTGTAATAGATCTGCCAGTTGTCACTATCCCGTGATAACAGCAGTGATTGCACTCTATATAAGGAGTGTCAACCTTATTGTAATTTGTGAATGATTGAGCAGAAATATTTGGTATAATTGAAACATTCCTTGTCACAGAAATATATTCTCTCGTATTTGTTTACAAATATCAAATTCTTGCTACAATTTGTCTAATTCTTGATCTTATTCCGCTGCATTACACTCTAATCCATTGAACTTGTGATCACTGATCCTGACAACTGCTCCCAGAGCATGATTCTGACGATGATGATAGTGGGGACGCTGGGGACGATATGCCTACTCCACCGAGAGGCACTGTGTCTGATGTTATACCTCCAGTGTCTGCCCCAACTGGAGACGTTGTCGAGTCAGCTGGATTTCATCAGGATTTTGTTCCTGGTGCGGAGGAGGAGGAGGAGTCAGATGAGGAGCCCCTAACGCGAACTGTGGGGAGCAAAGTTGTTCCCACAGAACTTGGGCTAAGGGTGGTTGGTGAACACCCGAGAGACTCCGGAGAGACTGATACTGACCCGAGTTATGCACCGGGGTCAGCTAGCAGGGTTGTAGGGGGAGCATCCACCTCAACGGGGACGAGGAGGAAGAGGATGGCTCAGCCCCATGGTCAGAAGAAGAAGAAGCGACGTTTGACTTTTGTTACTTCCACAGCCATACCTTCCACCACCACTACCACTTCCACAGCTATACCATCCACCACCACAGCCACCACAGCCACCACCACCACCACTTCACACCAAGCAGGACCCTCAGCCCATCCCTCACATATTTATGGATCACCTCTACCTCCAATTGGGGTAAAGAAACAGCTGTCTGCACTCAACAGGATGGTGATGCGCTTACTAGCGGCAGATGAGGAGAAGGCGGCTCGGATTCGCCAGCTTACTGACCTGACTGCTGCACAATCTCACCAGATTGCAGAGCAGGCTCGAGTTATAGAGGAGCAAGCCCAACAGATGGCTGCTCAGAGCACTGAGATAGCCCAACTCCAAGCACATAGCATCACATCTACCAAAAGGATAGAGGAGTTGGAGGAGGCAAAGAAGACTATCATGTTAAAGCTTAAGGGATCTAAGGAGGAGCCCTTGAAGATCAAGGAGGGGGATGGAGATGATGGTGAGGATGATGATGAAGATGATGATGAAGATGATGATGAGAATGATGAGGATGAGACAGAGGAGGAGGAGGAAACTGAAGGGGAAAGGACAGAGGAGAAGGACGATGATGATGAAGCAGAAGGAGGGGATGCAGCTGCATCGGCCTCTGCTTCAGGTCAAGAGAGGAGGTCAAAGAACAGACAAGACCAATCAGCCTCTACCTCTGCTCCTCCAAGTGATGAGCCGATGATACAAGACACAAATCCAAATTACCAAAGGGATGAGTTTGATGTTGCTCCCCTTCAACAGGTCAAGACTCAGCTAACAATGATTCTTGATCTGCAAGGGATCGTAAGGAGGTCAGTGAGTTATACCCCTGAAGAAGGGGAAATAATTCATGACCTATCAACGAGCAAATCGTAGAGATTTTCAAGCTCAATCCAGATGCTCCGACATGCGATTCGACTAGTGACGAAGAGCTCAACGATGTTGATGAAGTCGAGATTGAAGATGTCACTGCCGAGGATTACCCTCAGTACGATGACAATGGGGGAAATGTGGTCCCCAATCTGGGTGAATCCCTCGTCAGTGATACTTTTGAGGTGTTAAACAAGATGGAGCAAGAAACAGAGAAAGCAGAAGGAACGGCCCAAGCCTCAAATGATGATGTCGACATTCGAAAGGCTGAGTGGGCTGCATGTTTTGAAGAAGTTAGAGCCCAACGTGCTGCACCGAAACAAGATGCCTACACCAAACTCTACAGAGTCAAGAAACATCACAAGGTGTCTGGCAGGATCATAGCATGGGCGTATTTTGAGGATCTTAATGTTTATGCTGTTAAGAGGGAACAGGGCATAGAGTACCTCAGATTCCCACATGATCTGAAGACTCTACCAGGTTTTGAGCTCAACCAGCTGGCCAGACTAAAGCTTTTGTATGCTGACCCGAGGAAGATGTCAGGCTGGTTCGAGGTTGCCCTAAAGAAGGAGTACCACACCAGATGGGTTAACTTCAGACCCCAACATCCTACTAGGTATATCAGAAGGTCTGAGGTTGATGCCATTACTGGCAAGCCCAAGATAGTGTTGAAGTGGAGTCCTCCACGCATAATGTCAAGAATCCCACTCAGGGAAATACCACAGGACTTCACTCCACACTTTAAGTGGTGGTACTATGATTGGAGAACAGGAGAAGCGGTCATAGTCCTAAGCAAAGAGGGCCAAATGGATACGATCAGGGTATTCGACCCGATGTGGCTTACAAACTTGTCAGCAAATGATGTCTACACGCTATACAAGTGGCCACTGATCTATGATACGCAAGATATTGTACAAGCCCTCCAGTTCCAGAACATTATACGACTCTGCTTCGCGTTTGAGATTCACGTGGGAGTCACAAAAGAGGAGAAGTACAAGAAATACAAGGAGGTTATGCAGAAAACAAGAGATTAAAGAGATCTAGGTCCAAGGGATAGTTTGTTGATGCATGTATGTCCCTAGATCATGATATGAAATGTAATAGATCTTGTTTGTCTGATTATGATGTAATGTGTAATGATTAATGAAATGATATGGATTGTTTGTGATTTGTAATGTCTAATATTTCATTAATGAGTCGATATTGAATTGGTTAATTAGGTTTGTGATTGTTTGAATGGTTACACATAATGTTATATTAATTAAAACATTCAAACTTAACATAATGAAGTTCTCATGCGAATGGCCCATGCGAATGGACCATACTCATGAATAACTTCATACGATTGACTCAGTCGCACGACTGAACCAGGAGACTGGATCAGTCATATGATTGACACATAAGATTGGCTCAGTCGCACGACTGAACACTCAGTCGTGCGGATGAATCAACCGCATGGTTCAATCGCATGACTGAACCATACTTATGGTCCAGTCGCCCGAATGAACAATACTAACCTATAAATACAACCCAATTCATGGAAAAACAAAAGCATTCATACCATTACGACTCCAGACGTACCCTAGCCGTCCAGAAGCCTCCCAAATCGTTCTCCAAGTTCACAGAACACATTAGATCGATTCCCAATCGACTTCTAACGTTAGATTCAATTCTTGATTGATTCTTCGTGTGTTCTCACTGATTGGATCGCCAATCAAATAGGATTCCACACTATTTGATTTGGTTTACACGCTAATCACTAGGTATTTCGTTCAAATACCAGGTCCTAACATCTCATATAAACACTTACAACACACAAATAACCATGACAAAAATATGAATTGCAAGTGCTTTAAAAGTCTAAACGTTTACAAGTGCATTATGTATAAGTAATCATGTTTCACCCCAAAATAGTATGAAAAGATAAAAAAGGGCAAGGAAACTCACATGATCAATAAGTATATGATTGAAGGTAATAGAAATAATAAACGTCGTTTCAACGTAATTCCTCACAAGGTACCTAAATATATAGATATTACAAGTTTAAGTTCTTAATAACAAGATTTAACGTTTAAACATGATCTAGGGTTTCAAGGGGAATTTGGGGTTTTAATATATAAATTTAATAATGAAAATACTTTTGTTTTTATTGATTTAATAATTTCTTATAAAGAAATAAATTTTGCATCATTGATATAGTTAACAAAAATATATAAAGCATAAATACCTTTTTATATTTTTTATTTGTAAAAACTGAATTTTAAACAATAAGTTTTGAACTAATAACAATAATTTTTAGTGATCATTATTTAAAGTCTACTTTTATAACCTAATATAATCTTTTGTTTTATAGAAATATCAAATTATTTAAAGAAATATTCACAGGAATTAGTTAAGTGAATAAAATTAATAAAGTTTGCAAAAATTATATTTGTTTTAATAATTTTCAATGATTTATATATATATATATATATATATATATATATATATATATATATATATATATATATATATATATATATATATATATATATTAAACTGAAAAGCCTTAAAAAAATGGTAGAGGTCGCCAGGTTCGAACCCGGGACCTCAACTATGGGATGTGAGTGTGGAACCATCAAACCAGGGCCTTGGCCGCGTTAAATCTTGGTTTCAAAATGTTAAAAACGAGATTAACCAGTTACTCCCAAATCCTAAGAACCCTAGAATGTTTGTGAATCAAATTGAACATCAATTTGATGTTCTTGATCAAATTAACCATGGGGCTTTTGTTCCCCATGCTTAACCGAATGTAAATGTGTGCTTAACCTACCCGATTTTGTTTAAGAATGATGATGAAGATGATGTAACAGCCGCGACCAAACTTGGACTTGTTTGATATGTAAAAGGTGATGATATCCAAATTAATATTGGGTGAAGCTTCGGAGTATGTTATAGACTTAAAGCCCCTTATCAATTGAAGTTTAGCAGGCTCGGATTAGGGTCTTCGACTGGGTTACAGGTCGAGGTGATTGAACTCGATAATTGTGTGTGTTTCAGGTGAAATTGGAGATAGTATATGATTAGGGATAGATAATCGATCATTTGGGTTCATTTAATCGGATTATTATCGAAGTTTAATGACCGAACGGTTCTATGATTAAAGATATCGGTTACTCGTTCGATTGAGGTTTGTAACTGGTGTTTAAACGAGATTAATATGTGCATTTAAGATCGGGACATGCTCTCGAACGATTTGAAATAGTTTGGAGGTCAAAATCGTAGGGTTCCGGTGGTATTTGGGCTCGCCGGACATCGGCCGGCGAGTGGCCGGAGTCCACCGGAAAAGCGAAGAGAAGAAAAGTGGGCGGGGGTTGAGTTTGTAAAATTAAAAGTTACACTCTCGTCCCTCAACTTTGGATTCTTATTATTTTATGCCCAAATTTAATGTTTCAAGTTTCTAATTTGACAATTAGGCCCCCTTGAACTTAATTATGTTTTAACTTGTTAACTTTTATAACTTATTATTATTATCTTTATTATCATTATTATTATTTTTGTTACTATTATTATTATAATTATATTATTATTATTATTATTATTATTATTATTATTATTATTATTATTATTATTATTATTATTATTATTATTATTATTATTATTATTATTATTATTATTGTTGTTGTTGTTGTTGTTATTAATATTATTATTATCATCATTATTATATTATATTTAATATTTAACATTATTAATCTTTAAATTAAAATTAAAGACAAATTAAGAAATAAGCATAAGTAACCCATAAATTTTATAATTAACAATAATGACCCTTTCAAGAATAAACGACGATAATTTTTAATTAACAAAAATACGAGATGTTACAGCTCGCTGAATCTAAAGGGAATACATTTAGGATAAATCTAATGCCCATTAAGTTAGGAGGATTCGATGTGGTTGTTGGTGTGGACTGGCTAGCTAAGCATCGAGTCAAAATCGTATGTGATGAACATCTACTCATGATACCGTTGAGTGACGAGGAAGTGTTAGTGGTACAAGGCGAGAGGAGTAACACCCTATACCCCATGGTATCTCACTTAAAAGCTACCAAGAGCTTAATGAAGGGATGCCCAGCTTTCACTTAAAAGCTACCCCGTGGTTTCTGAATACCCAGAAGTGTTTCCGGAAGACCTACCGGGACTTCCCCCGAACCGACAAGTTGAATTCCAGATAGATTTGCTGCCCGGTGCTGCACCAGTAGCCAAGGCACCATACTGACTCGCCCCACCTGAGATGAAGGAACTGATGGCAAAAATTCAAGAACTACTGGACAAGGGATTCATATGTCCGAGTGTCTCTCCATGGGGTGCTTCGGTAATGTTTGTGAAAAAGAAAGACGGAACCCTGCGAATGTGCATTGATTACAGAGAACTGAACAAGCTGACCATAAAGAACAATTACCCTCTTCCGAGAATAGATGACCTATTTGATCAACTGCAAGGAGCAAGTTATTTATCCAAAATAGATTTGAGGTCAGGTTACCACCAACTGAAGATAAGAGAAGAGGACATACCCAAAATGGCCTTCCGAACTAGGTATGGACACTATGAGTATTTAGTCATGCCGTTTGGACTGACTAATGCACCAGCAGCGTTCATGCACCTCATGAACCGCATTTGCCGCCCTTATCTCGACAAGTTTGTGATCGTGTTTATCAACGACATACTGATATACTCTCGTAGTAAGGACGAGCACGAGAAGCATCTCAGGCTGATTCTTGAATTACTCAAGAATGAGCAACTATATGCCAAATTCTCTAAATGCAAATTCTGGATGCGTAAGATTCAATTCTTAGGGCATGTGGTAAATGAGAATGGGATTCAAGTCGACCCTTCCAATATTGAGGCTATAAAGAATTGGAAGATTCCTGAAACTCCCACGAAGATAAGGCAATTCTTAGGGCTGGCCGGTTAGTACCGACGGTTTATAAAGGACTTCTCGCGCATATTGCAACCCTTGACCGCACTAACTAGGAAGAACACAACCTTTGTGTTGGAACGAGAGCAGAATGAGGCGTTTGAAACGCTTAAGGAGAAGTTGTGTAGTGCACCTATCCTTGCTCTTCCGGAAGGAGTAGAAGACTTCGTGGTCTATTGTGACGCTTCGCGTCAAGGACTAGGATGTGTATTGATGCAACGCAACAAGGTAATTGCTTATGCATCTAGCCTGCTGAACGATCATGAGAAGAACTATACGACGCACGATCTGGAATTGGGAGCCGTGGTGTTTGCTCTCAAAATGTGGAGGCACTACCTCTATGGCACGAAGTGCATTGTCTACACTGACCATAGAAGTTTGCAACACATTCTTAACCAAAAGATGCTAAACATGCGTCAGAGAAGATGGGTCGAGCTGTTAAACGACTACGAGTGCGAAATCCGTTACCATCCCGGTAAGGCCAATGTTGTGGCAGATGCGTTGAGCAGAAAGGAGAGAGAAAAGCCTCTTCGTGTACGAGCCTTAAGGATGAGTGTGTATACCAACCTTATCACAAAACTGAAAGAAGCTCAAAACGAAGCATTAAAGGAAGAAAGGTTAAAAGAAGAAGGATTAACCGGAATGGAAAAGCGATTTGAGACAGGGGACGATGGTACATACAAGTACGAAGGGAGAACTTGGGTGCCAAAGCACGGAGGAGTTCGAGAAGTAATCCTCGACGAAGCCCACAAGTCTAGGTATTCAGTTCACCCTGGAAGTGATAAGATGTACCAGGATCTAAAGGCACTTTTCTGGTGGCCTGGAATCAAGAAATCAATCGCTATTTATGTTGGGAATATCTAACCTGTGCCATGGTAAAAGCTGAAAATCAAAAACCGTTAGAAACGTTACAACAGCCCGAAATCCCAGAATGGAAATGGGATAACGTCACGATGGATTTTGTTACAAAGTTACCCAGAACGTTTAGAGGCCATGATGCTATTTGGGTTATAGTGGATAGGCTAACGAAATCAGCTCACTTTTTGCCAATTCGAGAAGACTACGACTTGACGAAATTGGCCCAACTATATGTCGACGAGATAGTAACTAGGAATGGAGTGCCTTTGTCGATCATCTCCGACCGTGATAGCCGTTTCACTTCTCGTTTCTGGAAATCATTCCAGCAGGCTTTAGGAACCCGTTTGGATCTAAGCATTGCGTACCACCCACAAACAGACGGCTAGAGCGAAAGGACTATTCAAACGTTGGAGGATATGTTAAGAGCTTGCGTGATTGACTTTGGCGGAAACTGGGACAACCATCTCCCTTTGGTGGAATTCGCCTATAATAATAGTTACCACGCAAGTATCAAGGCAGCTCCGTATGAGGCTCTATACGGCAGGAAATGCCGATCACCATTGAGCTGGAACGAGATCGGTGATAGCCAAGTAATGGGACCCGACATCGTGTTGGAGACCACTAACAAGATTTTTAAAATTAAGGAACGACTAAGGGCAGCCAGAAACCGAGAGAAGAAGTACGCTGATAGGAGACGGAAACCTTTAGAGTTTCAAGTGGGTGATAGAGTAATGCTAAAGGTAGCACCATGGGAGGGAACCGTGAGGTTCGGAAAGAGAGGAAAGTTAAGCCCGAGACACATTGGACCATTCGAAATACTGGCAAGAATTGGCCCCGTGGCTTACAAATTAAAACTACCCCAGAGGTTGAGCCACATACACGACACCTTCCATGTGTCGAACTTGAAGAAGTGCATGGTAGACAAAACCCTAGAGCTACCACGGAAAGAAGCAAGAATCAATGACAAGCTGAACTTCGTGGAGGAGCCCATGGAGATCACGGATCGCTTGGTCAAGCAACTCAGGCGGAGCCACATAACCAAGCTCAATGTTAGATGGAACTCAAAACGAGGACCTGAGTTCACTTGGGAACATGAAGATGAGATGAGGAAAAATTATCCACACCTCTTCAAACCCACCCGTTCAGATTCTAATCGAAGCTAAAATTTCGGGACGAAATTTCCTAAACGGTGGGAGAATGTAACTACCGACCTCAAGGTCGTTATTCTAACGCTAATCTACTTGCATCATCACCCGTCTTATGAGTACTAATAATAGAAACAATCGAACTCTATTAGTGAATTTGGAATCATCTTTTGCTATTTGTTCCATTTTATGATTTTATGTGATTTTAGTGACTTTTAGTTAATTTGAGTTTTACCTTTTTGAACTTGGTGTCCCGGGAATGTTAACTAGCCACCCTTGCAAAGCTAAATCTCAAGTGAAACAATTAAAATGTGAGCATACATACACACTTGCAAATTCTCGGTACATGCATGCATGGACATGCACAAGACACCGCAACTAACAACATCTACCAAATAATATTCTATACTACACAACAAATTAATACTACATAATATTAAATTGGTGTTTAAAATTTAATCAAAAATTGCCCCACATAATGCAAAACTCGGCCGCCCCCTCCCTCCACTCATCTCTCATCTACACCACCAACACTCTCACCATACACCTTCCATGCAACTTTCAACTCTACACCTCTTCTCTCTTCCTCTCAAAATCTTACCAGCTGAACACACTCCAAAAACAGACACAAAGCTTATTCTCTCTAGAGTTCCAGCCTTGTTCATCGAAGAACAAGGCATACTCATTGTCGGCCAACCTAAAACCACAAGAAGGTGGCCATATTCGTGAGCTTTTGATACACACATGCATCTTGTCCGACTTTTCCAGCCTTGTTCAAAGATTCTCCAGCCTTGTCCAAGGAGTTTCGAGCCATCCAAGACCATCTACACCCTCCAAAACGTGAACAATACCAAGTGTAAGCTTCATGTCACCCGCAAATGGTCATTTCATGTGTTTTCTTTACTTTTCTTTTAAAAAAATCTCCTCTCTTTGTTGTAGCAGAAACCCGACACCATCATCTCGTTCTTGAGGAGATTTTAACTTCAGTAAAGGTATCTCACACGTTATGTTGGTCATTCTTGAGGTGGAAACCGATTTCCACCATGAAAACCCTCTTTTTGGGTGTTATGCATCATCTAACTTGTTTATCTTGTAACCCTTTGAAGAAAAACATGTAATCTGCTTACTAATGGTTCAAAAGACTCCTAATAACCTGTTCTGAAAGTTATAAAAGGGTATACACCATGAACATGTGGTTATAGCACGAGTTACACCTTAAAAACCTTCTTTCTACATGAAATAACACTATTTAAGCACTTGTTTGAAAACCCTCTCAACCAAGGTTCATAACCTGCTCATGAATGACTTTGGAACACCCTAATAATCTGATATTAAAGTCAAATAAGGTTTTGGCAATGTTTAAACGCAAGTTGTACGGATTTACACATGTGTTATGGTCGGTTATGGCTAAATCACTAAGTTGATGGTTCATTGTTGTGTTGGGTGACCTAGCCGTGAGTTTGGGACATGATTTCAGAAATTTTTGAGGAACATTAAGTTTGTGATAAATGGTTAATCTCTGGAAATTAAAGACATGTTAAGATTAGACCCACTTTTGTCATTTTCGGGACCCGAAACATGGTAAAACAACTTTAAAAATAATAAAACATGGATTTAACCATCTTGAAAAGTATTCCAGGCTTAATAATGGTTAATAAAGTGTTCTGGAGTCAATGGGTGATTTAAATGCACAAAAGAATAAATTAAATGGCGTTTTAACTAGAAACGGGTACTAACCGGGTAACGTTTTTGAGAAAAATCCAAGAAAAAGGAGTTTTAAGTTAAGATTTATAAAAACCAGGTCATTTCAGCAAGTTTAAGTGTTAAAAGACCTAAAGGATTTGAAATATTGGTCAAACAAGCTTTTAAATGGTCAAATTCGGTTAAAAACGCGTTTTAACGGGTTAAACGTAAAAACGAGGCTTTCAACTATTAGAGGCAAAATTTCAAAATTAAAGGACTTAAAACTTATGAAAATTTCCTTAAGATGATACCTACTGGTCCAAGACTCAAATTTATGGAAATCCTAAATTAACCGTTAAAACTCTCAGGTTTTACCGCAACCGGGAACGTTAAACGCGTAGGTTTTAAACCTGATCCATATTATGGAAATTGGAACACTTACCCAATAATAAGTCAATTTTTACTCTGAGAACCTGATTTTTGGTCTTAATTTTCATAAAGAAAAGAAACCAAACTTGAGGGTAGAAACTGTCAATTTTGAAACTTGAGGGACTAAACTGTAAAATTTTACCAAACTTTATAACCGACTCTTATGAAACTAATAATCACTTGAACAGCATATTTACCTTATATCCTTAACTTAATGATGTAAAATCCTAAATTATATGGGAAACCATGACTTGCCATAAAAGGAAACTTTTTATACAAATCCTTGCGGAATCTAAGCCTTATCCGACAACTAAATTTTTGACACACTTGTTGCACCTTAAATAAGTTTAGAGCAGTAGCTTATCACTTAATATATTCATGATTAGGGTGCTAGACTTGAGACATCCGCGGCACACGAAGAGATATTTTTGGCTTAACACCTAAGGTGAGTTCTAGTGATCCCTCTTTTTACTACTGTTTTGGGGTGAAACATGCTCTGTTATTTATGAACTATATTTGTGCTTTACTTGGTGATTGTATGTGGGATTTATGGTTACCTGCTGATACTTATATCATGATCATTAATTCTTCGTGAACCGCTTGTTTTATATGGATAGATCTATTTGGGGAATCCCCCACACACAGTGGCTTCCGTTCTAGGAAGGGTACCCCATTGAGATCCTGAGGGGTCGTTTGTGGCATGTGACAGTTTTTGTTAAGAAACTATGGTGAACTATCCGGGCAGGTATGGTTCACTAGTTTGGGGCTTAGTTCTTCCTTCGGGAATAGCCGGTTAAACACAACTTTAGAAGAGGCCAACCGGGACTGAGTGCAAAGTGATTATGATTCTCCCACGATGTTGAAACTATGATCCATTCCTTTTTATCAAATGAGGATTTGTTAAGTCCTTTTTGTTTTTAAACTTTAAGCACTTGAATTCACCAACTTTTTAGTTGACACAAATTTCTTTTTGAGCATGTTTCAGGTAATTTATGAAGAGATCCTAGCTGTTGTGAAGATCTAGACTTATCCCCGTGACCATGGCATTGGCTTATTGTGAAGTCACTGGATCGATAAACATCCGAGCATGTTCTTGACGGAAGGATAAACAACAGCAAAAACCAAGAGACAATCAATAACACGAACTATAATATAATGGTTTCATTGATAAAACCTAACGATTACAAGCTCGTTACAACATAAGAATCAAGACTCTTGGCATGGGGAGATCGAACATGACCTCCCCTCTCATCCGGCAGCCCTCGGCTCCGGGCAGACTCCCTCCCCAAACCCTTGCCTCTCTATACATTGAAACTGGTATATATAGGCCTCGGCCCATATTAGATGCGACTGGGCCCATTCGTGCGATTGGACCATGCGTAATGTTCAATCGTACGACTGGACCATGCGTATGGTTCAATCGTGCGACTGGACCATACTTATGGTTCAGTCTTACGAATGACCCAATCACCTCTCTCAGTCGCACGACTGGCCCATTAGCAAGGCTCAGTCGCACGACTGAGTCTCATTCGCATATGCTCCTGCGAATGACCCAATTTCATGTGTTTAAACATATCAGGTTTATTACATTAAGTCTAGACTATTCGACAAGCGACGGACACACTATATATGACTATATATGCTCCAACACTTATTTTACTTAATGAACAATTTGAACAATTTTACATTTCTGTTGAACTAATACAATTTGTTTCTACGTTGGTTGTATACTCATTTAGGGGCAGGACTGTTTCTAGTCCCGCTATCTTTTGAAAACTTTTAATGCCATGTGATATTCTCTCCTTTGAGCTCTTGTAATGGTTTGTTTCCGCTGCCATATGTTGTTGCTAGTCTGTGACGTCCCACCCTACCTGGGCCCGGGGTGTGACACGGGGTGTTACATGTTGTTTGCTATCTTGTTCTGTACATTTTACTTGTGTTCTTAGCATCTTTCATATAAGTTACCAATTTCGTATTTGATCTGTTAAGTGTTCTAAATAAATCTCCTAATTGTGTTGTTGTGTTGTAAGTTCATACCCTTCAACAGTCCTGCAATGAGCATCAATGAACGCGAATAAAGCCATTTCTTGAGTTTTTCCTCTCTTTTTCTACAAAATCTTACTTCTTTTGTTCAAAAATAGAAAATTTCAAGAATAACTACTGCAGTTTTGGAACTCCGACATATTACAAGGTATCTTTTGAAGGTAGAACGTGAACCAAGGTTGGTGCACTCGTTTGCACCCCCAAAAATCCAGTTTCTCATGAGTTTAAGCATCAAAAACCCGATTGTTTTGAAAAACCCCTTAACCCATATAAAGATCTGCTTAAAATCAGTAAATGAACATCACTAAAACATGTTTCGAAAGCTACAAAAAGATTTGGTGACATTTATACTCAAACTATGGGGATTACGTAAGTGTAATTGTTGTATTTCATACTTAAGTGCAACATAAGGTGCTTTGTATGTAAAAACCAGTGAACTAATGCTTTGTTCCAGTATTTTGTGATATTAAACATATAAAATTCGTGACATTTGATAAACATGTTGAAAGGAGTGGTCTAATGGACCAAATGGGTGGAATTAAAGACCCGAAAAGTAGTAAAATTCTCTAATATGGCCAAAAGATAATATTTTAAATTTTAAAAAGTTCCAGGACCTAAAAGAAGTATTTTAGTGATAAAAATAGAATTTGGTGATTTATGGGGTTAAAATGTGATTTTTTTGGATTTATTTAACTAAAATAAACCTAATCCGGGAAGATATTTAGATAAAATTTTAAAAATAGGGTAACAAGCCTAAACCAATAAATTCATTTTATTTCAGTAAGATAGAACCCCGAAGATGAGATTTTGGTGGAAAGGATGGAAGAAAATGGATAAAAAGCAAACTTTAGGGTAAAGTTGAAAATTTTGAAACTTGAGTGACCAAAGGGTAAATTCTGCAATTCAACTAATATTCGACCATCCTATAACTAAAAATACTTGGAAAACTTATTATCACCTTAAAAATATGATAAGAATCATAAAACTTGTCATTTACATGAAGAAACCCTAACTTCCATAAAAAGGAAACTTTTTGGACGAAAATTTAATAGAAAGAAGCTAAATAGATTTGTGACCATAAAATGCATCTAGTTACACCGTCAATAGTGTAAGAACATATATCTTACTACTTGTATCTTTGTGATAGGATGATAGGACTTGAATCTTTGTCTGTGCTTGAAGTAACCGTTGATTAACCCTAACGTGAGTTCTAGTCTTCCCTTTTTACTACTGTTTTGGGATGAAATATGCTATGTTTCATTTAAAATTATGTATGTGCTCTAATGTGATACCTATATGTTGCGGTTAATTTTGTAACCTACACTTACTTGTATCACAATCATTAATTCTAATGTTAACCACTTGTTCTATATGGGTAAATCTACTTGGGGAGTCATTTGTTTTATGTAAAAAGTGTTATAAGATACTAATAGCAAGGGTAGCACACTGAGACCTTACGGGAAGGGTAGCACACTTAGACCTTACGGGGTCATTTGTTTTATGTAAAAAGTGTTATAAGATACTATTGTGAACCATCCAGTAGGTATGGTGCATTGTTTGAGGCTCAGTTTTCCCTACGGGTTAACCAACATTAACACAAGTTTCGAAGAGGCTAGTCGGGACTGAGTGCAGAGTTGATTGTGACCCCACAAAAGTGATACTTATGTTTTTAAAATTAACTTTTGGATTCTAAAGAGTCCTTTTGTTTTTAAACTTTAAGCACTTGAATTCATCAACTTTATAGTCGATCTTGTATGTACTATGTAAATTAAATTTGATTTTGGTTTCTTTGGTAGTAATCTTGTACCAAAATTCTTAGTGTTATGCATTTCAAGAACACTAGGTTCGAACTTAAAAATTAAAATAAAACTAAAGGCAATTATATTTATTTAATTTGACATGTTTGCTTATTAACAACTCTATATCATAATTTATAGATTATGGATTGGGGGAGAGGGAAACTTTTGAGTTTTTCCTAATTTTTCCTTTCTATCAATTTTAATGAGTTATGGTTTTGTGGTATACAGTGAAAGAAGACAATGAGGAAGGCTCTGTTTGATGGGTTTTGTAACAAGTTTATCAAAGCAAGTTTAACCATTTAAACTTCAAAAACACAGCGGATATTAGTGGTCAAAAGTATGTTTAACAATCTGAACTTTTTAACCATTTTTAACCAAAGACAAAACCCATAAACAAGGATCATTAATATATGTGAAATGACATGCTATCAAAACGAAAAGAACAACCATGGGGTGTTCCTGAAACTACCTTACAAGAACAAGAAGATGAAGTATGGATGAGATGAAGATGATGATGCTCTTGAATGTCCAGCCCCCAGGAGAGAAAGCCTCAAGTTTGTATACCCACAAGCTCTTCCAAACACCTAGCTTGTTAGGGAGTGCAACACCAAGAACCGTCTTCTAGTGCCTCTTCAAAACGAAATTTTCAGCCCCTTTTCCTCCACTTATATCTGAAAATTTCAGGGTTTTGGAGAGAGTACTCTTGCTTGTGTGTGTGAGAGAGAGAGTGATAGATGGGAGAGTGCAAGAGTAGTTAAAGTCTTGTAGAACCTAAGATTAAAAGACCCCTCAAAACCCCACATGGGGCGGCCGAAACTTGGAATCAAAATGGGTTCCCCCCATTTTGTAATTTTATAAAAAATACACTCTTTAAGCCCTAAGTTTATAAAATTAAAACCTCTTTTAATTTTATAACATTAACACACTTTTATTTGTTATTATTTAACTAACTTAAATAATGAAACAAATAATTTCTCATGAACAAATTATCAATATAATGTTGTTCTTTTACAAAAGCAACGTTTTAGAAAACGCATTTTCTAAATTGGTGTCAGTATTTATTTGTATGATCTCATCAACGAATAAATATTTATTGGTGTTTTTTTAGCTTGTTATTGGGTATGACCCGACTTGGATCATAACATACTAACCACATCAACCTTGTATGTGTCTTGGGCACACAAGATCCAACAATCTCCCAATTGCACAAGATTCATAGAAGATTGATGCAAGCAGTAAATACCGCCTAACAACAGTTTACTACCCTTAATACTTATGACAAAGTGCCATTCAATAACAACATCCCCTTCAAGTACCTTACTCGAAATGTTTTAGGTGAATCAATCATGCATCCTTTTGTCACAGATGTCATGTCAAATTCCAGAGACACAGAGTGATCATTCTCCACTGAACTTTATCAGGCCTTAGACATCTTACTCTCAACGAATAAGAGGGACAAATCCCATCTTGACTACATACGTCTCTTACAATTACCTTATATCATACCTGAACTCAGACTTATGTACTGCCATGTTTCAGAACAGCAAAAAACTAAGACAAAGTATAATATTCGGTAAATATCAAGACCCAATATGTATCTCAGGTCAGAGGATACCAAATGATGTTCGCCTTTACTCAAATTTACTTATGATCAATCAGGAAGATTCCATGTAGTAATATTTAAGATGCAGGTCAGTCCAATATTTGTATCCCACAAATATCTATGAACTTTGGCAGCAACACTTTGCTCTATATATTCATCCATATGAATATCTACCAATCCAAGTTCATAATAGTCATACCCTCATACTTGTTCCCACAAGTATGAAAGACTACGGACGTTCTGAGTAAATGATTTACTCATGGATTTTAAACATGCAAAATAGGAATATTAGTTGAATCATTATAACCAAATAATTAATTCAAGTAATAAAGGGTTACAATAACTAAATACAAAATTAAAGATCAAATCCAGTCACTAGAATACTGAAGTCACATGGCACAAGTATGACTTTCATGCTTTGCCTTTTCAAGAAGCTTAATGATTTGATCCGCAATGTTTTGATCTGTGTGAACTTTGCGAATACATATCTTACCCTTTTCAGCTTCATCCCTTATGTAGTTGAATCTCCGTTCAATGTGCCTAGTCTTTTGATGTGCACGGGGTTCCTTGACTTGAGCAATCGCACCCTCGTTATCATAAAGAATTTCTAGGGGGTCCTGAATGGAAGGGACCACCCCTAGATCGGCAATGAATTTCTTTAACCATGCAGCTTCCTGAGCTGCTAATGAAGCGGCGATGTATTCTGACTCTGTAGTTGATAATGCCACCACATCTTGCTTAGAGCTCTTCCAAGAGATTGCTCCTCCATTCAAGATGAAAATGTACCCCGATTGTGATCGTGAATCATCCCGATCAGTTTGGAAACTCCCATCCGTGTAACCCTTTACTATGAGTTCCTCCTCACCAGATCCATAGATTAGGAACATATCTTTGGTCCTCCTTAGGTACTTAAGTATGTTCTTAACAGCCATCCAATGACTGTTTCTTGGATTTTGCTGGTATCGGCTTGTCATGCTCAAAGCGCATGACACGTCCGGCCTAGTGCATATCATTGCATACATGATGGATCCTATGGCAGATGCATACGGGATTCCCTTCATTTTGTCTTGCTCATCCTTTTAGCTTGGACATTGAGTCTTACTCAATATTGTTCTTCTTTGGATAGGTACGGTACCTTTCTTAGAGTTTTCCATCTTGAACCTTTTCAAGATCTTATCAATGTATGCACTTTGATTCAAACCTATCAACCGCCTTGATCTATCCCTATAGATCTTTATTCCCAAAATATAGGCGGCTTCACCAAGATCCTTAATGGAAAAACAGCTTCCAAGCAAGGCTTTTACACCCTCCAAGGTTGGAATGTCATTTCCAAATAGTAAGATGTCATCGACATACAATACTAGGAAACTGATGATGCTCCCACTAGCTTTCTTATATACACATGCTTCATTAGCGTTTTTGATGAACCCAAATTTGATTATCTCTTCATCAAAATGGTGATTCCAACTTCCTGATGCTTGCTTCAATCCATAGATTGATTTCTTTAACTTGCATACTTTGTTAGGATGTTTTTTATCAACAAAACCTTCGAGCTGAACCATATAGACATCTTCCTCAAGATATCCATTTAGAAAAGCGGTTTTGACATCCATTTGCCAAATCTCATAATCATAATGAGCAGCTAAGGCAAATAATATCCTAATAGACTTTAGCATTGCAACCGGTGAGAAAGTCTCATCATAATCAACCCCTTGAGTTTGAGTGAAACCTTTTGCTACAAGTCTAGCTTTATAAGTATCCAAATTTCCATGCATATCGTTTTCTTCTTGAAAACCCACTTACTTCCAACTACCTTGGAGTTAAGAGGTGGTACAACCAAGTCCCAAACTTGGTTGTCGTACATGGATTGCATCTCAACGTTCATGGCTTCAAGCCATTTGTCATAATCCAAATTGGACATTGCATCACGATAAGTGGTTGGTTCATCGGAATCTACCACATAGCATCCATCTACAAAGAATCCATATCTTTCAGCTGGATTACTAATTCTACCAGATCTGCGAACGTTTTGTGTGTATTAATCAACCATTTGATCATCCTCAACATCCACATATTAAGTGCTAGTGTCAACCAAACGTGTATCGGTTTGTGGTTCTTTATCCTCCTCAAGATCCATTGTTCTACTTCTAGTTCCTTCCGTAAGGAACTTAGCTTCTAAGAACTCAGCCTTCTTGGCAACAAACTCCTTTTGTTCCAATGGATCATAGAAATAATATCCCATAGAATGTCTAGGATATCTAATAAAAATACACTTATTGGAACGGCTTTCTAACTTGTTTGAGGTGGGAGTCTTAACATACGCCTCACAACCCCATACCTTTAAATATGATAGTGATGGAACCCTTCCATGCCATATTTCAAAAGGTGTCTTTTCCACTTTCTTGGTTGGGGCCATATTCAAAATACAAGACGCTCAGAGCATAGCGAAACCCCAAAATGATAGAGGCAATAAGCTTCTAGCCATCATAGATCGAACCATATCCAATAGAGTTCGATTTCTCCTCTCGGACACACCATTGTGTGTGGTGTTCCAGGTGGAGATAGTTGTGAGACAATACCACAACTTATAAGATGATCTCTAAAAGCATCACTTAGGTATTCACCTCCTCTATCGGTGCGGAGAATTTTTATTTTCTTGTTGAGTTGATTTTCTACTTCATTCTGGAAGATTTTGAACATTTCAAAAGCTTCATCTTTGTGTCTTAACAAGTAGACATAACCATATCGACTATAGTCGTCAGTAAAAGTAATGAAGTATCTTTCATGGTACCTAGTCATTGGCTTAAAAGGACTGTCACACCCCGACCGACGGCGGAATCATCGGGGCGGACGAATGTGAAACGATTGTTCATAGCACATGGAACTAATTAAGTTGAAATAATATTAAATATCCTTATTCATTAAACATTACAAGACAAATAAGTCCATACAATACAAAAGCTTCAAACAAAGAAATAACATATTTAGTTAAACTAGGTCCAAGTCTTATATGAGCACGAAGAGAATCCTCAAGTATCAAACCTGAAACATGTTAAAAATAAAGGGTCAACTATAAAGTTGGTGAGTTCCCATGGGTTAAACACACGCATATATATATATATATATATATATATATATATATATATATATATATATATATATATATATATATATATATATATATATATATATATATATATATATATATATATATATATATATATATATATATATGGTTTACAAGTAGCAATTCATGTCGATGGTTACGAGTTAGCAAGCTTATAGAACACATACAGTTACAACCAAACCTCGACTTGATTACAAGTATATAAGATTGGCTAAGTGTACTTGGTTCCCATGATGAACAAGCATACGTCATGAGGAGCCGGCAATACATCGGCTTTAGCATCAAATAGGCTTGTTAGGCCCAATGATCTAAGACGTCGCCAGGATAGCAATAGTTCATGATTGTAAAGAAAATATGTATCTCATATAAGACTTACAATAACACAAATAACCATGACAAAAAGGTAAAGATGAATTGCATATGCATTTACAAGTATCAAGATGTTTACAAGTATAAGTTTATAATGTTAACATGTTTCACCCCAAAAGGTGTGAAATAAAGTAAAAAGAGGCATGGAGAACTCACATGATATATAAGGTGATGATAAAAAATTAAACGAGGCTCCAACGATTACAAGATACCTAAATGTATTGATTCCAAGATTAAGCTTAATAATAAGATAAATAATTGGACGTGAACTAGGGTTTCAATTGGAATTTGAGATTTTGATAATTAGGTTTAAATAAAATAATACCAACTATCTTTTGATTACATAAATATGGAATAAGTTGATTAATAATTATGATTTAAAACGATAATAAATCTTTAGTTAAATTTAATAATAATATCACTTAAATGTTAATAATAATGGAATAGGTAATGGTTGAGTGTAAAATAAGTAATCAATCTAAAAATAAATTATCTAAAACTTGATCAAAATAATTAATTTAATAATCAATTATTTAACTGACTTACAAAATAACTTAAAAGTATTTAAGTTTGATTTATAATGTTTTTAAAGGTTTGAGTAGTTATTATAAAGGTTTCATAATATCAAAACCTTTCAAAGATAAGAGCTAAACTAAAATATGATTTAGATGTCTTAGGAATTAAATAGAGATTTTAAAAATAATTTTTATAAATATTTAAACTTATAAATTATATATTTTTATAACATTTTAACAAAAAAATAATTAACAAAGTTTTTGTTAAGCTATTTTTTTTAAAATGGTAGATTATATTACCAAAATTCTTTAGAAATTAAATTAATAATTTCTAAATTAAATTTAAGTATCAATATAAATTTTATTTTAGTTTAATAGAATAATAGTATTTTTTTGTGAATTAATTCAATAAAATAAAAAGTTAAAAAAAAAATTTGGGGGTGCCCGGGGTCGAACCCGGGACCCCTGCTGCAAATACTGATGGAGCCAACCAGTAGGCTAAGGCCTTCTTTCTGTTACAATTCTGAAATACTATTTTAAAAACCTTGTTTTAGAAACCTCCAATTCCATATGAACCCTAGCTTTGGGTCGCATCAAATTGAACATCCAAATAATATGGTCAACAAAATCAAACATAGGGCTTTGATTCCTTGAGTAAAATCGAGTATAATGGTGTGATTAACTTACTTGATTAAGCTCGATTTGGATTACTTTAGGCTCGGTTTTGACTCGGTTCATTCCCGAAGAAGAAGAACTTGGAACTGTCGATTGAGTGGTTGATTCACAAGATTAGGTTTACAGAGAGTTGAAAGGGGACGAAGGGCACCTTTGGCCTCTGTTAAATAGCTTTGATTTGAACGTTAAGGTACCGAATGTGTTTCAACGTTCGTTTGGCTATTTCGGTTATGATGAGACGATTAATTGATTCTTTAACTCGAATTAAACTACACATTAAGCTTCACATGATTATACAAATGTTTCTAGTTGATTAATTTAATTATCATTATAATTCAGGAGTTGAAACGGGTGGATATTGATCGAGCAATTGGTTTCAGATTCGATCTTCATTAATAGTCGCGTTTAAACCCAAATAAACATTGTATTCGAGTTCGAATCATCCTCACGAATCGTTTGGTGTCTTTTGGTTCTTATTTCGCGGTCTTTTGACTGGTTATGCAGTTCGTCGGCGCCGCGCCGGGCATGGCCGGCTGGCTGCCGGAAAATCGGGCAAAAAAAAGGGAAAATGGTTTGATTATTAAAGATTAACATAAATGGTCCCTGTAGATTTCATAATTTATTATTTCATGCCCAAAACTTCCATTTTAAGTTTCTAAAATGACAAACTAACCCCTTAACTTAATTATCCTTAAATTTTAATTATTTTACAACTTATTAGGTATTTGACTCTTATAAGTAGTTATTATTATTATTATTATTATTATTATTATTATTATTATTATTATTATTATTATTATTATTATTATTATTATATTATTATTATAACCTTATAAGTTTATTAAAAGTTATTTTATAACTAAATAATTTTGTTAAAATTTTTCCATTTTGTTATTTATTGTAAATGATTATTCACATATAATTTTATGAAAAGAATTGTTTATAAATCATAAATTGTTACACATTATTTAGATGATTAACAAATGTATAATTCACAATATAAATTGTAAATTTAATGCATTTGGTCCATTAAAATTATTACTATAACTTTTATAATAGAACTTAAAGATTGGGTTTTAACTTGGAAAAATGGCGGATGTTACAGTCTCCCCTACTTTAAGAAATTTCGTCTCGAAATTTAATCACGAAGGGACTAATTTCAAGGACATGAGGAGACTTGAATTCGATTTAACGTTTGCACGTAAACTCTTGGAAGCGTTTAAATTCAACAAGTTTAACTATGATGCTTTGTTATGCTTAAGTTTGTTAAGTTTCATAATTTATGATTTCATGTGTTTCTTGACAAAGGCTACAAGATTAAATTAGAATTTCAATTTATAGACTTTTACATTTCAGACAGTTCAAGACGATTAGGAAGGTTTTGTCATGAGGGAAACACTAAGGTGCTGTTTGTTTTTTCTGCAGGAAAACGTCTGCAGTCTGCGAACCACATCTGCAGACATCTGCAGCAGAAGAGGTGGACTAAATGTCTGCAGTCTGCAAGAAAAAGACTGTTTGTTTTTAACATCTGCAGAATGCTGAAATATTCTGTAATTAAACTAAATTAATTTTTTAAACTCTAAAAACAACTAATATATAACAAACACTACTCCCTAAGTGTGAGAGGCAATAATATATAACAAACACTACTCCCTAAGTGTGATTAAAAACCTTATTGAGTTAACTAAAATCATCCCGCTAATATCAAATTTAAAATGAAATCATCCAACTAATAAAAGTATAAAGCAATTAGTTGTATATTACATTTATTCTACAATTTTGTGAATAAAGCCTAAAAATGAGAAAAGAAACTCGAAAACAAAAGAAAACGAGAACCCAAAGCAAAAGGAATAAAAATCCCAAAACTAGAAGGAAAAAAAACCCGAAATAATAGTCATGCCTAGAAGAAGCACCAGCTGTGCAGAAGAGAAAAGCAGCAGCCGCTGCCTGCAAAGAAGAAAGAAGGGTGAACAAAGAAGAAAGAAGTGTCAGGCAAAAAAAATCCCAAACTCGAAACAGAAATCACGTACAGTTGTGGTGCGGTGGCGCGGTCGCGATGGGGGCTGCGGTGGGGGAAGGGAGAAGGGCTGGTCGCGATGGGGGAAGGGGGAAGGGCTGGTCGCGATGGGGGAAGGGGGAAGGGCCGGTCGCGATGGGGGCTGCGGTCTTGAGGGGCTTCGGTCGCGAGGGTGGAGGCGGTGGAGCGGCGGAGGAGCGGTAGAGCGGTGGTGCGGCGGTATCCGACGGGAGGAGGCGGTGGTTTGTGGTGGTGTGTGTGAAGATGGTTGTGAAGATGATTTGTGAAGATGATTGTGAAGGTTAGGGCTCAAAATCAGAAGAGAAGAGGTGAGAAGAGGTGTGAAGACATTAGTCCACCTCTTCTCCCTGCAGAGGTGAGGAAGACGTTTTTAAATGAAACGTCTTCCAAAAAACAAACAGTCTGCGAACTTAAAACCTCTTCCCGCGTCTGCGAGCGCGCAGATGAAGAGGTGGGGAAGAGGTTTTTTAAAAAAACAAACACTACCTAAGTATTAGTGTGATACGGGACATAAGTTAAGGATGCTTTTGGATGGGATAAGGAGTTCATAAGAGCTTCTCAAACAAATAACTATAACACGGTTCTTAGATGATCAATTCTTGTATACTATTTCATTAAGGTTTTCAAAGTTTCATTAGTTTAACGTTGATACGAGATCGTTTTTGTTAAGATTAAAGATTCAATTTAGAATGAGTGCATCATTGCAATAGGTTTTCAGGATAAGTGCGGTTTTGAGGGGAAGACATTCGGAAAGATTATTAAGGGTCGTTAAGAGAAATGGGATAATGAGTTTTAAGATCCAAAAAGACAAGATCAATGATAAAAGGATTCAAAATAACAAGATGTTTTGTAACGTTTGGTTTACAAACCAAAACATTACGTTGACTTATCAAAGTATTAAGTCAACTACAACTTTAATGAAGACATGCGTACCTATAAGCAGACACTCACCCCAAGGGTTCCCAGGTAAGATAAACGGATCCATCGGTTGATTTTGATTTATATGAATACCTTGCCTAGACAGAACACCTCGAGATACGAACATCACGCTCTTCCAACATTACATGTTTCAAGTTATAGGAACATAGACTTTGACGAGACTTGAAAATCACGAATAACGATTCAAAGCTCATTTTGAAAACCATTTGATTTAGGCACATAAGACCTTAGAATATCATTTAAGATTCGTGTGTGTATTGATAAGAATTCAAGGTATAAGAATAAGCACATAAGCATATAATCACATAATCAAGTATAAACACATAAGGCACGTAAAATCCTATCTAAGCATATAAAATACATTAGAGGACTCATGTGTAAGGGTACTTAGTTATAGTCTAGTTCATTCCATTTCTAATAACCTAATTCCCTATAACCATGGCTCTGATACCAATCTGTCACACCCCGACCGACGACGGAATCATCGGGGCGGACGAATGTGAAACGATTGTTAATAGCACATGGAACTAATTAAGTTGAAATAATATTAAATATCATTATTCATTGAAAATTACAAGACAAATAAGTCCATACAATACAAAAGCTTCCAACAAAGAAATAACATATTTAGTTAAACTAGGTCCAAGTCTTATATGAGCACGAAGAGAATCCTCAAGTATCAAACCTGAAACATGTTAAAAATAAAGGGTCAACTATAAAGTTGGTGAGTTCCCATGGGTTAAACACACGCATATATATATATATATATATATATATATATATATATATATATATATATATATATATATATATATATATATAAAGGTTTGCAAGTAGCAATTCATGTCGATGGTTACGAGTTAGCAAGCTTAAAGAACACATACAGTTACAACCAAACCTCGACTTGATTACAAGTATATAAGATTGGCTAAGTGTACTTGGTTCCCATGATGAACAAGCATACGTCATCAGGAGCCGGCAATACATCGGCTTTAGCACCAAATAGGCTTGTCAGGCCCAAAGATCTAAGACGTCGCCAGGCTAGCAATAGTTAATGATTGTAAATCAAATATGTATCTCATATAAGACTTACAATAACACAAATAACCATGACAAAAAGGTAAAGATGAATTGCATGTGCATTTACAAGTATCAAGATGTTTACAAGTGTAAGTTTATAATGTTAACATGTTTCACCCCAAAAGGTGTGAAATAAAGTAAAAAGGGGCATGGAGAACTCACATGATATATATAAGGTGATGATAAAAAATTAAACGAGGCTCCAATGATTACAAGATACCTAATGTATTGATTCGAAGTTTAAACTTAATAATAAGATTAACAATTAGACGTGAACTAGGGTTTCAATTGAAATTTGAGATTTTGATAATTAGGTTTAAATAAAATAATATAACCAAATATCTTTTGATTACATAAATATAGAATAAGTTGATTAATAATTATGATTTAAAACGATAATAACTCATTAGTTAAATTTAATAATAATATCACTTAAATGTTAATAATAATGGAATAGGTAATGGTTGAGTGTAAAATAAGTAATCAATCTAAAAATAAATTATTTAAAACTTGATCAAAATAATTAATTTAATAATCAATTATTTAATTGACTTGCAAAATAACTTAAAAGTATTTAAGTTTGATTTATAATGTTTTTAAACGTTTGTGTAGTTATTATAAAGGTTTCATAATATCATAACCTTTCAAAGATAAGAGCTAAACTAAAATATGATTTAGATGTCTTAGGAATTAAATAAAGATTTTAAAAATAATTTTTATAAATATTTAAACTTATAAATTATATATTTTTATAACATTATAACAAAAAAAAGAATTAACAAAGTTTTTCTTAAGCTATTTATTTTAAAATAGTAGATTATATAACCAAAATTCTTTAGAAATTAAATTAATAATTTCTAAATTAAGTTTAAGTATCAACATAGGGGCGTTGCCCCTTGGACCCCAGCCCGGCCCCAGCCAGGGGCGTTGCCCCTTGGACCCCACTAGGGGCTGCTGCCCCTAAGACCCCGCTGTCAGGGGCTGCCGCCCCCGAACCCCTGCTGTCCCGCGGCGGGTCGGTTATGTTTTATGATGATTAGTACTTGGCATGTTGTGTACTTAATAAGTTAAGTATTATATATACTAAAGATGAAGATGATATTAATTAAAAGTGAAACTTAATGAATGTTACCCCCGGGCCCGTTTGATGATGAAAAGTCTTGCAAGCACTATGATAGACTTCACTTATGTGAGTCTGATGTATGATGATGGATCTGTATTCATGAGCGGGCTATGTGCCTTGCAGTGTGGATCAACTGTCGTGGGTTAGCTACCGTTTTCATGTGTACCGACAGGGATTGGCATTTGTTGTCAATCAACATGGAGCTCTTGCTTTGTGCAATCTCGTTTATGATGAAAGTGAAAGATAATGAAAGAATAGATAATGAACATGCTTATTATGATGCAAGTAATGTTATATTCTATGTTGTATGCATGGTCATTATATGAAGGATAAAGTTTATATTTTCTTATAATATTTAAAACTAGAACTCGCTCAGCGAAGCTGACTTTTATGCATAATAGTTGGCAGGTAAGTGCTGATGCTGAGGATGGCACACGGAGCTACTTGGGGAGCTATGGATGGCATTCAAGTTTATGAAAATTTTTATTGTAATTTAAGAACAAGTAATATGTTTTGTTTACAATTAAATGACACATGTATGAGTACGATGTGTTTTCAAAGGTTTAAATGAATGTCTAATTATTTCCGCTGCAATGTTTTATTATTAAACTGATTTTATGCTATGATTAACCAACTGTGAGGCTTTCCGGGAACGGGGCCTTACAGGGGTGCCCGGGGTCGAACTCGGGACCCCTGCTGCAAATACTGATGGAGCCAACCAGTAGGCTAAGGCCTACTTTCTGTTATAATTCAGAAATACTATTTTAAAAACCTTGTTTTAGAAACCCCCAATTCCATATGAACCCTAGCTTCGGGTCGCATCAAATTGAACATCCAAATGATGTGGTTAACGAAATCAAACATAGGGCTTTGATTCCTTGAGTAAAACCGAGTATGATGGTGTGATTAACTTACTTGATTAAGCTCGATTTGGAGTATTTTAGGCTCGGTTTTGACTCGGTTCATTTGCGAAGAAGAAGAACTTGGAACTGTCGATTGAGTGGTTGATTCACAAAATTAGGTTTACGGAGAGTTGAAAGGGGACGAAGGGCACCTTTGGCCTCTGTTAAATAGCTTTGATTTGAACGTTAAGGTACCGAATGTGTTTCAACGTTCGTTTGGCTATTTCGGTTATGATGAGATGATTAATTGATTCTTTAACTCGAATTAAACTACACATTAAGCTTCACAATGATTATACAAACGTTTCTAGTTGATTAATTTGATTATCATCATAATTTAGGAGTTGAAACGGGTGGATATCGATCGAGCATTCGGTTTCAGATTCGATCTTCATTAATAGTGATATTTAAACCCAAATAAACATTGTGTTCGAGTTCGAATCATCCTCATGAATCGTTTGGTGTCTTTTGGTTCTTATTTCGCGGTCTTTTGACCGGTTATGCAGTTCACCGACGTCGTGCCGGGCATGGCTGGCCGGCTGCCGGAAAATCGGGCAAAAAAAAAGGGAAAAGGGTTTGATTTTTAAAGATTAACATAAATGGTCCCTGTAGATTTCACACTTTATTATTTCATGCCCAAAACTTCCATTTTAAGTTTCTAATATGACAAACTAACCCCTTAACTTAATTATCCTTAAATTTTAATTATTTTACAACTTATTAGGTATTTGACTCTTATAATTTATTATTATTATTATTATTATTATTATTATTATTATTATTATTATTATTATTATTATTATTATTATTATTATTATTATTATTATTATTATTATTATTAGTATTTTTATTATTATTATTATTATTATTATTATTATTATTATTATTATTATTATTATTATTATTATCATAATTATTATTATAACCTTATAAGTTTATTAAAAGTTATTTTATAACTTAATAATTTTGATAAAACTTTTCCATTTAGTTATTTATTGTAAAATGATTATTCACATTATAATTTTATGAAAAGAATTGTATATAAATCATAAATTATTACACATTATTTAAATGATTAACAAATGTATAATTCACAATATAAATTGCAAATTTAATGCATTTGGTCCATTAAATTATTACTATAATTTTTATAATAGAACTTAAAGATTGGGTTTTAACTTGGAAAAATGGCGGATGTTACAAAGACCACATACATCCGAATGTATGATGCCTAATAAATCTTTTGCCCTTTTGGATTTGCCACTAAAAGGTGCCTTAGTCATTCTACCTTGTAAACAAGATTCACATACATCAAATGAATCATATTCACTTGCTTTTAAAAGACCGTTCTTTTGAAGTGTTTGTATGCGCTTCTTGTTTATATGACCAAGACGGCAATGCCAAAGATAGGTCACACTCAAATCCAATTTGAGTTTCTTGGTGGTGGTTTGCTATAATGAGCTATCATATAATGTGTTTTCATGAACCAATTCATAAATACCATTAATAGGAATAGCTTTAAAATAAAATATGCCATTTAAAGAAACATGAATTTAATTTTCAATAAATGTTAAAACATAACCATATTGTCTTAATTGGGCAACAGAAATAATGTTCCTAGTCAAAGTAGGAGCATACAAAACATTGTTCAAAATTGCTTCCAAACCATTTGGAAGCTTCAAGATGTAGTCCCCTAGGTCTTCAACTTGAACTTTAGCCCCATTCCCCATGTTGAGGCTAACATCCCCTTTCTTGAAGTCCTTACTTCTTTTGAACCCCTGCAATAAGTTGCAAATGTGAGTTCCACATCCGGTATCCAATACCCATGTGTTAGAGGATATTAAATTTAGATCAATATGAATCATGAAAATTGTACCTGAGGTTTACCCGGCATCCCTCTTAGCTTGCAACTCTTTGAGATGGACTGGACAATTTCTTGCACGATGTCCAATCTCCCCACACTTAAAGCATGGGTCATTCGAAGCAACCTTTTGCTTCTTCTCCACAGGTTTTGGTGGTGGCGCTCTAACCACTCCCTTCCCCTTTCCCCAACGTACCCTTTACCCTTGGCAACATTTACTTTGGGTGCGGGGTGAGGCCTCTTCTTGTTCCCGCCTTCATGGATGGTGAGAATGGGTAAAACCTTTTTACCCATGGCCGCCTCGGTAGTTTTGAGCATAGAGTGAAGCTCACTTATGTTCTTGTCCCACCCGTTCATGTTATAGTTCATGACAAAGTTGTCAAACCTTTTTGACAAAGAGTTGAGGATCAAATCCGTAGCCAACTCTTTCGAGACGGGACAATTCAGCCTTTCGAGGCGATCAATGTGGCTTTTCATCTTAAGTACATAAGATTACACAGATTGGGTGTCATCCATACGACATGCATGGAGTGCTCGAACCGTTTCGTAGCGCTCTACCCTTGCTTGTTGTTGGAACGTTTCCTTCAACTGGGTAATCATGTCGTACGCTACATGATGTTCATACTCCTTTTGGAGATCCGGAGTCATACTTGCCAACATGAGGCAAGACACTTGGACCGAGTCCTCATTGTATTTCACCCAATTATTAAAGGCCTCCTCATCCTCCTCATTAGGTTGATCGGGAATCGGATCATCTAAAATATATGATCGTTTCTCTTGCTTGAGAACAATTCTCAAGTTTTGAAACCAATCTATAAAGTTGTTATGGTTTAGACGTTCCTTTTGGAGAATGGTTCTTAGTGATAATGAGTGAGCGGACGGGATGTCATTATTTTCATTATTGTTGGTGGCCGTCTACAAATTTAGACAAAGTTCAATTTTAGTATTTTCGATATTGTTCATATTTTAATAATTAAAACCCTTTTAAGTGTCTTACACAATTTTAAAATTCTAGAATCCAACGTTACATTTAAATACTGGTTAGGTGACCTTTATCCCATTATTTAAATTAACAAGGTAGTCAACATTTTGACAATTGCAACCCTTTGCAACTTCTAAAGGTATGGGATCGACTTTGAACATCATATTTATAGTCGGCATGTTAATCCCATCAACAACCTTTGTAAACCACATTGTAGGTGACCCATTTAACATGGTTTGCAAATCAAGTCACCCTACTTGCACACACATGTGAGTTTTCCAACATAAGTGGTTAGGTGAACTTTATTCCACAAATATGGTATCCCCACCTCAAATCACAAGTTCACTCAAAATGGTTAGGTGACCTTTATCCCATTAAGAGTTTCCAAGTGACTCAAGTGTTGTGCAAAAGGACGGTGTTAAACTTTTATAAAAGAAATTTTAAGTTTTCATAATCTTAGTTTAGAAAACTCTATGTACCTTATATTTGCATGCTTTCAATTACAAGGTACCCTATGATTCACTTTTTAATAAAACCCCTTTTATTAAAATCATTAATCCTTTTAATAACCTTTTATTAATCTTTTAATGATAAAGAACCATCAATTTTCAGCTTGTTAAGTTTGTTAATGAGTTTGTTATGCATATCCAAATATCAAACAACAAGCATACAACAAACAACCAAACAAGCATAATCATACAAACATAAGTGCATAACCATAGCAACTAAGTTGACTACACTTGTTTGCCATCACAAGTGTTGTCATTAGGTCTTTCCTAAGGGTTAACAATGACCACATCATATTTGTCCATGAACTCCCACTTGAATCCACATCCAAATGCTTCAAGTGTCCATGTCTTTTGTGTCCTTCTTTGGGTCTTCATCTTGTGCATCTTCTTTTACAAAATCATATCCTAATACAATTTTTCAAATAAAAGAAATGCAACTAATTTATTTATTACATAACCAATAAATAAATAAATTACAACCCAAAATAAAAACACAAATATTACAACCCTTTCAAGAAACAAAAACCAACATGACAAATCACAATCAACCAAATCCAAAACACATAAGGTCAAGGCTATGTTATGCACCAAAATATGTAACATATACAACATTCAAGAACAACTATGAACCCCTTTTAATAACCTTAAAGTTCTGGCCAACATGAACCAAAACTTTAGGGTTTTGTCCAAACAACACAATCAACCATTTGATGTTAATCTTTCAAGGTTTATACTAAAGCATGTGAGATTAAACCTTGAAACATAAGGGATTCATCCATCCACAACAAAACAGCCCCTAATGGGTTGAAAGAGTCCATGAAAACTAACTTTTCAAGAACTTTTGAAGCACATATTCCACATAACCGGCTCTAGATGCCATTGATGGATTTTGTAACAAGTTTATCAAAGCAAGTTTAACCATTTAAACTTAAAAAACGCAGCGGATATTAGTGGTTAAAGTATGTTTAACAATCTGAAATTTTTAACCATTTTTAACCAAAGACAAAACCCATAAACAAGGATCATTAATATGTGTGAAATGACATGCTATCAAAACGAAAAAAACAACCGTAGGGTGTTCTTGAAACTACCTTTCAAGAACAAGATGATGAAGTATGGATGAGATGAAGATGGTGATGCTCTTGAATGTCCAGACCCCATGAGAGAAAGCCTCAAGTTTGTATACCCACAAGCTCTTCCAAACACCTAGCTTGTTAGGGAGTGCAACACCAAGAACCCTCTTCTAGTGCCTCTTCAAAATGAAATTTCAGCCCCTTTTCCTCCACTTAGATCCGAAAATTTCAGGGTTTTGGAGAGAGTACTCTTGCTTGTGTGAGAGAGAGAGAGAGAGTGATAGATGGGAGAGTGCAAGAGTAGTTAAAGTCTTGTAGAACCCAATATTAAAAGACCCCTCAAAACCCCACATGGGCCGGCCAAAACTTGGATTCATAATGGGTTCCCCCATTTTGTAATTTTATTAAAAATGCACTCTTTAAACCATAAATTTATAAAATTAAAACCTCTTTTAATTTTATAACATTAACACATTTACATTTGTTATTATTTAACTAACTTAAATGATGAAACAAATAATTTCTCATGAACAAATTATCCATATAATGTTGTTCTATTACAAAAGCAACGTTTTAAAAAACCCATTTTCTAAATTGGTGTAAATATTTATTTGTATGATCTCATCAACGAATAAATATTTATTGGTGTTTGTTTAGATTGTTATTGGGTATGACCCGACTTGGATCATAATGTACTAACCACATCAATCTTGTATGTGTCTTGGGCACACAAGATCCAACACTATTAGCTTCTTAGGAGAATATCAAATAAGGTTGGTCACAATTTTGTGCACAAAAGATTATATTTATTTACTTTGAATGCAATTTGTTTGTTATGATTAGATTATTTATGTTAATATGGTAGAGTTTGATTTTGGGTTTAACCAATGATGTTATGGTGATTCATCTTTTGATTGAAAAGGTTTGGGGTCAATGACTTTCAGTCTTTTGAAGGGTAAATTCACATAAAGGTATCATTATTTAATGTCTAAATACCTTTAAAATAGGACGATCTTTAGCTCAAAAGGTAACTGTCCTAAAATTGTAATTATACGTTTAAAAGTTTCGAATAATTTCAAAGTGTTTATTCCCAAGAAGCCAATAATCAAAATTGATGTCATGGTAATTTATTTTCAGATTTAAGGGTCAAACCGACTTAAATGATAGTGAATCAAGTGTTTTTACTGCCAAATAGGAAATATTTTTGGTAGAACATGTATGCAAGATCGGTTTTTGTCACATAACACTAAGTTTTTCTTTCAAACACACTTGTAACACACTCGGATCAGATGATGAAGTAGAATCCCTTCTAAGAGTTGATAATAATATACTAACTAGCAAAGAACACAAAGAAATAATTTTCAAGGTACTTGTATATATTACTTCTCAACTCAAAGTATTGCAAGACTCTTACAAGCCTATTACATGAGTTACAATGAGAAACTATATATACTAGATCCTACAGTTAGGTATACTTTGATACCAGCTGGAAGCCTATGACTAAAGCATATAATACAATCCTAGAGTTAAGGTATCTTAGATAAAGTATTATCTAAGATGACGTAGTCATGACATGTCCATGACTTACCTTTTATCACCAACTAAAGTTGACAACTGTACTAACTCATAAAGGCGAACAGTGGAATAAAGTATAGTCAACTATATGGCTTTAGAGAAAACGCCATGTGTCACACCCCGAGCCCAGGTAGAGTGGGACGTCACAGACTAGCAACAACATATGGCACCGGAAACAAACCATTACAAGAGCTCAAAGGAGAGAATATCACATGGGAATAAAGTTTTCAAAAGATACCGGGGCTAGAAACAGATCAAGCCCCCAAATGAGCTATACAACCAACGTAGAAACAAATTGTATTTGCTTAACAGAAATGTAAAATTGTTCAAATTGTTCATTAAGTAAAATAAGCCAATGTCATGGTCACGGGGATAAGTTTAGGTCTTCACAACAGCTAGGATCTCTTCATAAATTACCTGAAACATGCTCAAAAAGAAATTTGTGTCAACTAAAAAGTTAGTGAATTCAAGTGCTTAAAGCTTAAAAACAAAAAGGACTTAAAAAATCATCATTTGATAAAAATGAATGAATCATAGTTTCAACATCGTGGGAGAATCATAATCAACCCTGCACTCAGTCCTGGTTGGTCTCTTCTAAAGTTGTGTTTAACCGGCTATTCCCGAAGGAAGAACTGAGCCCCAAACCAGTGAAACATACCTGCCCAGATGGTTCACCATAGTTTCTTAACAAAACCTGTCACATGCCACCAACGACCCCTCAGGATCTCAGTGGGGTACCCTTCCTAGAACGGAAGCCACTGTGTGTGGGGGATTCCCCAAATAGATCTATCCATATAAAACAAGCGGTTCACGAGAGAATTAATGATCATGATATAAGTATCAGCAGGTAACCATAAATCTCACATACAATCACCAAGTAAAGCACAAATATAGTTCATAAATAACAGAGCATGTTTCATCTCAAAACAATAGTAAAAAGGGGGATCACTAGAACTCACCTTAGGTGTTAAGCCAAAAATAACTCTTCGTGTGCCGGGGATATCTCAAGTTTAGCACCCTAATCATGAATATATTAAGTGATAAGCTACTGCTCTAAACTTATTTAATGTGCAACAAGTGTGTCAAAAATTTAGTTGTCGGATAAGGCTTTGATTCCGTGAGGGTTTGTATAAAAAGTTTCCTTTAATGGAAAGTCATGGTTTCCTATATAATTTAGGATTTTACATCATTAAGATAAGGATATAGGGTAAATATGCTATTCAAGTGATTATTAGTCTCATATGAGTCGGTTATAAAGTTTGGTAAAAATTTTACAGTTTATCCCCTCAAGTTTTAAAATTGACAGTTTCTACCCTCAAGTTTGGTTTCTTGTTCTTTATGACACTTAAGACCAAAAATCAGGTTCTTAGAGTAAAAATTGACTTATTATTGAGTAAGTGTTCCAATTTCCAGAATATGGATCAGGTTTAAAACCTATGCGTTTAACGTTCCCGGTTGCGGTAAAACCGGAGAGTTTTAACAGTTAATTAAGGATTTTCCTAAATTTGAGTCTTGGACCAGTAGGTATCATCTTAAGGAAATTTTATAACTTTTAAGTCCTTTAATTGTGAAATTTTGCCTCTAATAGTTGAAAGCCTCGTTTTTACGTTTAACCCGTTAAAACGCGTTTTTAACCGAATTTGACCATTTAAAAGCTTATTTGACCAATATTTCAAATCCTTTAGGTCATTTAACACTTAACTTGCTGAAACGGCCTGGTTTTTATAAATCTTAACTTTAAACTCCTTTTCTTGGATTTTTCTCAAAAACGTTGCCCGGTTATTACCCGTTTCTAGTTAAAACGCCATTTAATTTATTCTTTTGACCATTTAAATTACCCATTGACTCTAGAACACTTTAGTAACCATTATTAAGCCTGGAATACTTTTCAAGATGGTTAAATCCATGTTTTACTATTTTTAAAGTTGTTTTACCATGTTTCGGGTCCCGAAAATGACTAAAGTGGGCCTAATCTTAACATGTCTTTAATTTCCAGAGATTAACCATTTATCACACACTTAATATTCATCAAAAATTTCTGAAATCATGTCCCAAACTCACGGCTAGGTCACCCAACACAACAATGAACCATCAACTTAGTGATTTAGCCATAACCGACCATAACACATGTGTAAATCCGTACAACTTGCGTTTAAACATTACCAAAATCTTATTTGACTTTAATATCAGATTATTAGGGTGCTCCAAAGTCGTTCATGAGCAGGTTATGAACCTTGGTTGAGAGGGTTTCAAACAAGTGCTTAAATAGTGTTATTTCATGTAGAAAGAAGGTTTTTAAGGTGTAACACGTGCTATAACCACATGTTCATGGTGTATATCCTTTTGTAACTTTCAAAACAGGTTATTAGGAGTGATGTGGGACCAAGTGTGGATGAGCAAGCTTTAGCCTTTTTGGAGGCCCAAGATCGCTTATCAAAAGGGGCTTCACTGAAATGGCCCTAACTTGGGCTAGAAGTCTCCGTTTCGGGCCCACGACCAGTCAAAACGACCGTAGGCAGTTTGGGTCATCGTTTCGGCCCAAAAATGGCTTATTTTAGGAGTTATTTCAATTTTTGTCTTATTTTTACATTTTGTTGGACTTTGCATTTGGCCCAGTTTTTGGCCCGTTTATGTTTTGTGGCCCATTTGAATTTGGTTTTGTTTCTTTATATGTTTGTAAGAGATGGGTGAAAGAATTATTCAAGTTTTATAAAAAATCTGTTTTTTCTCTCTATCACTGTGTGTGTTAGTGATAAACCCTGATTATCGGTATTCTTTGTGAATCAACGATAGTTAGAAGGATTGTTCCTGGTATTCTTGTTGAATCAACAGGTTCAATTATCTATCTCTCTGTTTCCGACTGCATCAAGGAGTCTTTTGAACCATTAGTAAGCAGATTACATGTTTTTTTTTCAAAGGGTTACAAGATAAACAAGTTAGATAAACAAGTTGAAATCACACCACCAAAAAACTTTATATTATATCCGTTGGCACCATCCATACAAACTCTAACGCATGACAGAAGACACCAAAAGCTATTTGTAGGTAATTTTTCTGACATCTCTTAATCTCTTAACATTCATATGAAAATATTTATACACTTTTTTTTACTTTTTTTCTATATTGTGCAGATGTTCTTGGCCGAATAATATGTGGAGAAAGAAAATTCGGTCGTAGTCATTTCAAAATTTTCCTACAAGATTACACGTTAGTACCTGTCTAATTTCTCAGTTTTTTGATTTCATTTTATATATATGTTAGATATTGTTAAATGCTAAATATATTATGTTTTTTTTATTTTTCAGTGGTCATATAATACAAATGTCTTTGAATGACAAATCAGACACAAAATATTTAGACGTTCGTAAAGCCATCTCAAAAAAAAGAATTATATACGCATCTTATGTCAGATTGGTCAAATTCACATCGGGTACTATTATAATAGCAATTAACTTTTAGTTACGTTACAATATAATAACTACAAATATCCCATTCACATATATTTATTCATATTGCAGTTAATATTCTAAAGTTGTCTGATTTTTCAAGAATTATAATCGATCCAGAAATTCCGGAAGCTCGGCTAATTCGTTCTCCTTACTAATCTTGCATCTATTGTTCTTGTTGAATTTAAATTTTACTTCAATTGTAATTCAAAATTTGATTATTTATGTATTTTATCCAATTATGATGATTTAACTTTTGATTATTTACGACATCATTATTGTTAGATTTAATTCCAAGAATTCATCAATATATAAGTATTATGTACAACACAAAAAAAATGAATGATTTCAATAATTTATTGTTTAAACCGTTTTCTTCCATATAAATGGAATGTTTAATAACATAATAAAATTATTGATACTCAACTTATATCTTACCGGAAATAGAAGATATTATTTTTAATGTACCATTAATATAAATCGTTACTTAAAATGAATTTTAACTTTATAATACATACAATTTTAAATAAGCATACATGTTACATTCGATTACCACCAACCATTGTCTTTGAACATACATGATTTGTAAACTGTTTTCCACATTCAACGATCCGACAAATACACATTGCTATAGTAAGACCATTACATCTCTTCGAAAAATTGAGTTATATAATTATAGGTACGTTATCACTCACGTTTACATTTCATTACTATTATTGTTTACAACAATCGAGACTATTACTTATGTTTATTGTTATTTGCTTTCTATTTTAAAGGACGACAATTATACCAAACAAATATGCATACTTATATATTGTTTCTTTACTTTGTTCCAAGTAACAATTCCCATTCGCAATGTTGATATGAACCAAAACAATACCTTCCTTTTACCTAAGGTAATACAAGTATTACACGGTTATTGTAAAAGGTTTTTACACGTTTATTAATTCATTTTATGGTACTCTACGGTTTTATATATAATATTTTTTTATTAAGATTTTTACTACGCTTATTTCATATCCATGTTTTAGCATATTATAACTTTTGAATTAATTTGATTTATTTATATGTAATATTTTTCAAATACTTCAAAAATACTCTTGAACATAAACAGATGTTCAAATATTGATTGAAACAACTAAAATATACATATGTTTGGTTAGAAAAACTCAAAGATTCTTTAGTGACTGTAGAACATTTTAATACATTACAAACATTCATTTTATTGTTCTAAACGCTTTTGACAAAATGATAACTTTTTTCAATGCAATTATAATCTATACTCTAACACTAAATAATTTGTTTTCTATATATAGCATTTATTTAATAATATATACCGCTAATTATACAAAACTCTATCATATACATGACTACTCATTTATATGAATTTGTTTCATTCATACACGAAGATACTAAACATGTTCAAAAGATCAAGCGAACATTTCGGCGTCTCCAACAACTTGTAATGATGAACACCGTTGTCATAGTATGTTACTAAAATTTATATCTATTGTTGTTATTTATATATGTATAAAACATAATTAATATGCCATCTCATTTTATCTTTTGTTCATTTTAGGTCTTCTGCCAAGAACACCATTGTCTGATATTTCTAATGGTATTTGAAATGTTATATACAAAACACATAATTCTTTACTTTTTTAGCGTAACTCTATTCATTTTATCAAATATTTGATAATTTTAATTACTATAACTCATATAATATCAATAATATAAAAAGTAATCATCTAATAACAATGAACACGTACAACAACCTTATGTGTTAAAAATATTATTTTATATTCATATTTATTTCCTAAAATGTAATAGGGAAATTAAATATGAAAGATACTTTATACCTTTTTTAAAAAGAAATTACAGTAATGTCATTTATTTAGAAAAACTTAAAATAAATTGAAATCTTTTAAAAGGTTTATCAAAGTTATTTTTTCAAACTTCATATGTTCACAATTTTTAATATCTCAAACTATCGTGTCGCACACATTACTATATAAAAATACAAATCAAATTATAAACAATAACTTTTTATTGAATATTCCTTTACGTGTTTTATTAATATCAATATGAACTCATAAATAATTTTTTAATAAGCAATAGGTTGCCTATGGTGTCGGGTTTCTGCTACAACAAAGAGAGGAGATGTTTTTAAAAGAAAAGTGAAGGAAAACACATGAAATGACCATTTTCGGGTGACATGAAGCTTACACTTGGTATTGTTCACGTTTTAGAGGGTGTAGATGGTCTTTGGATGGCTCGAACCTCCTTGGACAAGGCTGGAGAATCTTCGAACAAGGCTGGAAAAGTCGGACAAGATGCAGGTGTGTATCAAAAGCTCACGAATATGGCCACCTTCTTGCGGTTTTAGGTTGGCCGAGAATGTGTATGCCTTGTTCTTCGATGAACAAGGCTGGAACTCTAGAGAGAATAAGCTTTGTGTGTCTTTTTGGAGTGTGTTCAGCTGGTGAGATTTCGAGAGGAAGAGAGAAGAGGGAGAGAATTGAGGGTGTGGGTGTGTTGTATGTAATGGGAGTGGATGGTAGGGGTGGTGGTGTTTAGTGGGGAAGAGAGGTGTGGATTGGGGAGAGGGGTGGCCGAGATTGGCCTCTATTGGGGCAATTTTTGATTAAATTTTAAACACCAATTTAATATTATGTAGTATTAATTTGTTGTGTAGTGTTGTATTTTAGGTGGTGGGGTTTAGTTAATTGTTAAGTGTTGTGCATGCACATGCATGTCTTTGACCGAATTATGAGTGTGTATGTACACATTTTAATTGTTTTATTTGAGATTTAGCTTTGCAAGGGTGGCTAGTTAACATTCCCGGGACACCAAGTTTTAAAAGGTAAAACTTAAATTAACTAAAAGTCACTAAAATCACATGAAATCATAAAATGGAACAAATAGAAAAAGATGATTCCAAATTCACTTATAGAGTTAGATTGTTTCTATTATTAGTACTCATAAGACGGGTGATGATGCAAGTAGATTAGGGTTAGAATAACGACCTGGAGGCCGGTTGTCACATTCTCCCACCGTTTAGGAAATTTCGTCCCGAAATCTTTGCTTTGATTAGAATCTGAACCGGTGGGTTTGAAGAGGTGTGGATAATTTTTCCTCATCTCATCTTCACGTTCCCAAGTGAATTCAGGTCCTCGCTTTGAGTTCCATCTAACCTTGACCTTGGGTATGCGGCTCCGCCTGAGTTGCTTGATTAGGCGGTCCGTGATCTCCACGGGCTCCTCCACGAAGTTCAGCTTGTCATTGATTCTTGCTTCTTTCAACGGTAGCTCTAGGGTTTTGTCTACCATGCACTTCTTCAAGTTCGACACATGGAAGGTGTCGTGTATGTAGCTCAACCTCTGAGGTAGTTTCAATTTGTAAGCCACGGGGCCAATTCTTGCCGGTATTTCGAATGGTCCAATGTATCTCGGGCTTAACTTTCCTCTCTTTCCGACCTCACGGTTCCCTTCCATGGTGCTACCTTTAGCATTACTCTGTCACCCACTTGAAACTCTAAAGGTTTCCGTCTCCTATCAGCGTACTTCTCTTGCCGGTCTCTGGCTGCCCTTAGTCATTACCTTAATTTTAAAAATCTTGTCAGTAGTCTCCAACACGATGTCGGGTCCTATTACTTGGCTATCACCGATCTCATTCCAGCTCAATGGTGATCGACATTTCCTGTCGTATAAAGCCTCATACGGAGCTGCTTTGATACTTGCGTGGTAACTATTATTATAGGCGAATTCCACCAAAGGGAGATGGTTGTCCCAGTTTCCGCCAAAGTCAATCACGCAAGCTCTAAACATATCCTCCAACGTTTCAATGGTCCTTTCGCTCTGACCGTCGGTTTGTGGGTGGTACGCGGTGCTTAGATCCAAACGGGATCCTAAAGCCTGCTGGAATGATTTCCAGAAATAAGAAGTGAAACGGCTATCACGGTCAGAGAAGATCGACAAAGGCACTCCATGCCTAGTTACTATCTCGTCGACATATTTGGGCCAATTTCGTCAAGTCGTAGTCTTCTCGAATTGACAAAAAGTGAGCTGACTTCGTTACCTTATCCACTATCACCCAAATAGCATCATGGCCTCTAAATGTTCTGGGTAACTTTTTATCAAAATCCATCGTGACATCATCCCATTTCCATTCTGGGATTTCGGGCTGTTGTAACGTTCCAGATGGTTTTTGATTTTCAGCTTTTACCATGGCACAGGTTAGACATTTCCCAAAATAAATAGCAATTGATTTCTTGATTCCAGGCCACCAGAAAAGTGCCTTTAGATCCTGGTACATCTTATCACTTCCAGGGTGAACCGAGTACCTAGACTTGTGGGCTTCGTCGAGGATTACTTCTCTAATTCCTCATGTTCTCCCTTCGTACTTGTATGTACCATCGTCCCCTGTCTCAAATCGCTTTTCCATTCTTGTTAACCATTCTTCTTTTAACCTTTCTTCCTTTAATGCTTCGTTTTGAGCTTCTTTAAGTTTTGCGATAAGGTTGGTATACATACTCATCCTTAAGGCTCGTACACGAAGAGGCTTTTCTCTCTCCTCTCTGCTCAAAGCATCTTCCACAACATTGGCTTTACCGGGATGGTAACAGATTTTGCACTCATAGTCGTTTAACAGCTCGACCCATCTTCGCTGACGCAAGTTTAGCATCTTTTGGTTAAGAATGTGTTGCAAACTTCTATGGTCAGTGTAGATGATGCACTTCGTGCCATAGAGGTAGTGCCTGCACATTTTGAGAGCAAATACCACGGTACCCAATTCCAGATTGTGCGTCGTATAGTTCTTCTCATGATCGTTCAGTAGTCTAGATGCATAAGCAATCACCTTGTTGTGTTGCATCAATACACATCCTAGTCCTTGACGCGAAGCGTCACAATAGACCACGAATTCTTCTACTCCTTCCAGAAGAGCAAGGATAGGTACTCTGCACCACTTCTCCTTAAGCGTTTCAAACGCCTCATTCTGCTCTCGTTCCCACACAAAGGTTGTGTTCTTCCTAGTTAGTGCGATCAAGGGTTGCACTATGCGCGAGAAGTCCTTTATAAACCATCGGTAGTATCCAGCCAGCCCTAAGAATTGCCTTATCTCCGTGGGAGTTTCAGGAATCTTCCAATCCTTTATAGCGTCAATCTTGGAAGGGTCGACTTGAATCCCATTCTCATTTACCACATGCCCTAAGAATTGAATCTTACGCATCCAGAATTCGCATTTAGAGAATTTGGCATATAGTTGCTCATTCTTGAGTTGTTCAAGAATTTGCCTGAGATGCTTCTCGTGCTCATCCTTACTACGGGAGTAGATCAGTATGTCGTCGATAAACACGATCACAAACTTGTCGAGATAAGGGCGGCAAACGCGGTTCATGAGGTCCATGAATGCTGCTGGTGCATTAGTCAGTCCAAAGGGCATGACTAAATACTCATAGTGTCCATACCTAGTTTGGAAGGTCGTTTTGGGTATGTCCTCTTCTCTTATCTTCAGTTGGTGGTAACCTGACTCAACTCTATTTTGGAGAAATAACTTGCTCTTTGCAGTTGATCAAATGGTTCATCTATTCTCGAAAGAGGGTAACGGTTCTTTATGGTCAGCTTGTTCAGTTCTCTGTAATCAATGCACATTCGCAGGGTTCCGTCTTTCTTTTTCACAAACAGTACCGGGGCACCCAATGGAGAGACACTCGGACATATGAATCCCTTGTCCAGTAGTTCTTGAATTTGCGCCATCAGTTCCTTCATCTCAGGTGGGGCGAGTCGGTACGGTGCCTTAGCTACTAGTGCAGCACCAGGCAGCAAATCTATCTGGAATTCAACTTGTCAGTTCAGGGGAAGTCCCGGTAGGTCTTCCGAAAACACTTCTATGTATTCAGAAACCACGGGGATATCTACAATCTTCTTCTCCTTTTGGGTCTTCATCACATAAACTATGAAAGCTGGGCATCCCTTCATTAAGCTCTTGGTAGCTTTTAAGTGGGATACCATAGGGTATAGGGTGTTACCCCTCTCACCTTGTACCACTAACACTTCCTTGTCGCTCAACGGTATCTTGAGTAGACATTCATCACATTCGATTTCGACTCGATTCTTAGCTAGCCAGTCCATACCAACAACCACATAAAATCCACTTAACTTAATGGGCATTAGATTTATCCTAAATGTATTTCCCTTTAGATTCAGCGAGCAATCCTTGATGACTTTGTAGTTTTTAAAACGTTACCGTCAGCTAATTCTACAGTATACGTATCGGTCAAGGCACACGCGTCTAAGTCAATCAAAGGTCTAAAAGTACTAGAGACAAAACTAGCAGTCGCTCCAGTATCGAACAGAACAGTAGCAGGATGATTGTTTACAAGGAACGTACCGTTAACCACATCAGGTTCCCTACGAGCTCTAGCTGGGTCCATAACGAATGCTCTTCCCTTTGGCTTGTTGTGCTTGGCATCCTTGTCTCTACCCAGCTTAGGACACTTGTTCCTCATGTGCCCTGGATCCCCACATTCATAGCATTGTTTTCCTGGTGCGTAAGTACAGTCTTTGATTAAATGACCTGTTCTCTTGCATCTGAAATAGGGCATCGGGTTACATTCCCCTTGATGGTGTAGTTTGCACTTGTTGCAAAATGGGCTTGTCCCCGAGTACAGTCTCCGGGTCTTGCTTCCCTGATCATCGCGCCTCGCACCTTCAGAACTCTTCCTACCTGACCTGCTACTACTTCCAACCGCATTCTTTACTTCAAACCACTTTCTTTTCTCACCAACAAACTTCCTTTTCTCATCAGCCCTAGCTTGCTCAGTCCATCCAGCCCTAACTAGGTCATCAGTCAAACTGCTGGTAAGGTCTACCGCAGCTTGTAGGGTTAAAGGCTGGGAGGAATGGACCATTCCCCTAACTCTTGGGTGTAGCCCCCAGATGAATCGTGCTACACCTTTAGATTCGGGTGTCACCAGATGGGAAACCAGTCGGGATAGGGCTAAGAAACAATTGATATAATCCGTGTAGTTAGGACCTTTCATTTCCAGACTTAGGAATTATGTCTCTAGTTTCTCGAGTTGGTTGATGGGGCAATACTTGCTGGTCATCAGATCCCTTAATTCGGTCCAACTCATTCGATTAGCCACATTTCTTCCATGGGTTTGAGTAATCGACTTCCACCATTCAAGAGCCGATCCCTGGAGGGATTGGGATGCGAACCTCACCATATGATCCATCTTGCACTCGCTAGTATCCAAGACGGCTTCCATTTCATCAATCCATCTGTACGTCTCTATAGCACCCTCGGTGCCGTAGAAGTCCTTAGGCTTACATGCCATGAAGGTCTTATAGGAGCATCTGTTCTTTAACGCCTCGGCTTCCTTGTCGTGGCCCTCGTCGTTTCCTGGCCGATCATTACCATTAGTATTACTCCGATCAGCATTGATCTGAGCGATAATGGTCGGGATGGCGTTAGCAAGTTGTTGTGCTACGAGGCTAGCAATTCTCTCTTCATTTTCTTGATTAGCATTTTCCCTGCGGGGAGTTCCTGGTGGGGTAGGTTGGTTTCCAGTTTGTCTGGCTTCCTCACGGCCGCCCCTAGTGTTCCTCGCTGTCCAAATCGTGTTCCTCTACAAGTCGGCATTCTGATAGTATCACAAATAGATTTGTTTAGCATCTCAAAATTTGTTTCGAATAGCTCATGCATCAATACCCTATTATATCTTGCCTCGGGAAGAGGGATCATGGTGTGTATATGTATATACAACCCACTAAGTGATTCTCACAAGGTCCAATTTAAAGCATATCATAACAGTTAGACAATCAATCAGAAGGGGGCACAGACCAATTACAAAGCACAACACAACATATTGCAATTCAATTTAAATAGTCCAATAACCTAGCATCCAAATAAATAGTTCATAGTTAAATAGAGATAGTAGTATCATCCAGCAAAGTTGAATCAGAGTCAAGCTCTTACAAATCGGAAGGTGCCATCACCCCCATAATAATAATAATAATAGTATTGAATAATAATTGAAATAGTTTCCTTCGACGGTCTAAAGACAGATAATTCCGCTTCTTACCCCCTGCTCTCACATCCACTTTTTCTTCAGCCATCCAAACCATCCTGAGCTCTTCTTTCTCTGCTCCTGTTCCAACCGCTGCACCCCATGCGTAGCCATCATAGCCTGGAATTGAGCAGACTGGGAGGTCCGGGTGGCGTGCTGAAGAGTCAACTCGTGATGACGAACGGTCTTCAAGATTTCATCCAGTGTCGCATCAGAGGGTCCTACGTCGCTTCCCCAGCGGCTCGACTAGGAGTACCTATCACCAGCCAGTATACTAGGGCCGTCATACATGCTGTGCCTCGGTGGCATCAGGTGTTCATCACGTGGGTCAAACAGCGGAGGTGCCGGTGTCGGAATCCTAACAGGTGGTGGAGAAGGCGGTGGCATCCTAAAGGAGACTGAGGGTCCTGGCCTAGAACTCTTGCGTGGACGAGTGACAACACGTGCACCCCTATTCCCTACAGGTGGGATGGGTGAGTGGATAGAAGCAGCTATGTGAGGAGAGTGGGAGCGCGTCCGACTTATGGAAGGTGATGTGGAGGGAGAGTCCTCAGAAGCTTCAGTGTCATCTGACGTGACGGATATCCATCCTGGATGTCCGCACCTCCGGAGGTATGCCTCATACTCTGTCTGAGGCTTCGCCCTTCCTAGGGTCCCAATAGGAGTGGTCTTAGTATCAGGGTGAGCAGGCGGCTTTCCTTTATCAGCCATAGCCGTTGTGTCCTGTAAGGAATACATCATGAGTAATTTGGTTTCTCATAGCTCATGATTATAATAATAGTACTAGTAATAGTAGTGATGGCAGTAGCATCTGTTATTCCAACATATCATTGTCCGTGTTACCCAAATCAATAATCTCTTTAAATAGTATCGGATAACATAGTTCATCTAGAAATCATTTAAATCCCCTTTTTAAAATAAGTTTCAAAATCATCAATGTTAATCAAAAAAAGTCCAACCATTACCTAAAGGTCCGTGATGGAAATTACGCGTCCGGTAAATTCATGATTACGTTGATCAAGTGTAATCATCAATTTACCCAACCTGATCATCCCAACACTTCCCACAAGGACAGTCCTAGGGTATCAGGGTTGTAGCCTAGGGTCTACTATGGTATTCCCGACTTCTCTACAACCTTTGGCTCTGATACCAATCTGTCACACCCCGGGCCCAGGTAGGGTGGGACGTCACAGACTAGCAACAACATATGGCAGCGGAAACAAACCATTACAAGATCTCAAAGGAGAGAATATCACATGGCATTAAAGTTTTCAAAAGATACCGAGGCTAGAAACAGATCAAGCCCCCAAATGAGTTATACAACCAACGTAGAAACAAATTCTATTTGCTCAACAGAAATGTAAAATTGTTCAAATTGTTCATTAAGTAAAATAAGCCAATGCCATGGTCATGGGGATAAGTCTAGGTCTTCACAACAGCTAGGATCTCCTCCTAAATTACCTGAAACATGCTCAAAAAGAAATTTGTGTCAACTAAAAAGTTGGTGAATTCAAGTGCTTAAAGTTTAAAAATAAAAAGGACTTAACAAATCCTCATTTGATAAAAAGGAATGAATCATAGTTTCAACATCGTGGAAGAATCATAATCAACCCTGCACTCAATCCCGGTTGGTGTCACACCCCGAAAATCGCGGCGGAAGGTCGCATGACGTGGTGGTAACGGAAGTTGGAGTTGACCCAACTTTTATAGTCAAACGTGTTCAAAATTAACGTCAGTTATGAAAATCATATATTATTATCATAAAAAGTATTTTTTTAACCAACGTTAAACATTTCGATAGTAACACATAATACTGTTTTTATTTCATGATCCTAATTTTATTTAAAGACGTTTGAAACGTTTGACCCTCCAAATACATAGTTCTAGAATTCCACATAGAGCTCACCTATAACCCTGAAAAGCATGAAGGGTAATAAAGTCAACATAAAGTTGGTGAGCTTTCGGGGTTTTGTAGTCTCGCAAACATTCATTTTGAAAATAATATGATGAAACAAGGCATAATATATTTCACATAGACTAGCTAGGTACTATGATAAATTCAGGTCATAAGTCCATAATCAAACCAAGAAACACGTCGTTGCCCCACAACTATCCAGACATATAAACTCCCTCGCCACAACCTGACCAGCGCGACTGGTCGCGAGAGTGGGCCATTCTAACCCGATAGATCTACCAATATATTTTGTGGCCTCACCCCTGAGGTTAATGATTATAGGGGGATTTAGGGTCTTAATGGTATCTATCCATACCACTGCCCCAACTTATACCTTCATAATATATTATCCCGTTTAACCCATCACATAATTTGAAGTATTGTTTCATGCTTTTCCCCCAAAACAATTAAAATAATATTTAAAATGGGGCCGAAGGACTCACCTTGAGTGCGATTAATAAAACGAACCAACGTGCTAGACTCCCGATTAATAAAACGCTAATTATATGCACTGTGGTTAATATACGATAATTCATGCTTACGAGAATGCTTTTTCACCCAACTTATTTGGTTATTTTAGAAGAATGTCTTTATTAAAATATTTTGGTCAGTTTCTTAAAAGAATTTTATTTATCTTTCATAGAAAATTTGATACATTCGCCTTATGAACTAGAATCTAATTCTAGCGTATTCTTAATGCTTAACACTTAATCATTATCATATTTATCTTATGTTTATCTACTATGATTCGTAACTAGTTACTCCAGATTTACGAAGCCTTAACTTTTCTATTTTGTATTATACATTTCTAGTTGACCTATTTAAAATGAGTATTTTTACTTATTATTTAGCTAAATAGCGGACTTTTATATAAAGTTTCTTTTATAGGCCCATTGTTACAATTGTTTAAGATTATAAAAATATATTTGATATTTACTTTTTTTATGAAATCCATTTATTCGAAAATCTTATTTATTTGAAATTATTTTAAATAGGGTATGTGTATACTTATATATATATATATATATATATATATATATATATATATATTATTTTTTAGTTTATTTTATTTATTACTTAGGAAGTATAAAGTCTTTATTTGTCGTTTAGTCAAGTCCTTTGTCACAATCGTCCCGCTAATCTTAAGTATGATTATGGTTCCTAGATCTCAAGTTAATGTCAATCAAACTATTCATCTAAATGTAAACCTATAATGTGTTTCAACATCTAATTAATCTTGGTCATTTCCTTCTTTGATAAACAATATTATCTTGATTATCTTCCTATCAACATTTGTTCCTCATCTTCATCCATTCTACATTCTTACCTTGACATCTCTTATTGTGTTAAAATCCATCAATTTTCTCAATCTTATATGAACATAAATACATACACAACATGTACATATCTATACCTACATATACATGTCTTCATACAATCCCAACCATACTATTAACATGATCTCATCGAATATTAACCTATTCTATACATATTTTCAGATTTATTCAACCATTTCAAACACATATTTAGATCCAAAATCATCAAATCATCAACTTTTGTTAACTTTAAAGTGGGTGAAACTAGGGTTCATCAAGATCTTCATCTTGATCATCCATGCATGAACCAATGTACACAATCTAATAAAAGATATACCTTTAGTGACACTAGATGGAACTTTTTACACACAATGCTAGCACGATCCTTGACTCTTGATGAACACTTCGGGTTCTAATCTAAGGTTCCACTATATTGTTATGAGAGTAGAGTGAAAGCCTTCAAAGATGATGATGAGATTGTGGTGACCGAGAGAGAAGGAAGGGGGGGGGGTTTGTTAGTCTCGGGTGGTGATGGTGTTCAAGGTGGCGACGGTGGTCCTTGTTGTAGGTGATGGCGACGGTGGTCAATGGTGATGGGGGTGGTGGTTGCGGTCGATGGTGATGAAGGTGGTGGTGGCGATGGCAACGGGTGTTGGTGGTGCGGGTGATGGCGGCGGGTGTTGGTGGTGCGGGTGATGGCGACGGTGGGTGATGGTGTTGAAGGTGGCGGTCGTGGTTGGGGGATGGAGGTGGTGGTCACGGCGGCAGGCGGTGGTGGTGGCGGTAAAAGGTGGCGGTGGCAGGTGGTCGGCGGTGGGGGGGTGGCCGATGGTCGTGGTGATGGTGTGTGTGTGTTTTTGGAAGATGGAGAGAGTGAGGAGATGAAGGGGTTGTGTGTGCATATGAAATTTAAATACATAGAGTGTGGGGATAAGTTGTCTTGCATGCAAGACAAGGTGATCATCTCATAGATTTGGTTATATTGTTATTATTATTATTATTATTATTATTATTATTATTATTATTATTATTATTATTATTATTATTATTATTATTATTATTATTATTATTATTATTATTATTATTATTATTAATCTAAGGTCTCCATCGGTTAATTGGCAGCGGGAGTTCACGTTAAATTATTGGGCAAGGTCTCAGAAAGTCAGATGAGTCAGAGGTCATAATTAAACATTTATTATTATTATTAGACAGAGTTGAGCTGGCGTTGACCTGATTTGACCGGGTGTCACAGTCTCCCCTCGTTTAAGAAATTTCGTCCCGAAATTTACGTTGTTGAGCCTGAGTTAATTCTGGTTTTGAACAGGTGAGAGTACTTTTGTTGCATTTCATCTTGACGTTCCCAAGTAAATTCAGGTCCTCTTCTAGAGTTCCATCGGATTTTAACTAATTTGATTTGCCTCCGTCTGAGTTTCTGAATTTTCCAATCTAAGACCTCTATTGGCTCTTCGATGAAGTGAAGTTTGTCGTCGATACTAACTTCGTCTGGTGGGATAACTAGGGATTCATCCGTCATGCATTTCTTTAAATTAGATAGGAGGAATACATTGTGCACATTTCCATGTTCCTCTGGTACCCTTAGTCGGTATGCAACCTTCCCAATCCGTCCCATGATTTCAAAGGGTCCTATGAATCGTGGACTCAGCTTCCCTCTTTTGCCAAATCTCATAATACCCTTCCATGGAGATACCTTCAAGAACACTCTATCGCTGACTGTGAATTCTAATGGCTTTCTTCGGTTATCTGCATAGCTCTTTTACCGACTATTAGCAACTTCTAGTCTCTTTCTGATCTGAATAATCTTGTCTGTTGTCTCTAGTATAATTTCTGGTCCTGTTAATTGTCTTTCCCCAATGTCGGCCCAACATAACGGCGATCGACACTTCCTTCCGTACAGTGCTTCGAATGGAGCGGCCTTGATGCTGGTGTGACAACTATTATTGTAGGAAAACTCAGCTAATGGTAGATGAGTATCCCAATTTCCGCCAAAATCAATCATACATGCTCTTAATAAATCTTCCAAAGTCTGAATAGTTCTCTTGCTCTGTCCGTCTGTTTGTGGGTGATAGGCCGTGCTCATATCTAGTCGGGTACCATGGCTTCCTGTAAGGTTTGCCAAAATCTCGAGGTAAATCGACTATCCCTATCTGATACGATCGAAACTGGTACACCGTGGCGTGACACCACTTCTTTGATGTATAAATTTGCCAATTTGCTCATGCTTTACGTCTCCTTCATAGGTAGGAAGTGTGCATATTTCGTTAGTCGATCGACGATTACCCAAATGGTATCATAACCACTTGCCGTCTTGGGTAATTTTGTCATAAAATCCATGGCAATGCATTCCCATTTCCATTTCGTAATTTCTGGTTGTTGTAGAAGTCCCGATGGTTTCTGTTATTCTGCCTTTACTTTGGAGCAGGTCATGCATTAGTTAGCATAGAAGCTATGTCTCCTCTCATGTTAGGCCACCAGAAAAATTCCTTTACGTCATGATACATTTTGTCGATTCCTGGGTGAATTGAGTACCTTGATTTATGTGCCTCATCGAGGATTACTTTGCGTAATTCTCCGTACTTAAGGACCCATATTCGATTTACAAAATGCATCAATTTATCAGAGTCTGGTGTTAACTCCTTGATCATTCCTCGCAGACCTTCACTTTCCAAATTTTCATCTTTCAGTGCTTCGAGTTGAGCATTGCGAATTTGGTTAGTAAGGTTCGAGTAGATGGTAAGTTTCAATGCTCGCACTCGTAGCGGCTTTTCTCTTTCTTTCCTACTAAGTGCATCTGCCACGACGTTTGCCTTGCCTGGGTGATATCGGATATCGCAGTCATAATCGTTTAACAGCTCCACCAGCGGTGTTGTCTCATATTTAAATCCTTCTGATTAAAGATGTGTTGCAGACTCTTATGATCTGTATATATGACGCATTCGGTTCCATACAAATAATGTCTCCATATTTTAAGAGTGAAAACAACAGCTCTTAATTCTAGGTCATAGGTAGTGTAATTCTTCTCATGCTCCTTCAATTGTCTTGACGCATAAGTGATGACTTTATCTTTCTACATCAATACACATCCAAGACCTAGTCGTGAGGCATCACAATACACTATAAATCCCTCTATCCCATTTGGTAGAGACAGTATGGGTGCACTACACAGCTTCTGCTTCAGTAAGTGAAAGGCTTTTTCTTGATCTTCGCTCCACACATAATTTTTATCCTTGTGAGTTAATAAGGTCAATGGTTGAGCTATCTTTGAAAAGTTTTCTATAAATCTACGGTAATAACCAGCTAACCCTAAAAATTGTCGTACTTCCGTTGGAGATTTGGGGGCTTCCCAGTTTCTAATTGCTTCAATCTTGGCCGGATCCACGTTGATACCCTTTTCATTAATAACGTGTCCGAGAAATCGAACTTGTCGAAGCCAAAATTCACATTTTGAGAATTTTGCGTACAACTTTTCTTCCTTTAAGATGTTTAGGATTAGTCTGAGATGTTGCTCATGTTCTTCCTTGGATTGTGAATATATCAGAATATCATCGATGAATACTATCACAAACTTGTCCAAGTAGGGCTTACAAACCCTATTCATAAGATCCATGAATATAGCAGGTGCGTTGGTCAATCCAAATGGCATTACTAGAAATTCGTAATGACCGTAACGTGTTCTAAAAGCCGTTTTTGGAACATCCTCTTCTGCTATCAATAGTTGGTGATATCCAGATCGTAAATCGATCTTTGAGTAGTAACTGGATCCTTGTAGTTGATCGAACAAATCATCGATTCTTGATAATGGGTATCGATTTTTAATGGTGAGTTTGTTTAATTCTCGATAATCGATACACATTCTGAATGATGCGTCTTTCTTTTTGACGAATAGAACTGGCGCTCCCCAAGGACAAAAACTTGGTCGAATGAATCCTTTGTCTAAAAATTCTTGCAGTTGTTTTGACAAATCCTGCATTTCAGAAGGTGCCAGTCGATACGGTGATCGTGCTATAGGTGCGGCTCCGGGTATCAAATCAATTCGAAATTTGATCTGTCTTTGTGGAGGTAATCCTAGCAAATCTTTGGGAAATACCTCTGGGTATTCTCGTACGATGGGAATGTCTTCAATCCTTCGCTCCTCATTCTTAGTGTCAATGGCTTTTACTAGGAAGGAGGGATATCCTTCACTCAAGTATCCATAAGTTTTTATGACACTTACAATTTTAAATGAGGGTTTTCCCTTCTCTCCTTGTATGATCAGGAGTTCTCCACTAGGAGTTGGCAATCGGATGATTTTCTCAAAACATACTATCTCAGCATGATTCCGAGAGAGCCAATCCATTCCAATAACAACGCCGAAACTTCCAAGATTGACAAGTAATAAATCAATACTAAAGAGATGGTTGTTAAGTTGTATCGTGCAATTTTTAATTATTTCATTGGATTCTATTTTCTTTCCATTAGCTAGCTCTATAATATACTTCTTTCTTAGCTTACATGGTTTAATTCCCAATGATGGTTCAAATTCTTTGGATACAAAACTTAGATCAGCACCAGTGTCAAATAAGATGGAGGCATAATGATTATTGATAAGAAACGTACCGTTAACTACTGACGGTTCCTGTTGTGCCTCTTTGGTATTCATTCTAAAAGCTCTCCCTCTGGCCCTGGACCCGTTCAACCTTGGGCAGTTCTTTTTGAAATGTCCGATTACAACCACACTCATAACAAGCTCAATCGTCTCTGGTTATCCTTCCATTAGGTTTGGCTTGGCAGTTTTGGCTCAGATGTCCAAATTTATGGCAATGAGTACAAATTCTACAATCACTAGTGTGGGGGTATCCACATTTGCTGCATTTCCCTTGAGATTCTTTGTTTGTCCTACCATTGTTTGAAGTTGCAACATAAACCCGTTCGGATCTCTGATTAAAATTTTTTTTGTTGTTTACATGTCCCTTGGGACTTTCAAACCACCTCCTTTTTCCATCAAATGATCTTCTGTTCACCTTAATCGTCTTCCTCTCAATTTCCATCACACTTTTTCCATGATCATTCTTCTTCATCAGGGTTCTATTTCGTATCGTATCATCGGTTAAGGAGTCTGCGATTGCGATAGCACTTTGGATGGTGGTAGGTTTGGAAGCTGTAACGTTACTTCTTATCTGAGGTGCCCATCCCCATATGTATCTTTCAATTCGGACGTATTCCGGCGTAACCATTCGGGGCACCAATATGTTCGGATCTCCGCTCCTTCTATGGTGTGGTTCCAAAATTCGGTCTCAATTTTCTATAGTTCATTACGTGGGCAGTATTTTCTAAGCAGCATTTCCTTTAGCTGTTCCCAAGTAAGTTCATACGCGTTCGTATCACCCAAAATTTGACGCTGGGAATTCCACCATGATAACGCTGCATTTTGAAAGGAACAGGTTGCATACTTGACCTTTTGATCGTTGGAACAATTGCTTATAGTTATGACAGTCTCCATTCTCTCGATCCATTGGATTATGTCTAATGGTTCTTCAGCGCCTGTGAAAGTTCTTGGGTTACATCCTTGAAAAGTCTTATACGAGCATCCTTGTGGTTGTCCACCTGATGAACTGCCTGGGTTTCCGTTTGTACCGGATCCGTTGTTTGCACCAATACTAGAACCTATGTTTGAACCGTTTCCCGCTCTATTTCCAAGACCGTTGCCCGTATTTTCTTGCCTCCTTCCTTGACCAGCTACTAGGTTTGCATCATGTTGTTCTAGAGCTGACTTGACGTGTTGGGCTATTTATTGGGCTAGTTCTTCTGCGGTGGTTGGTAAATTGGCGTTTCCACTCGAGGGTGTGTTTCGTGTTACAGGTGGCATGATTCAATTCTGTTTCGAAGGTAGGGAAGAAGAGGTTTAGATTACGTAAGATGTTAATGTATCATTATGACGGTTTATTCTATATAATTGGCTTATTCAGAATATATATATACAAATATACAAGTATTTATCACAACCAAATGATATCATAAAGATAGAATTTCTTTTTTAGGTTATAGGCGGTTTGATCATACATCTACGATTACCATGCACATAAAAGTCAATCATCCGAAAAGATCATAAGTTAATTGTCTACATGCATCAACGAGTTTACAACTCGATCAAAAAAAAAGTTCAAGCTCCCCGGCTTGCATCTAGCAGCTATCCTAAAACGAAGCTCCACTGCCAACATGCATTAAGTACGAAATCATCGTCATACATAATGTAGCCATAGCCATCAAAGTCTCTGCTCGCTCTCCCATCATAATCGTGTACTGCTGTGCTGTCACCAATGCCGCCTCGGCCACATCTGCTCTCTGCTCTGCCCGGGTCAATCGGTCCCTAGTCTCTGCGAGACTAGTCTCCAGGTCTGCCAAACGAAAGTGCATCTGACTCAGAGCGCTATCATCCAATAATCTCTCTTCCTCAATCGTCATCATCCTCCCTTCCAAAGCTTGGCTCACCTCATCCTGGATCCTCATTTTCTTCCTGGCAGTCAGCAGTTCCTTCTCGAGTCGAACACACTGGGCTGTCAAAGTTATCATCACACGCTCAATGGGCTCGCCACCCATAGTAGTCCCATGTTGAGTAGAAGACGACTCTCCCACCTCGAAGGTGGAAGGGATTCCATCTCTCGAGGCCCATCCTCTCATGGCCTCCATGATCCATCCCCATTGGTCATCTAGAATTCTGGCCCGTTTGGGCATAGGTGTACTCTCCATACCAGCATCATCATCAATCATCCTTCTCTTCTCTCTGTGCTTCCTTCGCTCATACACCAACCTAATCTTTGGTAGGTGCTGCATGAGAGGAATAGGGGCAACAGGAGTCACAGCTGTAGGGGTCTCACTCTCCGGGGCCAAGCCAACTGGCTCCTCAGTAATAGGCTCAAGAGTGACTGCTGGTGGAGTAGGACTCTCATCGTCAGACTCGGATATCCAACCATTCCCTGAGTTTTCCATACCCGGGTACAAGGTGGCTGCAAAGTATGGGTGAGTAGGGTGATACCATAGTGTCGAGGAGATGGGTTCGGATGGACCCTCAGTGCTACTGCTAGAGTCAGGTACTCTCTCTCTGATAACTCGGTCAGACATCTACAATATGAGAAATGCATGCATGCGTCCTTATCAATTATGTAATATTTTAGCATATAAAATTTTTGATCATAATCTCAATATGACTATTTGCCTTACATAATGCTCTAATCTAACATAAGGCTCATAACATGGATATGTCTTTGGAGTCGAATAATCTTTTTAAAGGTTATAGTCTAGATTTTCGAAAAATATTTTTTAGTTCGCTATAACCGTTGGCTCTGATACCAACTTCTGTCACACCCCGAAAATCGCAGCGGAAGGTCGCGTGACGTGGTGGTAACGGAAGTTGGAGTTGACCCAACTTTTATAGTCAAACGTGTTCAAAAATAACGTTTGTTATGAAAATCATATATTATTATCATAAAAGTATTTTGTTAACCAACGTTAAACATTTCGATAGTAACACATAATACTGTTTTTATTTCATGATCCTAATTTTATTTAAAGACGTTTGAAACGTTTGACCCTCCCAAGACATAGTTCCAGAATTCCACATAGAGCTCACCTATAACCCTGAAAAGCATGAAGGGTAATAAAGTCAACATAAAGTTGGTGAGCTTTCGGGGTTTTGTAGTCTCGCAAACATTCATTTTGAAAATAATATGATGAAAAAAGGCATAATATATTCCACATAGACTAGCTAGGTACTATGATAAATTCAGGTCATAAGTCCATAATCAAACCAAGAAACACGTTGTTGCCCCACAAATATCCAGAAATATAAACTCTCTCGCCACAACCTGACCAGCGCGACTGGTCGCGAGAGCGGGCCATTCCAACCCGATAGATCTACCAATATATTTTGTGGCCTCACCCCTGACGTTAATGATTATAGGGGGATTTAGGGTCTCAATGGTATCTATCCATACCACTGACCCAACTTATACCTTCATAATATATTATCCCGTTTAACCCATCACATAATTTGAAGTATTGTTTCATGCTTTTCCCCCAAAACAATTAAAATAATATTTAAAATGGGGCCGAAGGACTCACCTTGAGTGCGATTAATGAAACGAACCAACGTGCTAGCCTCCCGATTAATAAAACCCTAATTATATGCACTGTGGTTAATATACGATAATTCATGCTTACGAGAATGCTTTTTCACCCAACTTATTTGGTTATTTTAGAAGAATGTCTTTATTAAAATATTTTGGTCGGTTTCTTAAAAGAATTTTATTTATCTTTCATAGAAAATTTGATACATTCGCCTTATGAACTAAAATATAATTCTAGCGTATTCTTAATGCTTAACACTTGATCACTATCATATTTATCTTATGTTTATCTACTATGATTCTTAACTAGTTACTCTAGAGTTACGAAGCCTTAACTTTTCTATTTTGTATTATACATTTCAAGTTGACATATTTTAAATGAGTATTTTTACTTATTATTTAGCTAAATAGCGGACTTTTATATAAAGTTTCTTTTATAGGCCCATTGTTACAATCGTTTAAGATTATAAAAATATATTTGATATTTATTTTTTTTTATGAAATCCATTTATTCGAAAATCTTATTTATTTGAAATCAGTTTAAATAGGGTATGTGTATACTTATATATATTATTTTTCAGTTTATTTTATTTATTATTTAGGAAATCTAAAGTCTTTATTTGTCGTTTAGTCAAGTCCTTTGTCGCAATCGTCCCGCTAATCTTAAGTATGATTATGGTTCCTAGATCTCAAGTTAATGTCAATCAAACTATTCATCTAAATGTAACCCTATAATGTGTTTCAACATCTAATTAATCTTGGTCATTTCCTTCTTTGATAAACAATATTATCTTGATTATCTTCCTATCAACATTTGTTCCTCATCTTCATCCATTCTACATTCTTACCTTGACATCTCTTATTGTGTTAAAATCCATCAATTTTCTCAATCTTATATGAACATAAATACATACACAACATGTACATATCTATACCTACATATACATGTCTTCATACAATCCCAACCATACTATTAACATGATCTCATCGAATATTAACCTATTCTATAGATATTTTCAGATTTATTCAACCATTTCAAACACATATTATAGATCCAAAATCATCAAATCATCAACTTTTGTTAACTTTAAAGTGGGTGAAACTAGGGTTCATCAAGATCTTCATCTTGATCATCCATGCATGAACCAATGTACACAATCTAATAAAAGATATACCTTTAGTGACACTAGATGGAACTTTTTACACACAATGCTAGCACGATCCTTGACTCTTGATGAACACTTCGGGTTCTAATCTAAGGTTCCACTATATTGTTATGAGAGTAGAGTGAAAGCCTTCAAAGATGATGATGAGATTGTGGTGACCGAGAGAGAAGGAAGGGGGCGGGTTTGTTAGTCTCGGGTGGTGATGGTGTTCAAGGTGGCGACGGTGGTCGTTGGTGTAGGTGATGGCGACGGTGGTCGTTGGTGTAGGTGATGGCGACGGTGGTCGATGGTGATGGGGTGGTGGTTGCGGTCGATGGTGATGAAGGTGGTGGTGGCGATGGTGACGGGTGTTGGTGGTGCGGGTGATGGCGGCGGGTGTTGGTGGTGCGGGTGATGGCGACGGTGGGTGATGGTGTTGAAGGTGGCGGTCGTGGTTGGGGGATGGAGGTGGTGGTCGCGGCGGCAGGCGGTGGTGGTGGCGGTAGCAGGTGGCGGTGGCAGGTGGTCGGCGGTGGGGGGGTGGCCGATGGGTGTGATGATGGTGTGTGTGTGTGTGTGGAAGATGGAGAGAGTGAGGAGATGAAGGGGTTGTGTGTGCATATGAAATTTAAATACATAGAGTGTGGGGATGAGTTGTCTTGCATGCAAGACAAGGTGATCATCTCATAGATTTGGTTATATTATTATTATTATTATTATTATTATTATTATTATTATTATTATTATTATTATTATTATTATTATTATTATTATTATTATTATTATTATTATTATTATTATTATTATTATTATTATTATTATTATTATTATTAATCTAAGGTCTCCATCGGTTAATTGGCAGCGGGAGTTCACGTTAAATTATTGGGCAAGGTCTCAGAAAGTAGATGAGTCAAAGGTCATAATTAAACATTTATTATTATTATTAGACAGAGTTGAGCTGGCGTTGACCTGATTTGACCGGGTGTCACAGTCTCCCCTCGTTTAAAAAATTCCGTCCCGAAATTTACGTTGTTGAGCCTTAGTCAATTCTGGTTTTGAACAGGTGAGGGTACTTTTGTTGCATTTCATCTTGACGTTCCCAAGTAAATTCAGATCCTCTTCTTGAGTTCCATCGGATTTTAACTAATTTGATTTGCCTCCGTCTGAGTTTCTGAATTTTCCAATCTATGACCTCTATTGGCTCTTCGATGAATTGAAGTTTGTCGTCGACACTAACTTCGTCTGGTGGGATAACTTGGGATTCATCCGTCATGCATTTCTTAGATAGGTGGAATAGATTGTGCACATTTCCAAGTTCCTCTGGTAGTCTGAGTCGGTATGCAACCTTCCCAATCCGTCCCATGATTTCAAAGGGTCCTATGAATCGTGGACTCAGCTTCCCTCTTTTGCCAAATCTCATAATACCCTTCCATGGAGATACCTTCAAGAACACTCTATCGCCCGCCGTGAATTCTAATGGCTTTCTTCGGTTATCTGCATAGCTCTTTTGCCGACTATTAGCAACTTCTAGTCTCTTTCTGATCTGAACAATCTTGTCTGTTGTCTCTTGTATAATTTCTGGTCCTGTTAATTGTCTTTCCCCAATGTCGGCCCAACATAACAGCTATCGACACTTCCTTCTGTACAGTGCTTCAAATGGAGCGGCCTTGATGCTGGTGTGATAACTATTATTGTAGGAAAACTCAGCTAATGGTAGATGAGTATCCCAATTTCTGCCAAAATCAATCACACATGCTCTTAATAAATCTTCCAGAGTCTGAATAGTTCTCTCGCTCTGTCCGTCTGTTTGTGGGTGATAGGCCGTGCTCATATCTAGTCGGGTACCATGGCTTCCTGTAAGGTTTGCCAAAATCTCGAGGTAAATCGACTATCCCTATCTGATATGATTGAAACTGGTACACCGTGGCGTGACACCACTTCTTTGATGTATAAATTTGGCAATTTGCTCATGCTGTACGTCTCCTTCATGGGTAGGAAGTGTGCAGATTTCGTTAGTCGATCGACGATTACCCAAATGGTATCATAACCACTTGCTGTCTTGGGTAATTTTGTCACAAAATCCATGGCAATGCATTCCCATTTCCATTTCGGAATTTCTGGTTGTTGTAGAAGTCCTGATGGCTTCTGGTATTCTGCCTTTACTTTGGAGCAGGTCATGCATTGGTTAACATATGAAGCTATGTCTCCTCTCATGTTAGGCCACCAGAAAAATTCCTTTACGTCATGATACATTTTGTCGATTCCTGGGTGAATTGAGTACCTTGATTTATGTGCCTCATCGAGGATTACTTTGCGTAATTCTCCGTACTTAGGGACCCATATTCGATTTACAAAATGCATCAATTTATCAGAGTCTGGTGTTAACTCCTTGATCATTCCTCGCAGACCTTCACTTTTCAAATTTTCATCCTTCAATGCTTCGAGTTGAGCATTGTGAATTTGGTTAGTAAGGTTCGAGTAGATGGTAAGTTTCAATGCTCGCACTCGTAGCGGCTTTTCTCTTTCTTTCCTACTAAGTGCATCTGCCACGACATTTGCCTTGCCTGGGTGATATCAGATATCGCAGTCATAATCGTTTAACAGCTCCACCCAGCGGTGTTGTCTCATATTTAAATCCTTCTGATTAAAGATGTGTTGCAGACTCTTATGATCTGTATATATGACGCATTCGGTTCTATACAAATAATGTCTCCATATTTTAAGAGCGAAAACAACAGCTCCTAATTCTAGGTCATGGGTAGTGTAATTCTTCTCATGCTCCTTCAATTGTCTTGACGTATAAGCGATGACTTTATCTTTCTGCATCAATACACATCCAAGACCTAGTCGTGAGGCATCACAATACACTATAAATCCCTCTATCCCATTTGGTAGAGACAGTATGGGTGTACTACACAGCTTCTGCTTCATTAATTGAAAGGCTTTTTCTTAATCTTCGCTCCACACATAATTTTTATCCTTGTGAGTTAATAAGGTCAATGGTTGAGCTATCTTTAAAAAGTTTTCTATAAATCTACGGTAATAACCAGCTAACCCTAAAAATTGTCGTACTTCCGTTGGAGATTTGGGGGCTTCCCAGTTTCTAATTGCTTCAATCTTGGCCGGATCCACGTGGATACCCTTTTCATTAATAACGTGTCCGAGAAATCGAACTTCTCGAAGCCAAAATTCACATCTTGAGAATTTTGGTTGTTGATACATATGTACCTAGATCTTGATATGAATGTAATGTGTTTTGATTGTCTTACACTTATGTAATGGTTGGGATATTAATGAAATGAGAATGTTTGATTGTGAGTTATAATGTTTAATATTTCATTAATGAGTTGATATTGAATTGGTTGAATAGGTTTGTGATTGTTTGAACTGATATACATAATGTTATATTAATGAACACATTCAAACTTAACAAAATGAAGTTCTCATGCGAATGGACCATACGCATGAATAACTTCAGGCGAATGACTCAGTCGCACGACTGAACCAGGAGACTGGATCAGTCATATGATTGTAACATGAGATTGGCTCAGTCACACGAGTGAACACTCAGTCGTGCGGATGGATCAACCGCATGGCTCAGTCGCACGACTGAACCATGCTAATGGTTCAGTCGCCCGAATGAGAAACCCTAACCTATAAATACCACCCAATTCGTGGAAAAACATAAGCATTCATTCTATTTCGACTCCAGACGTACCCTAGCCGTCCAGAAGGCCTCCAAGTTCATACTCCAAGTTCATAGAACGCTGTAGATCGATTCCTAATCGATTCTTAACGTTTGATTCAATATCTTATTGATTCTACGTGCGTTCTCACTGATTGGATCACCAATCAAATAGGATTCCGCACTATTTGGTTTGGTTTACACGTTAATCAGTTGGTGTTTCGTTCAAATACCAGATCCTAACAAGTGGTATCAGAGCCTTGGCTCTTGATTACGTGTGATTCAATCAATTTTGATACAAAGTTTGTGTTTTTTCACTAAAAACACAATCTTTTAGTGTCAAAAGTTGTCTTGGACATCCCCTGCTCATCAAGTTTTGGTTTCTACGCCATTAAGCGATTAGGGTTGGTGAAAATTCGGGTTTTTACGGCCAAAACACGTTTAACCTAGAAATTTTTGAAAAACAGCAGCTTCAGTCGCACGATTGACCCAATCGCACGACTGGACTTCATTCGCATCTTCCAGACGCACGATTGGACCGAGTCGCATCTCATTCGTACGACTAAGCCTACCGTTCGCAGTGTTCATACGCATCAGTTTCATTCGCACGACTGGACCAATCGCTCAGTTCAGCCGCACGATTGAACCAGTCGCATAGTTCATTCGCATGGATAGCCCATTCGCATCACTCCATTCGCATCAGTTAACAGAGTGTTTAGGAGACTTAAAGTTAATCGAGATGGAGGATCACTTGTCAGCGTTTACAGCCGGGAAGGTCTCACGGATCCAGAACTTACTGCTACTTGAGAGTGAGGTGGGGAATCATAATAAACCCCCAAAGCTTTTAACGTTAGATGAGTTTTCCCATTGGAAACAATGTTTTGAGATCTACCTCAATGGAGTGGATCCAAATATGTGGGAAGCTATTGAGACGGGTTACAGTATGCCGGTGGGAGCTGATGGGGTGAAGCTTACTTTAGGAGGAATGACTAACGCATAGAAAGTTAAATATAATGCAGAAAAGAGAGTATATGCATTGCTAACACAGTCTATTTCTAAGGATATTTTCCACCAGTACTCGGAGAATAAGCAAGCCAAGAAATTATGGGATGAGCTGGAGAAGAGATATGACGGGAATGCTTCGCTGAAGGCCATTAAAGTTAAGGAGTTGAAGAAAGAATTTGACAACTTCTCATCAATGGGAAATGAGAGTTTAGACGATGTTATTGATAGATTCTACCATTTGATGAGCGAACTACATACACATGGTGTCACTACTACCATGGAAGATAAAGTGTCAAATTTTGCAGATGGATTGCCAGAAAAATAGGCTTCTTTTGTGTCAAATCTGAGACAGAATGAAATGTTGGCAAAGTTGGACATCAATGATTTCATTCTAAAGCTGCGAGAAGAAGCACTTAGGATGAAGTACCGAGCTCAGAAGTCTTCATACACTCAGAATCCAGCTTTGTATATTGCCACTCCTCAAGTTAAGACGTCTGGAGCACCTCTTCAGACTGCATTTGTGTCTAGCTCATCTGGTCCTTCACAAGTCTCTCCTTCAGGATCAGAAACGTCAGGGTCTTCTACTACCCACTACATTGAATCTGAAGCTAATGCTACAAGACTGAAGACCGAAAATCTCGAAAACGTGACCGTGGAAGTAGCTCGAGAGCACATGGATCTCTTGGCAGCAGTGGTTCATTCATATGATGGACTTGTTGCTGGGAAAATTGGAAACTGCCATATGGCAGATGAGGACTACGAGCAGGTAGATGAAATGGAACTGGAGAGGATGGATATTATGTGGGCCTTAGCAAGTGCTGTCCGAAGGGCGAAGAAGTTTGTGAAGAAGACTGGACAAAACTTGGTTGCTACTAAGGACACTACATTTGGCTTTGACAAGAGCAAGGTGACCTGCTTCAACTGTGGAGAAAAGGGGCACTTCAAAAGAGAGTGTGTGAAGCCAAAGAAGACTGGGAACGGGAATCCATTCTCGTCCTTCACTCGTCAAGACAAGCAAGCTAGCAGTTCTACTTCATCAAGCAAGGATCCAAAAGCCTTGACTGCCCATGATGATGAAGGACAGGACTGGAGCTTTCGGTTTGTCTCTCCGAGGGAATCTAATATTGCAAGCGTGGAAGACTTAGATGATGATTCCGCGAGTGAAGGAGATATTACAGTTGAGATAGCGATGTCAAATAGTGAAGAGACGACTGCAACTGAGGTCAGCTACAAGCCTGAAGAAGGGACGTCTACAACAAAGACAGAATCACCAGAACCAGATACATCTGATGCTGCGTTGATGGCTAATTCATCAGAATCTCCTCAGTTAAGTACCACTGACCAACTGTTTCAAAATCATGCTTGTTTTGATTGTAATACGTTTAGAGAAATTTGCAACTGTGCACTGAGGCTAATAGAGTTTTAAAACAAAATGAACATAGTTACAAAGAAAAGATAGACCTTTTGAAGAAACAGCTTAGGGAAACTGAAGTAGTAGCATTTAACCAAGCTAATGACATTAGGTACTATCTTAACTCCCTAGAAGACACTAAGAAACAAAAAGCAGTTTTAGAAGTAGAAGTCAACTCTTTAAAGCAAAAACTGCATAGTTGGACAAGTTCATCACATATTGTCCAACACTTAGTGAGAGAACGTAACAACGGGGAGGGTTTGGGTTATAAAGTGGTTCCACCACCACCTGAGACCTTGATGAACACTAAGAGTAGACCAATAAATAACCATCCCATCAAGGATCATGTGGTGTCTACTCCTCTTGTAAGTGATCCAGATTCCTCATGTTCTTCAATTGAATCTGGAACAAAACAAAAGGAGGCCACTTCAAAGGCAAAGGGTTAAATGCCTTGTGTCAAACTGGAAAAAGAATTTGAAAAGGTTAATATAAAGTCAGGGTCAAACAAAGTCAAATCTGAACCTAAAAGACTGTTAATGTTAATTTTTCACAAGTCTCATGTCAAAATTCAGTTAACCAAAAAGGAAAAGATGTTAAAAGTGTTAAAACAATTAATTTTGTTAAACAAGAGAAAACATCAAAAGAAACCGTGTCAAAACCCAAACTAAGTGATGTCACTAGGGTGTCACACACATCTCCACAACGAAAGTTTAATCATAAAGTTGATAGCAGATCATGCTACAACTGTGGAGAGTGTGGACACATTGCTTCCTTTTGTCCTTACTATCAGACACCTAGGAAGAAAATTGAACTTCAGGAGTCAAAACCTAGGTCTTCTAAGAGGAGCTCCTTAATTCCACCTAGAAGAACTAGTGAACCCAAAGTTCAACCCATTAGCCAGTCGACTATTTATCACAAACAGGCCTTACACAAATCTGACCTATGGAAAGAAAAGTCATCCTCAGTGTCTGATAATGAAGACAAGAAGGCACCTGAGCTACCCTCACCTTCTAAGGGTCAATGGGTTGAATTCATGATGTGTAATGCCTCTGGGAAACCCAATCCAGTTAAGGCTTGGGTTCCTAACCTAAACTAATGTTTTACATTGTATGTGCAAGGTGTTCGCTACAGTGCTGAAACCAACACGTGGATTGTAGACAGCGGAGCATCCAGGCACATGACAGGAAACAGGGCTCTTTTATCAAACGTGAAACAAATAAAAGCAGGGCATGTTTCGTTTGCTGGTAACAAAGGAGGCTATATCACAACTCAGGGAGAGGTTGGAAATCAGAAAGTTAAGTTTGATAAAGTGAACTACGTTCAACAACTTCAAAACAACCTACTTTCTGTTTCCCAAATATGTGACAAAGGATTTAAAGTCATATTCGACAACAAGAAGTGTTACGTCCTAAAGAAAGACTACGTGATTCCGGAGGACCAAGTTTTGATGACAGCTTCAAGATATAAAGACCTGTATGTTTTGGATCTCTCAACGGCTTCTAGGACGGATCATGAAGTTCAGTGCTTTCTATCAAAAGCTACTGAGAAGGACTCCATCTCCTGGCATAGGAGAATGGGAAACATTAATCAACGAAAGATGAATCACTTGATCCAGAAGAATCTCGTGAGAGGAGTTAATGTCAAAAATTTCCAACTTCCGGATTTTTGTGTAGCATGCAAGAAAGGCAAACAGACGAAGAAGTCTCATAAGGAAAAGAAAGTTCATTCTATCGAGCTTCCTCTTGAACTTCTTCACATGGATCTGTTTGGTCTAGTCAGTACAAAGAGCATTGCAGGTGACTTGTACTGTTTTGTGGTTACTGATGACTACTAAATATTCTCTTGGGTAATGTTTCTGAAGTCCAAATCAGAAACATTTGAGTCATTCAAGGAGTTAGTAACCACACTGGAATCTCTCTACAAGCTGAAGGTGAGACAGATACGCTCAGACAACGGGACTGAATTCAAGAATCAGTGGATGGAGGCTTAATGCAAGGAAAAGGGAATTGTGCACCAATTCACTTCTGCCTACACGCCTCAGATGAATGGTGTTGCTGAGAGAAAGAATAGAAGCTTGATAGAGACAGCACGGACAATGCTGGCAGACTCGAAACTGCCTATCCAATTCTGGAATGAGGCAGTGGCAAATGCATGTTATACATTGAATTGAGTTCTGGTAGTCAAGCGCCATGGCAAGACATGTTACGAGCTACTACAACGACGTAAACCTAATCTGGAGTATCTCGAACCGTTTGGCGCGCCGTGCACTCTTCTAAAGAAGACACAAGAAGGAAAATTCAGCGAGAAGGCTGATGAAGGGATTTTCCTAGGATACAACATACCGAACAAGAGAGTTTACAAAAACTCAACGGGTTTAGTAGAAGTGTGGTGTAATGTTGATGTTCAGAGATACACCACACCACCTACTGGAAAAGGACCCGCTTACTTTTTCGACTATGATGGATTCTTCAAGTCCTTCAACATCCCTATCTCTCCTTCTGATGACGAGTTAGCTACGCGAATGATGTATGATATCTTGAATACACCATCTCTTGATTCAACGTCATCGAGCTCACAGGGAGAATCATCTCATCACTCAGGGGGAGTAGTCGACGGCAGTGACTCCTACTCAGAAGATGAAGCTGAAGAAGATGACCAGAGCAGTCAGGAGGGACAGGTTCCGATTCCTGAAAGTCCACAAGCATCTAACAGTGATGCCCCTTCGACTTCGAAACCTCAAACTCCATCTACCTCAGATGCAGAACCAAATGTTCATAATCTTGGCTCTGGGGTAGCTGTTCCTACTACTCCAGGATCATGTTTAAATGTCTATCATCCCCTAGACAATGTCATTGGGGATGTCAGATCAGGAGTGCAAACCAGAAATCAGCTGTAGTCAGCTGATTATGCCTCTGTTATGGAAAAAGGATACATTCATGATGGTGCTTATCGGTGTTTTGTCTCGCAGTTTGAGCCAAAATACGTCAGTGAAGCACTAAACGATGAGGCGTGGGTGAGTGCCATGCAAGAAGAACTTCTTCAGTTCAAGAAGTTAGGTGTATGGACTCTGGTAGATAGACCTAAAGGTGCTAAGGTCATTGGCACCGAATGGGTCTTGAAATGCAAGAAGGATGACCAAGGGGTCATTATCAGGAACAAGGCTCGACTGGTGGTTCAGGGATTTCGCCAAGTCGAGGGGATTGATTACAATGTAGTGTTTGCAACCGTGGCAAGGATGGAAGCCATCCGTATCTTCCTTGCCTATGCATCGTATATGAAGATTAAAGTCTATCAATTAGATGTGAAGAGTGCATTCCTTCATGGGGAAATTTGACAGACAGTTTATGTCAGTCAACCCGAGGGATTTGAAGATCCTTATCATCGGGACAGAGTTTACAAACTCGATAAGGCCTTATACGGGCTTCATCAAGCTCCAAGGGCCTGGTATGAGAAACTCTCGACTCATCTTGTGAAACACGGCTTTCACAGGGGAGTCATTGACTACACACTGTTTATCAAAGAAAAAGATGGAGACTTACTGCTAGTAGAGATCTATGTCGATGACATAATCTTTGGTATAAAGAACGAAGAATTATGCAAAGAATTTGAAGCAGTAATGAAAGCAGAGTTTGAGATGAGTGCTATGGGGGAGATAAAATTCTTTCTCGGGTTACAGGTGGATCAGACACCAAAAGGGATCTTTCTACATCAGACCAAGTATGTGGGAGACATTCTCAGTCGGTTTGACATGGAGAATGCTTCGGCAGTTGGGACTCCACTTGCTACAAACCATGATATAGCAACTGATGAAAATGGAGATCTGGTAGATGCCACAATGTACTGTGGAATTATTGGATCCCTCATGTACCTCACTGCCTCAAGACCTGATATCATGTATGCTACATGTCTATGATCTAGATATCAGGCTAAGCCTAAGGTTAACCATCTGATCGGGGTCAAGAGGATATTTCGTTATCAGAAGGGTACACTCACACTTGGGTTGTGGTATCCTCATGATGACGACTTTGAGCTCACGGCGTATAGTGACTCGGATTACGGGGGCTGCAAGATGAATTACAAGTCTACATCAGCAGGGTGTCAATTCTTTGGGAGGAGATTAGTGACCTGGCAGTGTAAGAAGCAAACCTCGGTTGCATTGTCAACCTGTGAAGCCGAATACATTGCTGCTGCAAGTTGCTGTTCACAAATCATCTGGATTCAACAGCAAATGCGGGACTACGGTTTAAATTTCTCTTCTACTCCTATTTTTGTTGATAACTCTGCTGCAATTGTAGTAATTAAAAATCCAGTACAACATCCAAAGACCAAACATATCGGTATTAAATACCATTTTATAAGGGACTGTTTTGAAAAAAACTTAATTAATGTGGTAAAGATTAATACTGATTTTCAACGCGCTGACCTCTATACAAAAGCTTTTGACAAACCACGTTTTCTATATTTGTTAGAGGTCAACGACGTTAAGAAGAAAAGTGATGTTATTCCTGATGATGATCATGTGTAGTCCGATACAGTTAAGTCTAATTTTTTATTTTCTTTATTTATTCTATTTTCTGTTTAAATTAACTTCATGTTATTTAGCTGTCTATTAAAATCCTAAAATAATTAAATCCATTATGATTTTAGAATTTTAGGGGGAGAATAGGTCAGCCAGTAACATTAAAAAAAACGAGGGAGAAGGAGAGGCTAGCTGATAAAAGGTAGACCGTACCTGTGATACCGATTCAAACTCTTTGGAAAATGATAGTACAGGAACAAATCAAGAGGGACTTTAAAATTTAAGTTAGAAAAGATGCAAAATTCAAAGTATAAGTCTGTGTAGTCTGAGCAATATAAAAGGAAAGATGATAGAAAAACTGGTAACTACTAAGGTAACACAACGAAAGTAGACCTAGAGGTTGCTAGTCCACAGATGATATGTCGGTAGATTCAACACAATAGATGATTAGACCTGACTGGTGATCTCAAGATCAAACTAAGTTGTTCAACTGACTGTGGGCTCCCATCTTGTCACTGGTTAACACAATCAACAATATTCCAATAAGGGGTAATGAGCATGTAAACGCCACAAATGTGTGCGGATGACCATAAATAGAGCAAAGCACGAGAAAAAAAAATGAAAGGCAAATGCTATCAAGCTAATAACTTATGTTGTTGGTGCATTATGTGCAAAAGAAAATTAAGATGCTCTAACAAGAAGATAGGTTGTGTGCCTCTCTGCTGTGCGATGGCACTGACCTGAGGATAAGCATAACCTAGATATTCTAGAATTCATTGTTGTTTGCCGCCTCTCTGCTGTGCGACGGCGCTGACCTGAGGATTGGTTTCTCTTTGAAAGCTCTAAGAATAGTCTCTTCTTGTCAAAATACCCGTAGACCACTCGAAAGCTCCTGAGGAATGTTGATTGCCATATAAGTGTGGGATCCACAAATGTTGGTTGAAATAATCAAACCTTAAACTATCACCAATCTATGTCAAAAGTCTGTGTATGGATTTAAAAGGACAAATATACAGACAATCATCGTGGCTGCAATTCTTGAAAGTTCAAATCAATGTGGGAATCTAATAGTTCCAGTATGATTTCCTAAATTTGCTAACGACTTTGGATGAAAACCAAGAAGTGAGCATCAAAAGGTATTGATAACAAGTCCCTAATGATTTGACTTGCCTGTATGATTTCAAAATTGAATTGGTCCAGGTATGGTCAAACTAAATAGAAGCTGCCTATTCCAGAACCGAATCCAGTTGATTTATATATTAGGATTTACCTCTCACAAAAAGTCAAAAACAAGCTTAATTTTTGTACTTCAGTTTAATTTTATAGTTATTTAGTCATTTCAGTTTGTTTGTTTGTCGGACTACATCATGAAAGTCAGTAAGGGATTAATTCACCAAAAAGGGTCATGTCTGAGATGACCACATGTGTGTTCAAAAGATAAATGGGTCACGTCTGAGGTGACAAATTGTTTAAAATGATCACGTCTGAGGTGACCAAAAGTTTTTCAAGTTAAAAGGATCATGTCTGAGATGATCAAATGTGTATAATGTTGATTCTATAGTTTAAAAAGGTTTTAAATGTAAAATGGTAAGAAATGCAGAAAATTTCATAAGTATGACCCATTCGCACGAATGGACCTTTAGTATGGACTTATCATACGGATGGGAGCCATTCGTACGAATGGACAATGAGTATGGACCATTCAACCGAATGACCCATACGAATGACCCAGTCGGATGTTTAAGAGCGAACGAATGAGTAAGTCGCACGACTGAACTCCAGTCGGACGACTGAAGGGGGGCGACTGAACCAATCGCACGACTGAGGCCCATTCGCCCGAATGAATGTGCGTAGGAGCTTAGTCGTACGATTGAATTTAGGGTTAGTATAAATAGAAAGAGAGTCGGTCGCAGAGACTCACCACTCTCAAATCTACCCTAAATCGCACGACTAACATTACTCTGCCCAAATTTCGTTTGATCACTATAAACCCTCGATTCTCACATACTGACCATTTGCATTGACTCTACAAGTAATTTGCGATGCAGAAACATTACTATTTCACTCAATTTGACACTAAATCTGGACAATCGGACTCGTTAGAAAAACCATGACTTATGTGGCAAAATAACCTAACTAAACGACGTAAACAAATGAAATTGAAGGTGTTAGGTGTTAAACGAATGGATTGCGAGTCTAATGAACCAGAACACGAAGTCTAAAACTCAAAATTGGTGAAAAATTGAATTTGAATAGAACAGACAGAACAACATGCGAATGGACAGGTTGATGAACTTCAATCGCACGACTGAAGGGTGCGAATAGCTTAACTGCATGACTGAACCATGCGTATGAGTTCAGTCGCACGACTGGTGTAACCGCATGAGGTTACATACGCATGAGTCCAGTCGCACACTCAGTCGTACGTATGGGGTCATTCGCACGACTGAATCCCAGTCGCACTGCTCATTCGCACGACTTGATCTCAGTCGCACAACCTCATTCGCATGACAGAAAATAATTTTTTTCAAGTCCAAGTGTTTCATGACATCCTTAGCCAATGGGTACTGATGTTTACTTTCTTTGTATAACAGATGGCGAGTCGATGGACCATGAGTACGAAGCACAATATTTGTGCTCATCTGGATCTGACATCCAGAAATGCTTCAGACTTCTCTGGCATTATCACCTTTCTAAGGAGATCGAGAATTGCACACGCTATAGCTGCTCCATGTACTCCTTATCGTTCTATTCAGCAGGCCTTCTGGGAAGGTGCAGTAGTTGATCGATCCTCTGAGACTCACTGTATCAGGAGTACGATCTTTGGAGAGGCTATAGCTATCACATAGGAGGATCTTAGGATCGTGTTACAGTTGGGGGAAGATGCTGACTGTCCTACTAGACTACACCCCCTTACTGTCAGAGGATCTTTTCTTCGAGCCAAGTACTCAGGGGACATCAATGCTGGGGTGCTCAATAAGAGCAACCTTTGTCCCCAGTTCAAGTACCTTGCTCACGTGCTGCTAAAGTGTATAGCATCCAGGAAGGGAGGCTTTGATGAGTTGTCTGACCAGATCCAGAACGCCTATGTTGCGTTGGTGCTGAACCATCCGTTCAGCTTCTCAAGGATGATCTTCACCTACTTGGTGGAGAACATTAAGGGGAAAGGGAAGGAGGGCTTCTGCATGTACCCCCAATTTATGCAGATGATTATAGACCAGAAGCTCCCCTCCCTGCCAAAGGTGAAGGATGATGCTGTAGTGCTTGAGGTGATGGATGATACCACCTTGGGCCGGATGAAGGTTTACAGGGGGAAGCAGGTGAAACCCCCTGTCAGGAGATTGTTTGGGCATCTGGCCCGTGAAGACTATGTGGTGCCAGCTCGGAGGAAGTGGCGCCACGACGACAGTGATTCTGATGTTGAGCAGATTGCTCTACCCACCGATGATTCTGATGATGATGACAGTGGGGATGTTGGAGATACCATGCCCATTCCACCGAGGGGCACAACTACTGATAGCACACCTCCAGTATCTGCCCCCACTGGAGATATAGCTGAGTCGGCTGGGTTTCACCAGGACTTTATACCTGGTGAGGAAGAAGAAGAGTCAGATGAGGAGCCACTGACTAGGACTGTGGGAAGAAAAGTTGTTCACACAGAACATGGACTTCGGGCGGTTGGTGAAACGCCCCAGTGGATCGGGAGAGACTGCTGCTGAACCGACTTATGCTCCAGAGCCGTCGAGCCGTGTTCTAGGGGGAGCATCCTCCTCGATAGGATCGAGGAAGAAAAGGATGGCTCAGCCCCACGGCATGAAGAAGAAGAAGCGAAGACTCACCTACATCACCACCACAGCCACCACCTCAGCCACCACCACTACCACCTCTACAGCCACACCATCCACCACCACAGCTACCACTACCACTACCACACCCCCTACTACTATCACCACACCACCCACCACTACATATATGCCATCCACCACCATATCATTCACACCTACCTCACCCCCACTATCATCTAGACCTAACCCAATCTTCACCACTGCCACAGCCACCACCACTAGCCACCAAGCCGGGCCATCATCACATCCCTCAAATCTATACGGATCACCTCTACCTCCCATTGGGGTAGAGGAACAGCTTTCAGCGCTGAACCGTATGGTGATGCGTTTGTTAGCCGCTGATGAAGAGAAGACTACGCAGATTCGTCAGCTGGCAGAACTCACAACTGTACAGTCCCAGCAGATATCTCAGTAGGCTCAACTGATCGAGCAGCAGGCCCAGCAAATGGCTGCTCAGAGCCAAGAGATTACCCAACTCCAAGAGCATAGAGTCATATCAGCTAAGAAGATTGAGGAGTTGGAGGATGCTAAAAAGACCATCATGCTCAAGATCAAGGGAACTAAAGATGAGCCTCTGAAGATCAAGGAAGGAGTTGGTGATGATGGTGATGATGGTGATGATGATGATGAGGATGAGGATGAGGATGAAGATGAAGAGAGTGATGATGATGAAGGGATTGAGGAAGAAAGGACAGAAGACAGGCAGGAGGATGATGATGATGAAAGAGGAGATGCAGCTGCATCTGCCTCAGCTCAGGGTCAAGAAAGAAGATCAAAGAGAAATCAAGACCAACGAGCTTCCTCCTCTGCCTCACCAAGTGATGATCCAGCGATTCAAGATAAAAGTAATGATTAGATGTATATGTATTTGATAACTTTTGTATTTGAATCATGTATTTAAACTTATGTATTTGATGTTTATATTAAGATTAATGCATTTCTGTCTTGATTATTAACTAATGGTTGATGTGTTACATGTTTAAATCAAACAAATCCAAACTATCAAAGGGATGAATTTGATGTTGCTCCCCTTCAGCAGGTCAAGACTCAATTAACTATGATTCTTGATCTGCAAGGGATCGTCAGGAGATCTGTGAGTTATACCCCTGAAGAAGGGTAAATAATTCATGATCTTTCAAATGAGCAACTAGCTGAGATATTCAAGCTAAATCCCGATGAGATCATTAAGGATGCTCTAACGTGTGACTCTACCAGTGACGAAGAGCTAAATGACATTGATGAGATAGAGATAGAAGACGTCACAGCAGAGCACTATCCTCAGTATGCTGACAACGAGGGAAATGTGGTTCCCAATCTGGGTGAATCCCTAGTCAGTGATACATTTGAGGTATTAGATCAGATGGAGCAGGAGTCAGAGAAGACAGAAGGAAAGGCCCAAGCCTCAAACGATGATGTTGATATCAGAAAGGCTGAATGGGCTGCTTGTTTTGAGGAAATCCGAGCCCAACGCGCCGCTCCTAAACAGAATGTCTACACCAAACTCTACAGAGTGAAGAAACATCATAAGGTGTCGGGCAGGATTATAGTGTGGGCACATTTTGAGGATCTAAATATTTATGCCATTAAAAGGGAGAAGGGCATAGAGTACTTTAGATTTCCACATGATCTAAAGACTCTACCTGGTTTTGAGCTCAACCAGCTGGCGAAATTGAAGCTACTATATGCTGACCCAAGGAAGATGTCAGGCTGGTTTGAGGCTACCCTGAGGAAAGAGTACCACACCAGGTGGGTCAACTTCAAACCTCAACAACCTACGAGGTATATCAGACGTTTAGAAGTTGATCCCATCACTGGTAAGCCCAAGATTGTGATGAAGTGGAGTCCTCCAAGAACGATGTCAAGAATCCCTCTCAGGGAAATGCCACAAGACTTCACTCCACACTTTAAGTGGTGGTACTATAATTGGAGAACCGGGGAAGCGGTCATAGTTCTAAATAAAGAGGGACAAATGGATACCATCAGGGTGTTTGACCTAATGTGGCTCACTAACTTGTCTGCTAATGATGTCTACACATTATACAAGTGGCCACTGTTCTATGACACGCAAGATATTGTACAAGCCCTCCAATTCCAGAACGTCATGAGACTCTGTTTTGCGTTTGAGATTCACGCAGGAGTCACAAGAGAGGAAAAGTACAAGAAGTATGAGGAGGTGATGCAGAAAGTAAGACATTAGATAGATCTAGGTCCAAGGGGGAGTTTGTTGATACATATGTACCTAGATCGTGATATGAATGTAATGTGTTTTGATTGTCTTACACTTATGTAATGGTTGGGATATTAATGAAATGAGAATGTTTGATTGTGAGTTATAATGTTTAATATTTCATTAATGAGTTGATATTGAACTGGTTAAATAGGTTTGTGATTGTTTGAATTGATACACATAATGTTGTATTAATGAATACATTCAAACTTAACAAAATGAAGTTCTCATGCGAATGGCCCATGCGAATGGACCATACGCATGAATAACTTCAGGCGAATGACTCAGTCGCACGACTGAACCAGGAGACTGGATCAGTCGTATGATTGTAACATGATATTGGCTCAGTCGCACAACTGAACACTCAGTCGTGCGGATGGATCAACCGCATGGCTCAATCGCACGACTGAACCATGCTAATGGTTCAGTCGCCCGAATGAGCAACCCTAACCTATAAATACCACCCAATTCGTGGAAAAACATAAGCATTCATTCTATTTCGACTCCAGACGTACCCTAGCCGTCCAGAAGCCTCCAAGTTCATACTCCAAGTTCATAGAACGCTGTAGATCGATTCCTAATCAATTCTTAACGTTTGATTCAATATCTTATTGATTCTACGTGCGTTCTCACTGATTGGATCGCCAATCAAATAGGATTCCGCACTATTTGGTTTGGTTTACACGTTAATCAGTTGGTGTTTCGTTCAAATACCAGATCCTAACATTGCGTACAACTTTTCTTCCTTTAAGATGTTTAGATTAGCCTGAGATGTTGCTCATGTTCTTCCTTGGATTGTGAATATATCAGAATATCATCGATGAATACTATCACAAACTTGTCCAAGTAGGGCTTACAAACCCTATTCATAAGATCCATGAATATAGCAGGTGCGTTGGTCAATCCAAATGGCATTACTAGAAATTCGTAATGACCGTAACGTGTTCTAAAAGCCGTTTTTGGAACATCCTCTTCTGCTATCAACAGTTGGTGATATATAGATCGTAAATCGATCTTTAAGTAGTAATTGGATCCTTGTAGTTGATCGAACAAATCATCGATTCTTGGTAGTGGGTATCGATTTTTAATGGTGAGTTTGTTTAATTCTCGATAATCGATACACATTCTGAATGATCCGTCTTTCTTTTTGACGAATAGAATTGGCGCTCCCCAAGGACAAAAACTTGGTCGAATGAATCCTTTGCCTAATAATTCTTGCAGTTGTTTTGACAATTCCTGCATTTCAGAAGGTGTCAGTCGATACGGTGATCGTGCTATAGGTGCGGCTCCGGGTATCAAATCAATTCGAAATTTGATCTGTCTTTGTGCAGGTAATCCTGGCAAATCTTCGGGAAATACCTCTGGGTATTCTCGTACGATGGGAATGTCTTCAATCCTTCGCTCCTCATTCTTAGTGTCAATGGCTTTTACTAGGAAGGCGGGATATCCTTCACTCAAGTATCTATAAGTTTTCATGACACTTACAATTTTAAATGCGGGTTTTCCCTTCTCTCTTTGTATGATTAGCAGTTCTCCACTAGGAGTTGGCAATCGGATGATTTTCTCAAAACATACTATCTCAACATGATTCCGAGAGAGCCAATCCATTCCAATAACAACGTCAAAACTTCCAAGATTGACAGGTAATAATTCAATACTAAAGAGATGGTTGTTAAGTTGTATCGTGCAATTTTTAATTATTTCATTGGATTCTATTTTCTTTCCATTAGCTAGCTCTATAATATACTTCTTTCTTAGCTTACATGGTTTAATTCCCAATGATGGTTCAAATTCTTTGGATACAAAAGTTAGATCAGCACCAGTGTCAAACAAGATGGAGGCATAATGATTATTGATAAGAAACATACCGTTAAGTACTGATGGTTCCTGTTGTGCCTCTTTGGTATTCATTTCAAAAGCTCTCCCTCTGGCCCTGGACCCGTTCAATCTTGGGCAGTCCTCTTTGAAATCTCCGATTACACCACACTCATAACAAGCTCGATCGTCTCTGGTTATCCTTCCATCAGGTTTTGCTTGGCAATTTTGGCTCAGATGTCCAAATTTATGGCAATGAGTACAAATTCTACAGTCACTAGTGTGGGGGTATCCACATTTGCTGCATTTCCCTTGGGATTCTTTGTTTGTCCTACCATTGTTTGAAGTTGCAACATAAACCCGTTCGGATCTCTGATTAAAATTTTTCCTGTTGTTTACTTGTCCCTTGGGACTTTCAAACCACGTCCTTTTTCCATCAAACGATCTTCTGTTCACCTTAATCGTCTTCCTCTCAATTTCCATCACACTTTTTCCATGATCATTCTTCTTGATCAAGGTTCCATTTCGTATCGCATCACCGGTTAAGGAGTGTGCGATAGCGATAGCACTTTGGATGGTGGTAGGATTGGAAGCTGTAACGTTACTTCTTATCTGAGGTGCCAATCCCCATATCTTTCAATTCGGACGTATTCCGGCGTAACCATTCGGGGCACCAATCTAGCAAGGTCATTGAATCTTGACGTGTTTGTTCGGATCTCCGCTCCTTCCATGGTGTGGTTCCAAAATTCGGTCTTAATTTTCTGGAGTTCATTACGTAGGCAGTATTTTTAAGCAGCATTTCCTTTAGCTGTTCCCAAGTAAGTTCATACGCGTTCGTATCACCCAAAATTTGACGCTGGGAATTCCACCATGATAACGCTGCATCTTGAAAGGAACAGGTTGCATACTTGACCTTTTGATCCTTGGAACAATTGCTTATAGTTATGACAGTTTCCCTTCTCTCGATCCATCGGATTATATCTAATGGTCCTTCAGCGCCTGTGAAAGTTCTTGGGTTACATCCTTGAAAAGTCTTATACGAGCATCCTTGTGGTTGTCCACCTGATGAACTGCCTGGGTTTCCGTTTGTACCGGATCCGTTGTTTGCACCAATACCAGAACCTATGTTTGAACCGTTTCCCGCTCTATTTTCAAGACCGTTACCCTTATTTTCTTGCCTCCTTCCTTGACCAGCTACTAGGTTTGCATCATTTTGTTCTAGAGCTGACTTGACGTGTTGGGCTATTAATTGGGCTAGTTCCTCTGCTGTGGTTGGTAAATTGGAATTTCCACTCGAGGGTGTGTTTCGTGTTACAGGTGGCATGATTCAATTCTGTTTCGAAGGTAGGGAAGAAGAGGTTTAGATTACGTAAGACGTTAATGTATCATTATGATGGTTTATTCTATATAATTGGCTTATTCAGAATATATATATACAAATATACTAGTATTTATCACAACCAAATGATATCATAAAGATAGAATTTTTTTTAGGTTATAGGCAGTTTGATCATACATCTACGATTACCATGCACATAAAAGTCAATCATCCGAAAAGATCATAAGTTAATTGTCTACATGCATCAACGAGTTTACAACTCGATCAAAAAAAAGTTCAAGCTCCCCGGCTTGCATCTAGCAGCTACCCTAAAACGAAGCTCCACTGCCAACATGCATTAAGTACGAAATCATCGTCAGACATAATGTAGCCATAGCCATCGAAGTCTCTGCTCGCTCTCCCATCATAATCGCATACTGCTGTGCTGTCACCAATGCCGCCTCGGCCACATCTGCTCTCTGCTCTGCCTGGGTCAATCGGTCCCTAGTCTCTGCGAGACTAGTCTACAGGTCTGCCAAACGAAAGTGCATCTGACTCAGAGCGCTATCATCCAATAATCTCTCTTCCTCAATCATCATCATCCTCCCATCCAAAGCTTGGCTCACCTCATCCTGGATCCTCATCTTCTTCCTGGCAGTCAGCAGTTCCTTCTCGAGTCGAACATACTGGGCTGTCAAAGTGATCATCAAACGCTCAATGGGCTCGCCACCCATAGTAGTCCCATGTGGAGTAAACGACGACTCTCCCACCTTGAAGGTGGAAGAGATTCCATCTCTTGAGGCCCATCCTCTCATGGCCTCCATGATCCACCCCCATTGGTCATCTAGAAGTCTGGCCCGTTTGGGCATAGGTGTACTCTCCATACCAGCATCATCATCAATCATCCTTCTCTTCTCTCTGCACTTCCTTCGCTCATACACCAACCTAATCTTTGCCAGGTGCTGCAGGAGAGGAATAGGGGCAGCAGGAGTCACAGTTGTAGGGGTCTCACTCTCCGGGGCCAAGCCAACTGGCTCCTCAGTAATAGGCTCAAGAGTGACTACCGGTGGAGTAGGACTCTCATTGTCAGACTCAGATATCCAACCATTCCCTGAGTTTTCCATACCCAGGTACAAGGTGGCTGCAAAGTATGGCTGAGTAGGGTGATACCATGGTGTCGAGGAGATGCTTTCTGATGGACCCTCGGTGCTACTGCTAGAGTCAGGTACTCTCTCTCTGATAACTCGGTCAGACATCTACAATAAGAGAAATGCATGCATGCATACTTATCAATTATGTAATATTTTAGCATACAAAATTTTTTATCATAATCTCAATTTGACTATTTTGCTTACATAATGCTCTAATCTAACATAAGGCTCATAACATGGATATGTCTTTGGAGTCGAATAATCTTTTTAAAGGTTATAGTCTAGATTTTCAAAAAATATTTTCTAGTTCGCTATAACAGTTGGCTCTGATACCAACTTCTGTCACACCCCGAAAACCGCAGCGGAAGGTCGCCTGACGTGGTGGTAACGGAAGTTGGAGTTGACCCAACTTTTATAGTCAAACGTGTTCAAAAATAACGTCAGTTATGAAAATCATATATTATTATCATAAAAGTATTTTGTTAACCAACGTTAAACATTTCGATAGTAACACATAATACTGTTTTTATTTCATGATCCTAATTTTATTTAAAGACGTTTGAAACATATGACCCTCCAAAGACATAGTTCCAGAATTCCACATAGAGCTCACCTATAACCCTAAAAAGCATGAAGGGTAATAAAGTCAACATAAAGCTGGTGAGTTTTCGGGGTTTTGTAGTCTCGCAAACATTCAGTTTGAAAATAATATGATGAAACAAGGCATAATATATTCCACATAGACTAGCTAGGTACTATGATAAATTCAGGTCATAAGTCCATAATCAAACCAAGAAACACGTTGTTGCCCCACAACTATCCAGACATATAAACTCTTTCGCCACAACCTGACCAGCGCGACTGGTCGCGAGAGCGGGCCATTCCAACCCGATAGATCTACCAATATATTTTGTGGCCTCACCCATGAGGTTAATGATTATAGGGGGATTTAGGGTCTCAATGGTATCTATCCATACCACTGACCCAACTTATACCTTCATAATATATTACCCGTTTAACGCATCACATAATTTGAAGTATTGTTTCATGCTTTTCCCCCAAAACAATTAAAATAATATTTAAAATGGGGCCGAAGGACTCACCTTGAGTGCGATTAATGAAACGAACCAACGTGCTAGACTCCCGATTAATAAAACCCTAATTATATGCACTTTGGTTAATATACGATAATTCATGCTTACGAGAATGCTTTTGCACCCAACTTATTTGGTTATTTTAGAAGAATGTCTTTATTAAAATATTCTGGTCAGTTTCTTAAAAGAATTTTATTTATCTTTCATAGAAAATTTGATACATTCGCCTTATGAACTAAAATCTAATTCTAGTGTATTCTTAATGCTTAACACTTGATCACTATCATATTTATCTTATGTTTATCTACTATGATTCTTAACTAGTTACTCTAGAGTTACGAAGCCTTAAATTTTCTATTTTGTATTATACATTTCTAGTTGACCTATTTTAAATGAGTATTTTTACTTATTATTTAGCTAAATAGCGGACTTTTATATAAAGTTTATTTTATAGGCCTATTGTTACAATCGTTTAAGATTATAAGAATATATTTGATATTTATTTTTTTTATGAAATCCATTAATTCGAAAATCTTATTTATTTGAAATCATTTTAAATAGGGTATGTGTATACTTATATATATATATATATATATATATATATATATATATATATATTATTTTTCAGTTTATTTTATTTATTATTTTGGAAGTATAAAGTCTTTATTTGTCGTTTAGTCAAGTCCTTGTCGCAATCGTCCCGCTAATCTTAAGTATGATTATGGTTCCTAGATCTCAAGTTAATGTCAATCAAACTATTCATCTAAATGTAACCCTATAATGTGTTTCAACATCTAATTAATCTTGGTCATTTCCTTCTTTGATAAACAATATTATCTTGATTATCTTCCTATCAACATTTGTTCCTCACTCATCCATTCTACATTCTTACCTTGACATCTCTTATTGTGTTAAATCCATCAATTTTCTCAATCTTATATGAACATAAATACATACACAACATGTACATATCTATACCTACATATACATGTCTTCATACAATCCCAACCATACTATTAACATGATCTCATCGAATATTAACCTATTCTATACATATTTTCAGATTTATTCAACTATTTCAAACACATATTTAGATCCAAAATCATCAAATCATCAACTTTTGTTAACTTTAAAGTGGGTGAAACTAGGGTTCATCAAGATCTTCATCTTGATCATCCATGCATGAACCAATGTACACAATCTAATAAAAGATATACCTTTAGTGACACTAGATGGAACTTTTTACACACAATGCTAGCACGATCCTTGACTCTTGATGAACACTTCTGGTTCTAATCTAAGGTTCCACTATATTGTTATGAGAGTAGAGTGAAAGCCTTCAAAGATGATGATGAGATTGTGGTGACCGAGAGAGAATGAAGGGGGGGTTTGTTAGTCTCGGGTGGTGATGGTGTTCAATGTGGCGACGGTGGTCGTTGGTGTAGGTGATGGCGACGGTGGTCGATGGTGATGGGGGTGGTGGTTGCGGTCGATGGTGATGAAGGTGGTGGTGGCGATGACGATGGGTGTTGGTGGTGCGAGTGTTGGTGGTGCGGGTGATGGCGACGGTGGGTGATGGTGTTGAAGGTGGCGGTCGTGGTTGGGGGATGGAGGTGGTGGTCGCGGCGGGAGGCGGTGGTGGTGGCGGTAGCAGGTGGCGGTGGCAGGTGGTCGGCGGTGGGGGGGGGTGGCCGATGGGTGTGGTGATGGTGTGTGTGTGTGTGTGTGGAAGATGGAGAGAGTGAGGAGATGAAGGGGTTGTGTGTGCATATGAAATTAAATACATAGAGTGTGGGGATGAGTTGTCTTGCATGCAAGAAAAGGTGATCATCTCATAGATTTGGTTATATTATTATTATTATTATTATTATTATTATTATTATTATTATTATTATTATTATTATTATTATTATTATTATTATTATTATTATTATTATTATTATTATTATTATTATTATTATTATTATTATTATTATTATTATTATTATTAATCTAAGGTCTCCATCGGTTAATTGGCAGCGGGAGTTCACGTTAAATTATTGGGCAAGGTCTCAGAAAGTCAGATGAGTCAGAGGTCATAATTAAACATTTATTATTATTATTAGACAGAGTTGAGCTGGCGTTGACCTGATTTGACCGGGTGTCACAGTCTCCCCTCGTTTAAGAAATTTCGTCCCGAAATTTAGGTTGTTGAGCCTGAGTCAATTCTGGGTTTGAACAGGTGAGGGTACTTTTGTTGCATTTCATCTTGACGTTCCCAAGTAAATTCAGGTCCTCTTCTAGAGTTCCATCGGATTTTAACTAATTTGATTCCCCTCCGTCTGAGTTTCTGAATTTTCCAATCTAAGACCTCTATTGGCTCTTCGATGAAGTGAAGTTTGTCGTCGATACTAACTTCATCTGGTGGGATAACTAGGGATTTATCCGCCATGCATTTCTTTAAATTAGATAGGTGGAATACATTGTGCACATTTCCAAGTTCCTCTGGTAGTCTGTGTCGGTATGCAACTTCCCAATCCGTCGCATGATTTCAAAGGGTCCTATGAATCATGGACTCAGCTTCCCTCTTTTGCCAAATCTCATAATACCCTTCCATGGAGATACCTTCAAGAACACTCTATCGCCGACCGTGAATTCTAATGGCTTTCTTCGGTTATCTGCATAGCTCTTTTGCCAACTATTAGCAACTTCTAGTCTCTTTCTGATCTGAACAATCTTGTCTGTTGTCTCTTGTATAATTTCTGGTCCTGTTAATTGTCTTTCCCTAATGTCGGCCCAACATAACGGCTATTGACACTTCCTTCTGTACAGTGCTTCGAATGGAGTGACCTTGATGCTGGGGTGATAACTATTATTGTAGGAAAACTCAGCTAATGGTAGATGAGTATCCCAATTTCCGCCAAAATAAATCACACATGCTCTTAATAAATCTTCCAGAGTCTGAATAGTTCTCTCGCTCTGTCCGTCTGTTTGTGGGTGATAAGCCGTGCTAATATCTAGTCGGGTACCCATGGCTTCCTGTAAGGTTTGCCAAATCTCGAGGTAAATCGACTATCCCTATCTGATGTGATCGAAACTGGTACACCTTGGTGTGACACCACTTCTTTGATGTATAAATTTGCCAATTTGCTCATGTTGTACGTCTCCTTCATGGGTAGGAAGTGTGTAGATTTCGTTAGTCGATCGACGATTACCCAAATGGTATCATAACCACTTGCTGTCTTGGGTAATTTTGTCACAAAATCCATGGCAATGCATTCCTATTTCCATTTCGGAATTTCTGGTTGTTGTAGAAGTCCCGATGGTTTCTGGTATTCTGCCTTTACTTTGGAGCAGGTCATGCATTGGTTAACATATGAAGCTATGTCTCCTCTCATGTTAGACCACCAGAAAAATTCCTTTACGTCATGATACATTTTGTCGATTCCTGGGTGAATTGAGTACCTTGATTTATGTGCCTCATCGAGGATTACTTTGCGTAATTCTCCGTACTTAGGGACCTATATTCGATTTACAAAATGCATCAATTTATCAGAGTCTGGTGTTAACTCCTTGATCATTCCTCGCAGACCTTCACTTTCCAAATTTTCATCCTTCATTGCTTCGAGTTGAGCATTGCGAATTTGGTTAGTAAGGTTCGAGTAGATGGTAAGTTTCAATGCTCGCACTGGTAGCGGCTTTTCTCTTTCTTTCCTACTAAGTGCATCTGCCACGACATTTGCCTTGCCTGGGTGATATCGGATATCGCAGTCATAATCGTTTAACAGCTCCACCCAGCGGCGTTGTCTCATATTTAAATCCTTCTTATTAAAGATGTGTTGCAGACTCTTATGATCTGTATATATGACGCATTCGGTTCCATACAAATAATGTCTCCATATTTTTAGAGTGAAAACAACAGCTCCTAATTCTAGTCATGGGTAGTGTAATTCTTCTCATGCTCCTTCAATTGTCTTGACGCATAAGCGATGACTTTATCTTTCTGCATCAATACACATCCAAGACCTAGTCGTGAGGCATCACAATACACTATAAATCCCTCTATCCTATTTGGTAGAGACAGTATGGGTGCACTACACAGCTTCTGCTTCAGTAATTGAAAGGCTTTTTCTTAATCTTCGCTCCACACATAATTTTTATCCTTGTGAATTAATAAGGTCAATGGTTGAGCTATCTTTGAAAAGTTTTCTATAAATCTACGGTAATAACCAGCTAACCCTAAAAATTGTCGTACTTCCGTTGGATATTTGGGGGCTTCTCAGTTTCTAATTGCTTCAATCTTGGCCGGATCCACGTGGATACCCTTTTCATTACTAACGTGTCCGAGAAATCGAACTTCTCGAAGCCAAAATTCACATTTTGAGAATTTTGCGTACAACTTTTCTTCCTTTAAGATGTTTAGGATTAGCCTGAGATGTTGCTCATGTTCTTCCTTGGATTGTGAATATCTCAGAATATCATCGATGAATACTATCACAAACTTGTCCATGTAGGGCTTACAAACCCTATTCATAGATCCATGAAAATAGCAGGTGCGTTGGTCAATCCAAATGGCATTACTAGAAATTTGTAATGACCGTAACGTGTTCTAAAAGCCGTTTTTGGAACATCCTCTTCTGCTATCAACAGTTGGTGATATCCAAATCGTAAATCGATCTTTGAGTAGTAACTGGATCCTTGTAGTTGATCGAACAAATCATCAATTCTTGGTAGTGGGTATCGATTTTTAGTGGTGAGTTTGTTTAATTCTCAATAATCGATACACATTCTGAATGATCCGTCTTTCTTTTTGACGAATAGAACTGGCGCTCCCCAAGGACAAAAACTTGGTCGAATGAATCCTTTGTCTAATAATTCTTGCAGTTGTTTTGACAATTCCTGCATTTCAGAAGGTGCCAGTCGATACGGTGATCGTGCTATAGGTGCGGCTCCGGGTATCAAATCAATTCGAAATTTGATCTGTCTTTGTGGAGATAATCCTGGCAAATCTTCGGGAAATACCTCTGGGTATTCTCGTACGATGGGAATGTCTTCAATCCTTCGCTCCTCATTCTTAGTGTCAATGGCTTTTACTAGGAAGGCGGGATATCCTTCACTCAAGTATCCATAACTTTTCATGACACTTACAATTTTAAATGAGGGTTTTCCCTTCTCTCCTTGTATGATCAGGAGTTCTCCACTAGGAGTTGGCAATCGGATGATTTTCTCAAAACATACTATCTCAGCATGACTCCGAGAGAGCCAATCCATTCCAATAACAACGTCGAAACTTCCAAGATTAACAGGTAATAAATAAATACTAAAGAGATGGTTGTTAAGTTGTATCGTGCAGTTTTTAATTATTTCATTGGATTCTATTTTCTTTCCATTAGCTACCTCTATAATATACTTCTTTCTTAGCTTACATGGTTTAATTCCCAATGATGGTTCAAATTCTTTGGATACAAAACTTAGATCAGCACCAGTGTCAAACAAGATGGAGGCATAATGATTATTGATAAGAAACGTACCGCTAACTACTGACGGTTCTTGTTGTGCCTCTTTGGTATTCATTTCAAAAGCTCTCCCTCTGGCCCTGGACCCGTTCAACCTTGGGCAGTCCTTTTTGAAATGTCCGATTACACCACACTCATAACAAGCTCGATCGTCTCTGGTTATCCTTCCATCAGGTTTTGCTTGCCAATTTTGGCTCATATGTCCAAATTTATGGCAGTGAGTACAAATTCTACAATCACCAGTGTGGGGTATCCACATTTGCTGCATTTCCCTTGAGATTCTTTGTTTGTCCTACCATTGTTTGAAGTTGCAACATAAACCCGTTTGGATCTCTGATTAAAATTTTTCCTGTTGTTTACTTGTCCCTTGGGACTTTCAAACCACCTCCTTTTTCCATCAAACGATCTTCTGTTCACCTTAATCGTCTTCCTCTCAATTTCCATCACACTTTTTCCATGATCATTCTTCTTGATCAGGGTTCCATTTCGTATCGCATCATCGGTTAAGGAGTGTGCGATAGCGATAGCACTTTGGATGGTGGTAGGTTTCGAAGCTATAACGTTACTTCTTATCTGAGGTGCCAATCCCCATATGTATCTTTCAATTCGGAAGTATTCCGGCGTAACCATTCGGGGCACCAATCTAGCAAGGTCATTGAATCTTGACGTGTATGTTCGGATCTCCGCTCCGTCCATGGTGTGGTTCCAAAATTCGGTCTCAATTTTCTGGAGTTCATTACGTGGGCAGTATTTTTTAAGCAGCATTTCCTTTAGCTGTTCCCAAGTAAGTTCATACGCATTCGTATCACCCAAAATTTGACGCTGGGAATTCCACCATGATAACGCTGCATCTTGAAAGGAACAGGTTGCATACTTGACCTTTTGATCGTTGGAACTATTGCTTATAGTTATGACACTCTCCATTCTCTCGATCCATCGGATTATGTCTAATGGTCCTTCAGCGACTGTGAAAGTTCTTGGGTTACATCCTTGAAAAGTCTTATACGAGCATCCTTGTGGTTGTCCACCTGATGAACTGCCTGTGTTTCCGTTTGTACCGGATCCGTTGTTTGCACCAATACTGGAACCTATGTTTGAACCGTTTCCCGTTCTATTTCCAAGACCGTTACCCGTATTTTCTTGCCTCCTTCCTTGACCAGCTACTAGGTTTGCATCATGTTGTTCTAGAGCTGACTTGACGTGTTGGGCTATTAATTGGGCTAGTTCCTCTCTTGGAATTAAAAAAACTAGAAACTAAGAATTAAAAAAACTAGGACCCGGAAGGCGGGCTCTTATTGCTAAAACCAGAGCTGTTGTAGAGTTGATCGGTGGTTGGTAAATTGGCGTTTCCACTCGAGGGTGTGTTTCGTGTTACAGGTGGCATGATTCAATTCTGTTTCAAAGCTAGGGAAGAAGAGGTTTAGATTACGTAAGACTTTAATGTATCATTATGACAGTTTATTCTATATAATTGGCTTATTCAGAATATATATATATATAAATATACTAGTATTTATCACAACCAAATGTTATCATAAAGATAGAATTTTTTTTTAGGTTATAGGCGGTTTGATCATACATCTACGATTACCATGCACATAAAAGTCAATCATCCGAAAAGATCATAAGTTAATTCTCTACATGCATCAACGAGTTTACAACTCGATCAAAAAAAAGTTCAAGCTCCCCGGCTTGCATCTAGCAGCTACCCTAAAACGAAGCTCCACTGCCAACATGCATTAAGTACGAAATCATCGTCAGACATAATGTAGCCATAGCCATCGAAGTCTCTGCTCGCTCTCCCATCATAATCGCGTACTGCTGTGCTGTCACCAATGCCGCCTCGGCCACATCTGCTCTCTGCTCTACCTGGGTCAATCGGTCCCTAGTCTCTGCGAGACTAGTCTCCAGGTCTGCCAAATGAAAGTGCATCTGACTAAGAGCGCTATCATCCAATAATCTCTCTTCCTCAATCGTCATCATCCTCCAATCCAAAGCTTGGCTCACCTCATCCTGGATCCTCATCTTCTTCCTGGCAGTCAGCAGTTCCTTCTCGAGTCGAACACACTGGGCTCTCAAAGTGATCATCACACGCTCAATGGGCTCGCCACCCATAGTAGTCCCATGTGGAGTAAAAGAGGACTCACCCACCTCGAAGGTGGAAGGGATTCCGTCTCTCGAGGCCCATCCTCTCATGGCCTCCATGATCCATCCCTATTGGTCATCTAGAAGTCTGGCCCGTTTGGGCATAGGTGTACTCTCCATACAAGCATCATCATCAATCATCCTTCTCTTCTCTATGCGCTTCCTTCGCTCATACACCAACCTAATCTTTGGCGGGTGCTGCATGAGAAGAATAGGGGCAGCAGGAGTTACAGCTGTAGGGGTCTCACTCTCCGGGGCCAAGCCAACTGGCTCCTCAGTAATGGGCTCAAAAGTGACTGCTGGTGGAGTAGGACTCTCATCGTCAGACTCGGATATCCAACCATTCCCTGAGTTTTCCATACCCGGGTACAAGGTGGCTGCAAAGTATTGCTGAGTAGGGTGATACCATGGTGTCGAGGAGATGGGTTCTGATGGATCCTCGATGCTACTGCTAGAGTCAGGTACTCTCTCTCTGATAACTCGGTCAGACATCTACAATAAGAGAAATGCATGCATGCGTACTTATCAATTATGTAATATTTTAGCATATAAAATTTTTGATCATAATCTCAATATGACTATTTTGCTTACATAATGCTCTAATCTAACATAAGGCTCATAACATGGATATGTCTTTGGAGTAGAATAATCTTTTAAGGGTTATAGTCTAGATTTTCGAAAAATATTTTCTAGTTCGCTATAACCGTTGGCTCTGATACCAACTTCTGTCACACCCCGAAAATCGCAGCGGAAGGTCGCGTGACGTGGTGGTAACGGAAGTTGGAGTTGACCCAACTTTTATAGTCAAACGTGTTAAAAAATAACGTCAGTTATGAAAATCATATATTATATAATAAAAGTATTTTGTTAACCAACGTTAAACATTTCGATAGTAACACATAATATTGTTTTTATTTCATGATCCTAATTTTATTTAAAGACGTTTAAACGTTTGACCCTCCAAAGACATAGTTCCAGAATTCCACATAGAGCTCACCTATAACCCTGAAAAGCATGAAGGGTAATAAAGTCAACATAAAGTTGGTGAGCTTTCGGGGTTTTGTAGTCTCGCAAACATTCATTTTGAAAATAATATGATGAAACAAGGCATAATATATTCCACATAGACTAGCTAGGTACTATGATAAATTCAGGTCATAAGTCCATAATCAAACCAAGAAACACGTCGTTGCCCCACAACTATCCAGACATATAAACTCACTCGCCACAACCTGACCAGCGCGACTGGTCGCGAGAGCGGGCCATTCTAACCCGATAGATCTACCAATATATTCTGTGGCCTCACCCCTGAGGTTAATGATTATAGGGGGATTTAGGGTCTCAATGGTATCTATCCATACCACTGACCCAACTTATACCTTCATAATATATTATCCCGTTTAACCCATCACATAATTTGAAGTATTGTTTCATGCTTTTCCCCCAAAACAATTAAAATAATATTTAAAATGGGGCCGAAGGACTCACCTTGAGTGCGATTAATGAAACGAACCAACGTGCTAGACTCCCGATTAATAAAACCCTAATTATATGCACTGTGGTTAATATACGATAATTCATGCTTACAAGAATGTTTTTTCACCCAACTTATTTGGTTATTTTAGAAGAATGTCTTTATTATAATATTTTGGTCAATTTCTTAAAAGAATTTTATTTATCTTTCATAGAAAATTTGATACATTCGCCTTATGAACTAAAATCTAATTCTAGCGTATTCTTAATGCTTAACACTTAATCACTATCATATTTATCTTATGTTTATTTACTATGATTCTTAACTAGTTACTCTAGAGTTACGAAGCCTTAACTTTTCTATTTTGTATTATACATTTCTAGTTGACCTATTTTAAATGAGTATTTTTACTTATTATTTAGCTAAATAGCGGACTTTTATATAAAGTTTCTTTTATAGGCCTATTGTTACAATCGTTTAAGATTAAAAAAATATATTTGATATTTATTTTTTTTATGAAATCCATTTATTTGAAAATCTTATTTATTTGAAATCATTTTAAATAGGGTATGTGTATACTTATATATATTATTTTTCAGTTTATTTTATTTATTATTTAGGAAGTCTAAAGTCTTTATTTGTCGTTTAGTCAAGTCCTTTGTCGCAATCATCCCGCTAATCTTAAGTATGATTATGGTTCCTAGATCTCAAGTTAATGTCAATGAAACTATTCATCTAAATGTAACCCTATAATGTGTTTGAACATCTAATTAATCTTGGTCATTTCCTTCTTTGATAAACAATATTATCTTGTTATCTTCCTATCAACATTTGTTTCTCATCTTCATCCATTCTACATTCTTACCTTGACATCTCTTATTGTGTTAAAATCCATCAATTTTCTCAATCTTATATGAACATAGATACATACACAACATGTACATATCTATATCTACATATACATGTCTTCATACAATCCCAACCATACTATAAACATGATCTCATCGAATATTAACCTATTCTATACATATTTTCAGATTGATTCAACCATTTCAATCACATATTTAGATCCAAAATCATCAAATCATCAACTTTTGTTAACTTTAAAGTGGGTGAAACTAGGGTTCATCAAGATCTTCATCTTGATCATCCATGCATGAACCAATGTACACAATCTAATAAAAGATATACCTTTAGTGACACTAGATGAAACTTTTTACACACAATGCTAGCACGATCCTTGACTCTTGATGAACACTTCGGGTTCTAATCTAAGGTTCCACTATATTGTTATGAGAGTAGAGTGAAAGCCTTCAAAGATGATGATGAGATTGTGGTGACCGAGAGAGAAGGAAGGGGGGGTTTGTTAGTCTCGGGTGGTGATGGTGTTCAAGGTGGCAACGGTGGTCGTTGGTGTAGGTGATGGGGGTGGTGGTTGCGGTCGAAGGTGATGAAGGTGGTGGTGGCAATGGCGACGGGTGTTGGTGGTGCGGGTGATGGCGGCGGGTGTTGATTGTGCGGGTGATGGCGACGGTGGGTGATGGTGTTGAAGGTGGCGGCCGTGTTTGGGGGATGGAGGTGGTGGTCGCGGCGGCAGGCGGTGGTGGTGGCGGTAGCAGATGGCAGGTTGTCGGCGGTGGGGGGGTGGCCGATGGGTGTGGTGATGGTGTGTGTGTGTGTGTGGAGATGGAGAGAGTGAGGAGATGAAGGGGTTGTGTGTGCATATGAAATTTAAATACATAGAGTGTGGGGATGAGTTGTCTTGCATGCAAGACAAGGTGATCATCTCATAGATTTGGTTATATTATTATTATTATTATTATTATTATTATTATTATTATTATTATTATTAATATTATTACTATTATTATTAATAATCTAAGGTCTCCATCGGTTAATTGGCAGCGGGAGTTCACGTTAAATTATTGGGCAAGGTCTCAGAAAGTCAGATGAGTCAGAGGTAATAATTAAACATTTATTATTATTATTAGACAGAGTTGAGCTGGCGTTGACCTGATTTGACCGGGTGTCACAGTTGGCCTCTTCTAAAGTTGTGTTTAACCGGCTATTCCCGAAGGAAGAACTGAGCCCCAAACCAGTGAACCATACCTGCCCGGATGGTTCACCATAGTTTCTTAACAAAACCTGTCACATGCCACCAACGACCCCACAGGATCTCAGTATGGTACCCTTCCTAGAACGGAAGCCACTGTGTGTGGGGGATTTCCCAAATAGATCAATCCATATAAAACAAGCGGTTCACGAAAGAATTAATGATCATGATATAAGTATCAGTAGGTAAACATAAATCCCACATACAATCACCAAGTAAAGCACAAATATAGTTCATAAATAACAGAGCATGTTTCATCCCAAAACAGTAGTAAAAAGGGGGATCACTAGAACTCACCTTAGGTGTTAAGCCAAAAATAACTCTTCGTGTGTCGGGGATATCTCAAGTTTAGCACCCTAATCATGAATATATTAAGTGATAAGTTACTGCTCTAAACTTATTTAAGGTGCAACAAGTGTGTCAAAAATTTAGTTGTCGGATAAGGCTTTGATTCCGTGAGGGTTTGTATAAAAAGTTTCCTTTAATGGAAAGTCATGGTTTCCTATATAATTTAGGATTTTACATCATTAAGTTAAGGATATAGGGTAAATATGCTATTCAAGTGATTGCATATGAGTCGGTTATAAAGTTTGGTAAAATTTTACAGTTTAGCCCCTTAAGTTTCAAAATTGACAGTTTCTACCCTCAAGTTTGGTTTCCTGTTCTTTATGACACTTAAGACCAAAAATCAGGTTCTTAGAGTAAAAATTGACTTATTATTGAGTAAGTGTTCCAATTTCCAGAATATGGATCAGGTTTAAAACCTACGCGTTTAACATTTCCGGTTGCGGTAAAACCAAAGAGTTTTAACAGTTAATTAAGGATTTTCCTAAATTTGAGTCTTGGACTAGTAGGTATCATCTTAAGGAAATTTTATAAGTTTTAAGTCCTTTAATTGTGAAATTTTGCCTCTAATAGTTGAAAGCCTCGTTTTTACGTTTAACCCGTTAAAACGCGTTTTTAACCGAATTTGACGATTTAAAAGCTTATTTGACCAATATTTCAAATACTATAGGTCATTTAACACTTAACTTGCTGAAATGACCTGGTTTTTATAAATATTAACTTTAAACTCCTTTTTCTTGGATTTTTCTCAAAAACGTTGCCCGGTTATTACCCATTTCTAGTTAAAACGCCATTTAATTTATTCTTTTGACCATTTAAATTACCCATTGACCCCAGAATATTTTATTAACCATTATTAAGCCTGGAATACCTTTGAAGATGGTTAAATCCATGTTTTACTATTTTTAAAGTTGTCACCATGTTTTGGGTCCTAAAAATGACTAAAGCGGGCCTAATCTTAACATGTCTTTAATTTCCAGAGATTAACCATTTATCACACACTTAATATTCATCAAAACTTTCTGAAATCATGTCCCAAACTCACGGCTAGTTCACCCAACACAACAATGAACCATCAACTTAGTGATTTAGCCACAACCGACCATAACACATGTGTAAATCCGTAAAACTTGCGTTTAAACATTACCAAAACCTTATTTGACTTTAATATCAGATTATTAGGGTGTTCCAAAGTCGTTCATGAGCAGGTTATGAACCTTGGTTGAGAGGGTTTTCAAACAAGTGCTTAAATAGTGTTATTTCATGTAGAAAGAAGGTTTTTAAGGTGTAACTCGTGCTATAACCACATGTTCATGGTGTATATCCTTTTGTAACTTTCAAAACAGGTTATTAGGAGTCTTTTGAACCGTTAGTAAGCAGATTACATGTTTTCCTTCAAAGGGTTACAAGATAAACAAGTTAGATGATGCAAAACACCCAAAAAGAGGGTTTTCATGGTGGAAATCGGTTTCCACCTTAAGAATGACCAACATAACGTGTGAGATACCTTTTGAGAAAGTAAAATCTCCTCAAGAACGAGATGATGGTTTCGGATTTCTGCTACAACAAAGAGAGGAGATGTTTTTAAAAGAAAAGTGAAGGAAAACACATGAAATGACCATTTTCGGGTGACATGAAGCTTACACTTGGTATTGTTCACGTTTTGGAGGGTGTAGATGGTCTTGGATGGCTTGAATCTCCTTGGACAAGGCTGGAGAATCTTCGAACAAGGCTGGAAAAGTCGGACAAGATGCAGGTGTGTATCAAAAGCTCACGAATATGGCCACCTTCTTGAGGTTTTAGGTTGGCCGAGAATGCGTATGCCTTGTTCTATGATGAACAAGGCTGGAACTCTAGAGAGAATAAGCTTTGTGTGTGTTTTTGGAGTGTGTTCAGCTGGTGAGATTTCGAGAGGAAGAAAGAATAGGGAGAGAATTGAGGGTGTGGGTGTGTTGCATGTAATGGGAGTTGATGGTAGGGGTGGTGGTGTTTAGTAGGGAAGAGAGGTGTGGATTGGGGAGAGGGGTGGCCGAGATTGGCCTCTAGTGGGGAAATTTATGATTAAATTTTAAACACCAATTTAATATTATGTAGTATTAATTTGTTGTGTAGTGTTGTATTTTAGGTGGTAAGGTTTAGTTAATTGTTAAGTGTTGTGCATGCACATGCATGTCTTTGACCGAATTATGAGTGTGTATGTACACATTTTAATTGTTTCACTTGAGATTTAGCTTTGCAAGGGTGGCTAGTTAACATTCCCGGGACACCAAGTTTTAAAAGGTAAAACTTAAATTAACTAAAAGTCACTAAAATCACATGAAATCATAAAATGGAACAAATAGCAAAAGATGATTCCAAATTCACTGATAGAGTTAGATTGTTTCTATTATTAGTACTCATAAGACGAGCGATGATGCAAGTAGTTTAGGGTTAGAATTACGACCTGGAGGCCGGTTGTCACACCATGCAATATATCGGAGGTTTGCAGCAGAGTGTCAGAGAGACCATGCTTATATCCACTGGCTCATAGTAGTATCTTCCGAAGGTTAGTTGGCTTCGGAGAACAAGTTCTTCCGAAGCCACTTATACTTCGGAAGAGGCTTATTCTTTCGAGGCTTAAAGACTTCTTCATATCTTCATACTTGGGAAGTTGACTTCTTGATTTCATCTAAGTCTTGAACTTCGGAAGAGAACACTTTGTCTTCGGAAGTTGGAGTTTTCCTTCGAAAGATAATCTTGCACTTGTCTTCGGAAGAACTCCATTTCATTCGGAAGTTCCACACTTAGCTTCAGAAGTCCTTTAATAGTTGCACCAAAATAGTCTAAGTGATTTGGTTTCGGTTGCACCAGCCTTTCTAGATCCAACAAACTCCCCCTAGGCTGATGCTACTAAAACCTCACTTATTTCTGCTTCTCAAAACTTTCAGTATTAGGGACAGAAGATGCTTATCTGTTTCCTTGTTCTTCCCTGAAGTGGTGTTGAGAAGTTTGTACAAGTCATTCGTGGATAGGAGATCCAGTTTATCACTCTGAATGACATGCACCCTTTGTTGTGCCCCCCTGAAGAGAGTTAGTTGACGGGAGTTATAGTCATACTCCCATCTAACTATGGATTCAAGTTCAGGACCTTCAACCATTTGAAGAAAGGATTTGCCTTTGGTTGCTGATCATTTCCTTTCCTTTCCTCTTCCTCTCTCAATTTCAACTCTTCTTCAATCTTGGTCCTAGAAGTTATCTCAGCCAGATAAAGACTGCTCAGATGATTTATGATATGAGCAGCTATTGCAGAGTTGGAGGAGTTGGAAAGTGGCTTCTCTGCTAACTCAGCAATGTCAAATCTGCTTAAGTGTAGCAGAGATGAGGCATTTAGCGTGTTTAGCTCTCCACTCTCTCTCTCTCTCTCTTTTAACTACAAAGTTGTGAGAAGAGTCTTCAAACCTCCACTAAATAATCTTCTTTCTAGGCATAAAGGGTTGACTTGGCACTTTGTCCCCTTTATTTATATCTAACAGAGTCAACAGGCTTCTCCTCAGCTTCTTCTATACTTCATTCAGTGAATCTGAGTCGAGGCCAAAGAGTTTTGCGGCTTGGTCAATTGTTCCTCTAGGCAGATAAATGAATTAATCTCTATTGAGGGAACATGAGGAGCCATCAACATAGGTTAGCTTGACAGACTCCACCTCACAAGAGATATCGCTCAAAGTTTTACAGTTGATGAGCTTTATCTTGATCTCCTTAAACTCCTCTAAGGAGAGATGTTTGGAAGGCTGAGGGGATGGTTTGGGAGGTTGTTGAGTAGGTGGTGGTGTTTGGGTTCTGGGAAGTGGTTTGGGTTTGAGGATGGGTAGTTTAGGTGGTTGAGGTGAGGAAATAGGTATGGATGATGGTGTAGGTTCAGGGATGTAGGTCTCAGAGGTTGGTTCAGTTTTAATAGGGAATGAGAAAGGGATTAGTTCAGGTTGTGGTTGGGTTTGAGGTTGAGGTTGAGATGTTTGTTTGAAGATCATCCCATGTCCCCTTCTATACATATCTTTCCTTTCCTTGAGCGAATGTCAGCTTTTATGTCACTGACATGTCGCTAGATGGTCTTCTCAGACAATGCACCCACCTGCCTACCAGAGAAGCCATGAGCCTAGAGATAGTCCTTCATCCAGGCTTTATCACCTATCTTTCTGGCAGCAGCGATTCCAGCTTCTTCTTCCTTCATTTTCTTCATCCTCAGTTTCTCCTTTGCAACTTTCTTTCTCTCCTTCTCCATTTGATCTTGCTCTTTGTTGAAGAGCCATAAGATCGTATTATTGTCATGTGGAAATAGTTCTTCTTGAGAGAATCCCCTGGAGGTTAGGAAAATTATCCTTTCCCTCCTTAGCTGCTGATCAGCCTCTCTTTTCTTTTTCTCTCTCTTCCTCCAAGGCCAACCTTGTTGCTTCTTTCTTTTGCTGAATTTGCAGCAAAGTTGCCTTTTCTAACTCTACTAACTCCTCTAATGGTAGCAGGAGCACATCTTCATTAACAACTCCCAGCTTGACAAGCCTGTCAATGATGTCCACCCTCCTGGTTGGCTACAGCTACTTTGCTACTAGCAGCTAGCAGCTTCCCAGTTAGGAGTCTACCTTTCCTCTTAAGCATTTCTAACCTTGCTTCCTCCTGAAGCTCTTCCTCAGTCATCTTCCTCTTTCCTTTTACATCTTCGGAAGTGCTAGACTTTGGAGGTTCTTGAATGGAAGTTTCAAGTTTAGTGGTGGTAATTGGAGCTGAAGTTAGTGATGATGTTTGAGCAAGGGGTTGGGTGAGAAAATCCTCTCTATTGACCTCATATGCAAGTTCTAGGATTGCATATGTAACCTCTAGATCATCCGATAGAGAAAATAGTCCTTCCACAGCTTCATTCTCAGCTTCAGAAGTTTGAAATGGTTCTTCCGAGGATTTGACTTGTGCTTCGGAAGTCTGTGAGAATGCACTCTCTGTCCCAACTATTTCAGTTTCTGGGCCATCAGTCCTTGTTTCCCCTCTAAAGTCAATCACGCAAGCTCTTAGCATGTCTTCCAAAGTTTGCGCAGGACCGTTTGAAGGGTATGCACTTACAACACAACAACACAATGAGGAGAGTTACTTGAAACACTTAACAGATCAAATAGGGAACTAGTTAACTTTAAGTGAAAGATGCTAAGAATACAAGTAAGAATGAGACAGAACAAGATAGCAAACTACATAAGTATTTGGTTTTCAAGAATCCTGTATATTGCTTCTCAAGTTCTATTACAAATGTTACAAAGCATACTTAGGAAGTTACAAGTACTTGAGATACATATACTACATCCTACAGCCAACCATACTTTAAAGGCCAGCTGGATACATAATGTTGATACATATGTACCTAGATGTGGCTCTTAATGTAATATGTTATGAATGTCTTACACTTATGTAATGCTTGGGTGATTAATGAAATGAGAATGTTTGGTTGTGATTTATAATGTTTAATATTTCATTAATGAGTTGTGTATATTGACTTGATTATATAGGTTTGTGATTGTTTGAATTGATACACATAATGTTATAATAATGAATGCATTCAAACTTGGTTAAGTGAAGTTCACATGCGTCCGACTGGACCATGCGCCCCAACAGTGGTCATGCGTCCGAATGGCCATGCGACTGAGTGTCTATGCGCCTAAACAGTCCATACGCCTGAACAACTTCATGCGACTGACTCAGTCGCATGACTGAACACTCAGTCGTCCGAATGGATCAACCGCATGGCTCAATCGCACGAATGAACCATGCTAATGGTTGAGTCGCACGAATGAGCAACCCTAACCTATAAATACCACCTAATTCGTGGAAAAACGGAGCACTGTATATTACTTCGACTCCAGACGTACCCTAGCCGTCCAGAAACCTCCAAGAACCTGTTCCAAGTTCACAGATTGCACTAGATCGATTCTATATCGTTCTTAACGTTTAGATTCAATTGATAATTGATTCGACGTGCGTTCTCACTGATTGGATCGCCAATCAAATAGGATTCCGCACTATTTGAGTTGGTATACACGTTAATCAGTTAGTATTTCGTGTAATACACGATCCTAACAAGTGGTATAAGAGCTTTGGCTCTTGATTACGTGTGATTCAATCGTTTTTGATACAAAAGTTGTGTTTTTCACTAAAAACGCAATCTTTTTGTGTCAAACGGTGTATTGGACGTCTCCTGCTCATAAAGTTTTGGTTTTTCCGGCATACGGCGATTAGGGTTGGTGAAAATTCGGGTTCTTACGGCCAAAACACCTTAAACCTAGAAAATTTCGAAATCCAGCAACTTCAGTCGCACGGTTGATTCAATCGCACGACTGGACACATTCGCATCCCTCAAACGTACGATTGGACTCATTTGTACGACTGAGCAGACTGTTCGCATTGTTCAACCGCATCAGTTCATTCGCCCGACTGGACCAACCGTATTAGTTCAGCCGCACGATTGAACCATTCGCATTGTTCAATCGCACGAATAGTCCAATCGCACAGCTCCAGTCGCACTAGTAAAACAGTTTGTTTAAGAGACTAAAGTTAATCGAAATGGAGGACCAGTATTCAGCGTTTACAGCAGGGAAGGACTCACGTATTCAGAACTTACTGCTACTGGAGAGTGAAGTGGGGAATCACAATAAACCCCCTAAGCTAATAACATTAGATGAATTCCCACACTGGAAGCAATGTTTTGAGATCTACTTTAATGGAGTAGATCCTAATATGTGGGAAGCCAGTGAGACGGGGTACAGTATTCCAGTAGGTGCTGATGGGGTGAAACTTACATTAGGTGGCATGGCTGATGCACAGAAAGTCAAATATAATGCTGAAAAGAGAGTGTATGCGTTGCTTACTCTGTCTATTCCTAAGGATATTTTCCATCAATTTTCTGCGAATAAGCAAGCCAAAAAGTTATGGGATGAGCTGGAGAAAAGGTATGACGGGAATGCGTCATTGAAGGCTATAAAAGCTAAAGAGTTGAAGAAAGAGTTTGACAACTTCTCATCGATGGGTAATGAGAGTTTGGATGATGTAATTGATAGATTCTACCACTTGATGAGCAAGCTGCACACGCATAGTGTCACAACTACCATGGAAGACAAAGTGTCGAATCTTGCAGACGGGTTGCCAGAAAAATGGGCTTCTTTTGTCTCAAATCTAAGATAGAATGGAATGCTAGCGAAGTTGGACATCAATGATTTCATTCTAAAGCTGCGAGAAGAAGCACTAAGGATGAAGTACCGAGCTCAAAAGTCTTCGTATACTCAGAATCCAGCTCTGTACAATGCAACTCCACAAGTCAAGACGTTTGGAGCACCACTTCTGACCGCATTTTTGTCAAGCTCATCTGGTCCTTCACAAGCCTCTCCTTCAGGGTCAGAAACGTCAGGGTCTTCTAGTACCCAATACATTGCATCTGAAGCAAATGCTACAAGACTGAAGACCGAGAATCTCGGGAATGCAATGGTAGAAGTAGCAAGAGAGCACATGGATCTCTTAGCAGCAGTAGTCCACTCCTATGATGGACTTGTCACTGGGAAAATTGGAAACTGCCATCTGGCAGACGAGGACTACGAGCAGGTAGATGAGACAGAGATGGAGAGGATGGATATAATGTGGGCCTTAGCAAGTGCTGTCCGGAGAGCTAAGAAGTTTGTGAAGAAGACCGGACAAAACTTGGTTGCTACTAAGGACACTACTTTTGGTTTTGACAAGAGCAAGGTGACTTGTTTCAACTGTGGAGAAAAGGGGCACTGTAAAAGAGAGTGTGTGAAGCCCAAGAAAACTGGAAACGGGAATCCATTCTCGTCCTTCACTCGTCAAGATAAGCCAACTAGAAGTCCTACTTCATCAAGCAAGGATCCAAAAGCCTTGACTGCTCATGATGATGAGGGACAGGACTGGAGTTTTCGGTTTGTCTCTCCAGGAGAATCCAATATTGCTAGTGTGGAAGACTTAGATGATGATTCCGCGAGTGAAGGAGATATTGTAGTGGAACTCGCGATGTCAAACATTGAAGAGACTGCAACTGAGGTCAACTACAAGCCTGAAGAAGGGACAACTACAACAAAGACAGAATCACCAGAACAAGAAACATCAGATGCTGCTTTGATGGCTGATTCATCAGAACCTCCTCAGGTAAGTACTATTGACCAACTTTTCAAAAATCATGCTTGTTCTGATTGTAATAAATTTAGGGAAAGCATAGATCTAAATTTGCTAGGTTATTAGATCATAATGATAGCTTAGTAAAGGATTTGCAACTGTGCACTGAGGCAATTAGAGTTTTAAAACAAAATGAGCATAGTTACAAAGAAAAGATAGACCTTTTGAATAAACAGCTTAGGGAAACAGAAGTAGTACCCTTTAACCAAGCAAATGACATTAGGTACTATCTTAACCCCCTAGAAGACACTAAGAAACAAAAAGCAGTTTTAGAATTAGAAGTCAATTCATTAAAGCAAAAACTGCACAGTTGGACAAGTTCATCTCATATTGTCCAACACTTAGTGAGAGAGCGTAACAATGGGGAGGGTTTGGGATATAAAGTGGTTCCACCACCACCTGAGACCTTGATGAACACTAAGAGTAAACTAATAAATAACAATCCAATCAAGGATCATGTGGTGTCTACTCCTCTTGTAAGTGATCCAGATTCCTTATGTACTTCAATTGAATCTGGAATAAAACAAAAGGAGGCCACTTCAAAGGCAAAAGGTAAAATGCCTTGTGTTAATATGGAAAAAGAGTTTGAAAAGGTTAATATAAAGTCAGGGTCAAACAAAGTCAAATCTAAACCTAAAAAGACTATTAATGTTAACCTATCACAAGTTTCATGTCAAAGTACAGTTAACCAAAATGGAAAAGATGTTAAGAATGTTAAAACAATTAAGTTTGTTAAACAAGATAAAACATCAAAACAAGTAGAGTCAAAACCCAAACATAACAATGTCACTAGGGTGTCACACACGTCTCCACATAGGCAGTTCAATCATAAAGTTGATAGCAGGTCATGCTACAACTGTGGAGAGTGTGGACACATTGCTTCTTCCTGACCTTACTATCAGACACCTAGGAAGAAAGTTGAACTTCAGGAATCAAAACCTAGGTCTTCTAAGAGGAGCTCATTGACTCCACCTAGAAGAACTAGTGAACCCAAAGTTCAACCCACTAGCCAGTCATTTGTAAATCACAAACAGGCCTTACACAAATCTGGCTTATGGAAAGAAAATCAGCCTCTGTGTCTGATAATGAGGACAAGAAGTCACCGGAGCTACCGTCACCTTCTAAAGGTCAATGGGTTGAATTCATGATGTGTGATGCCTCTGGGAAACCCAAGCCAGTAAAGGCTTGGGTTCCTAACCTGAACTAATGTTTTAAATTGAATGTGCAGGGTGTTCGCTACAGTGCTGAAACCAACACGTGGATTGTAGATAGCGGAGCATCCAGGCACATGACAAGGAACAGGGCACTCTTATCAAATGACAAACAAATAAAAGGAGGGCATCTTTCCTTTGCTGGTAACAAAGGAGGTTATATCACAGCTCAAGGGGAAGTGGGAAATCAGAAAGTTAAGTTTGATAAAGTGAACTACGTTCAACAACTTCAAAACAACTTACTTTCTGTTTCCCAAATATGTGACAAAGGATTTAAGGTTGTATTCGACAACAGGAAGTGTTATGTCCTGAAAAAGGACTATGTGATTCCAGAGGACCAAGGTTTTGATGACAGCTTCAAGATATAAAGATCTTTATGTTTTGGATCTCTCAACGGCTTCCACAACGGATCATGAAGTTCAGTGCTTCTTATCAAAAGCTAGTGAGAAGGACTCCATTTCCTGGCATAGGAGAATGGGACACATTAATCAACGGAAGATGAATCACTTGATCCTTAATGATCTAGTGAGAGGAGTTAACGTCAAAAATTTCCAACTTCCGGATTTCTGTGTAGCATGCAAGAAAGGCAAACAGACGAAGAAGTCTCATAAGGAAAAGAAAGTTCATTCCATCGAGCTTCCTCTTGAACTTCTTCACATGGATCTGTTTGGTCCAGTGAGTACAAAAAGCATTGGAGGCGACTTGTACTGCTATGTGGTTACTGATGACTACTCAAGATTCTCTTACATAATGTTTCTGAAGTCCAAATCAGAAACATTTGAGTCTTTCAAGGAATTAGTAACTACACTGGAATCTCTCTACAAGCTAAAGGTAAGACAGGTACGCTCAGACAACGGGACCGAGTTCAAGAATCAGTGGATGGAGGCTTACTGCAAGGAAAAGGGAATTGTGCACCCGTTCACTTCTGCCTACACGTCTCAGATGAATGGCGTTGCTGAGAGAAAGAATCGCAGCTTGATAGAGACAGCACGGACAATGCTAGCAGACTCGAAACTGCCTATCCAATTCTGGAATGAGGCAGTGGCAAATACGTGTTACACATTAAATCGAGTTCTGGTAGTCAAACGCCATGGCAATACATGTTACGAGTTATTACAACGACGTAAACCGAATCTGGAGTATCTCGAACCATTTGGCGCACCGTGTACCCTACTGAAGAAGACTCAAGAAGGAAAATTCAGCGAGAATGTTGAAGAAGGTATCTTCCTAGGATACAACATACCGAACAGAGAGTTTACAACAACTCAACGGGTTTAGTAGAAGTGTGGTGTAATGTTGATGTTCAAAGATACACCACACCACCTACTGGAAAAGGACTCGCCTACTTTTTCGACTATGATGGATTCTTCAAGTCCTTCAACATACCTATCTCCTCTTCTGACGAAGAGTTAGCAACAAGGATGATGTATGATGTCTTGACCTCACCGTCACTAGATTCAGCATCATCTAGTTCACAAGGCGACTCATCTCACCACTCAGGGGGAGCACTCGAAGCAAGTGACTCCTCCTCAGAAGATGAAGCTGAGGAAAATGACCAGAACAATCAGAAGGGACAGGTTCAAATTCCTGCAAGTCCACAAGCATCTAACAGTGATGCCTCTTCGACTTCGGAACCTCAAACTCCTACTACCTCAGATACAGAACCAAATGTTCATAATCTTGACTCTGAGGTAGTTGTTCCCACCACTCCAGGATCACATCTAAATGTCTATCATCCCCTAGACAATGTCATTGGGGATGTCAGATCAGGAGTGCAAACCAGAAATCAGCTGTACTCAGCTGATTATGCCTCGGTAATAGAAAAAGGATACATTCACGATGGTGCTTATCGTTGTTTTGTCTCGCAAGTTGAGCCAAAATATGTCAGTGAAGCACTGAATGATGAGGCATGGGTGAGTGCTATGCAAGAAGAACTTCTTCAGTTCAAGAAGTTAGGTGTGTGGACTCTGGTGGTGCTAAGGTCACTGGCACCAAATGGGTTTTGAAATGCAAGAAGGATGACCAAGGTGTCATTATCAGGAATAAGGCTCGACTGGTAGTTCAAAGATTTCGCCAAGTCGAGGGCATAGATTACAATGAAGTGTTTGCACCCGTGGCAAGAATGGAAGCCATCCGCATCTTCCTTGCCTATGCATCGTATATGAAGATTGAAGTTTATCAATTGGATGTGAAGAGTGCATTTCTGTAACTCCAGGATAAACAAACTTGAATCAAATCATGAAGAATTAGATCAAAATAATGATAATCACAATAAATCCCCTTTGTCTTCAATTAGATTGCAAAATATGTGTTTACAAGATAATCCCTCAATCAATTGGTCATACAACCATTAATCAAAACCTAATGACAGTTAACCTATATAGTCTAGACTAATATTCACTAATTGCACTTAACCCCCTAGACTTAGGCTAATTAATACAAAATTACATATTAAGCATAAAAATGACTAAAAACAAGATAAAATATATTTTGTTCACACAAAATATATTTATTACAATAAAACTCCTAGTCATTTAAAGCTTCAACGTCTTGTCTCGGTTCCTCGTCTTGAACGTGTCGGGTTTGACTTTTGTTGACTTTGACAGTGACGTTGACTTTTGTTGACTTTCACTGTGTTGATAATATAGACTATATTTTCCAGCTCCAACAATACTCCCCCTTAGTCTATCATTATCAACGTTTTCAAACGAATTCAGCACCGAAAAGCCAACATTAGAAAGATCTTCAAATTGAAGTTTTCTGAATCTGATGAGAAAAATTATTCATCTCATAAGCTCCCCCTATTTATATGCTCCCTCTTTTTGAGTGCAACCTTTGTGAAGATATTGGAACAACTTTCCCCAATCTCTAATCTCGAGTGCTTCAGAAGATGTAGGAGGAGGATTCCTAGCTCGGTGTCTTCTGCAAACTTGAGGAACAGGTTCTCTGAACATGTACACTGCTCAACTGATGATCGGCCATCACTTACAGCAAAAACCTGAAACACATTCTCAAACACAATCTCGACATTTCTAATTAGATCATTTTATTTTAACAAAATACACTCGAGTTTATCTGTGTGTGAAAAACAAGCGAACCCGTGTTCGTTTGTGCGTATTTCTATGAAATGCATGAAAAATAATAAAATTGTAACAACATAATATGGAAGACCTAAAAGAAAATTTGAAATGAAAATTTATTATAAATTTTTTTTAATTTTATATATCAATTTTTTATTTGTTTTTTTTTAAACGAGAACTGGATCGATCATGAGATCACATCTTCAAGATATACTTTAGCATAAAGATGAAATTAAACATCGACAAGCAATGAGATCACACTGATAACTAAATCTAATTACAATCTTTGAATGATTTTGGAATTCTCAAACAGATCAATAACGATTGCTGATATGTTTGTCCACTTAAACCCATGCCCTATCTTTTTCAACAAGCAGAAGATGATTCGTTAAGGTTCGATTAAATACTTTAGAATGCTAGGACCCCACAATCATTTGGCAAAAACGCTCACCCAACCCCAGGATTTCTTGAATTTTGTTACGATCTTCATAGAGGAAGGCGTGTGCATTAATGTGCAAGTGATTATCAACAGAATATTGCATTCTGTGATGAATTAGATGATTTGACACTACTTAGACCAAAATGGTGAGAGCTCCAGGTCTATACTCACGTATAACAAAGGAGATGACCATTTAATCATGTGCCGATGAGAACTCCAGGTCAGTACTATCGTACAGCAGAGGAGATCATCACTCCAGGTCAGTACTTTCGTACAGCAGAGGAGATTAGCACAAACACAAGACATAAAAATACACCAATCATGGCTCAAAGATATGGCTTATATGATTTGTATCATGGTGGATAAAAGATCAATTTTCAATCCAATTTTTGACGGGACTCAGTTTTCGTACAGGCCAAAATGATTACGTAAATCCAGACATCCTTAAGCATATATTTTAATTTAAATCATTATGTTGCTGTCTACTTTATTCTTCAGGCTGCGTCTACCAAGCATATCATTAAATAATCTGTTTGTTTTTCTTTTATTTGCAATTAAAAATAAGATGCAAATCAGATAACAACATTAGTTACGATCATTTCTCATTTTAAAACGCAAGTCATGCAAGAACAAGCATATGAAGAAGATATACAATCATTTCTCGTCATCTAGAATCAAGTTCCCAGTTCTATTTTATTTTTATTTACTTATACTCTCCCCCTAAATTTATATTTTTGCAAACTTATTTTATTATTTTATTTCTTTTTTATTTTTTTTTATTATTTTTTTATTATTTTTTTAATTTTTTTTAATTTTAATTTTAATTTTTTTAAAACTGTACAAAAATAAAAATTTATCAAAGAAGGTCTTCCAAACTACACTGATATGAAGATAAGAAATGAATTCTCAAGAAATTGCAGTGAATGTGAAGTGAGAACTGTGATAATGCAGATAAAAATCCAGATTGTGGATATAATACCATGACCTTAACCGTTTGTTCCGCCTCAATTTGAATTAGGAACAATCCCTGTCAGTAAACCGGATTACTAACAGTCCTCCTGAATTGTTCCTGCACTCATTAACAAATTAGTTTGAAAGGGGAACCCAAGCCATCGAAGTCCTGGGTGTTCCTTTTGCAACGGCAGAAGTAACCTGCTTCAACAAACAATCTGCTGAAATATCAGGGAGAACTGTATCCTTCTTTTTAATTTTCCAAATTTGTTTTGATTCAATTAACTTGTATTTGAATGAATTAAATTTGGAAATCATTTTCTGTTTAAGACCAGAAGGAAAAGAATTTGGTTTTAAACCTTTGGTCATTTTCATCTTTGAAACATGTGAAACTGGCCTCACATGAAAAGGTTTGGATGGAGGATTTTTCATCCAACCATTCAAAGATGTGTGCTTTTTACCTCTTAATCCAGAGAAGCAACCCGTGTTGCCTTTACCATCTAGAACATTCTTTATAGACTTATAGCTGGAGAAGCAATTCGTTTTGCCTTTACCATCCGTAGCGAGCCTTTGAGGACATTTCTTAACCACATGACCTTCTTTTCCACACTCAAAGCAAGCCTTGAATGGCTTTTGATGCTTCACTGAACCGTGTGATGCAGGTAGGGATGAGGATTGCTTTGAGCTTGTAGCAGATTCTTGCTTGTTTTGGCATTTGCTATGCTGAACAGGGAATGAGATCTTCACTGATTGACTGGGTTGCTTTGCAATTGGAGAAGAGATCCGTATTGGTCTTGATTCAGCTTTTGGAAGTTTTTGTGACTTGACAATGTTAGGAGACATCTTGATCTGAGAGGAACCAACACGCACCTCTGTGATTGATTCATCATCTGAGCTTGTCCAGTCTCGTATACACAGATCTTTCTCCAACGGATCTTGATTGACATCGCCTATTGTGTCGGCTTCGCTTATAGGATTCTGATTGCTTGATGATTCGACAACCATTCCTTCTTTTACAAACTTGACAGGAACAAATGAAGGAATATTACCTGTTTTGAATTTATTGAAGAAGGTTGGAGAAGTAATTGATATTGGTGATGAAGCATCAGAAGTGGAATCATCATTAATCTTCTTATCAGACCCTTGCCTGAGGAATCCTAAACCTACAGGTGAATCCTACACATCTCTAACCTCTTTAAGATTAACGCTGCTTAATCCTGCATTTAAATGATTAGTTTCTACAGCTTCAATCAAATCATTTGTTGAATGTGGTTTGGGGATTGGTGAATAACATAAAGTAGAAGGAGGTGGAACTGAATTAAATACATTTTCACCATCAGATTTATAAGGGTCCATTTATCAAGCTTTGTTTGAAGCTGAGTTGTTTCAAATTGAGCTAAAACAGCCCTTTCTCTCAAAATATTAATTTCAACGTTACGCTCCAAAATGTTTCTTCTTAAAAGATCATTTTCAGCCAATGCTTCATTAAGTTTCCTTGAAAAAGCAATTTCATTGTTCTTTAATTCCTGATTGATTATTTTTAATTCCTTTTCATTTTCCAGTAACAATCTGTTGGCCTTATAAATTCCAAATAATCGGATTTTGCATGACGAAGAACACATATCCTGAACAGTCTCATAAGGAAGACCCATGATAGTTCGTTCTGCAGCTAAGCTCTTTCCACAGTTGCAAACCCTTGTGATTTCTTGTTGTTCCTCTTCTTTGACCTTCAGCATCTCGTCAGCCTCGGATTCTTTCTCTCTTTTATCAGATTTTCCATCCTTATCATCATCGGTTCTCACAGACTCCGGTTTATTGTCATTGTCAACTCTCAAAGCTTCACAGTTCTCTTCAACAATTTCTCTAAATTCAAAATTTAAATCCGAATCATTTTTCAATAATTTCATCTTTTCAATCAGCTCGTCTTTGTAATCAAGTATGCTTGTTACAGAAGAAACAAGTTCAGTATTAAGCGCGTGGGTTTGATGTGGGAACACAGCTTGCTGAAATTCGTTTCTTTGGATATCCATCTCAAGATATTTTAGTCTGTTGATCATATCCATAAGTTTTGTGTCGACATAACCTCTTTCTTGCTTCAGCATTTTAACTTGATGATTCCATGCAGACGGAAGCGAGTAAAGAAGCTTTTGAATTTGTTCATGATTACTAAGACCAGGAACATGCTTCTTTAGATTATTTGCCACTTTCAAAAATCGATCAATTAAATCTGACAATTCTTCTTTTATTGTACCTGCAAACGAGTCAAACCGGATTTGTGCCGTTGTGAGATTATCTGATTTAAAGTCTTCTGAAGATGACATGATTGTAAAAATTTTGAACAATTAAACGCCCCAAAAAATTTTTCCCCAAAATTGTAAAATAATTCTCCCTCGGGATTAAATGTCACGCTAGACAATCTTAGCAACTGGGGTCAAAATCGATGATTTTTTTTTAATCGGAATGAACTCAATTAATCCCAACTAAAGGGAAAAAGTCATCTTTAACATTCAAATTTCGCTGAAGAAATGATAGTTTCGCCGAAATTATAGTTTCGCAGAGCTAGTTTCGCCGAGAACTCTAGTAGTTTCGCAGAGCTAGTTTCGCTGAGAACTCTAGTTTCGCTGAGCCGACAGTAGTTTCGCTGGCAATTTCGGCAGCAGTTTCGCTAGCCAAATGCTTTAGATTGCTTAGTTTCGCCAACAATTTCGCACAAAACAAGCTTGAACGTTCGTTCAAAGATACTTTCGGCAGCAATTTCGCTTGTAATATGCACACAAGCACTGTTGAACTTTCGTTCAAGATCACTACTTTCGCTGAGATGCTGAAATTAACTACAAAGTGTAAAACAATTGTAGTTTCGCTGAAAGAACAAGCAGTTTCGCTGGATGAATTGGTAATTTCGCTGGACGAAGCTGAAAAGCTTTTTCAACACGAAATCAATCTGAAAATGCCCAAATCTTAATGGATTTGAAACCTGATGATTAACAGAGCTTTCCCAACCACTAACAAGCAAACTTCAATCAATTTCTATATCAATAACACTCAAATTTGATCCGAAATTGATGAAAACATGATATGAACAAAAACAACCAAAACCTCAACTTCTCTCTCTAAAAATCTGCAAATCTTCAGTGAATTTGATCCAAAATGGCTCTGATACCAAATTGTAACTCCAGGATAAACAAACTTGAATCAAATTATGAAGAATTAGATCAAAATAATGATAATCACAATAAATCCCCTTTGATCTTCAATTAGATTGCAAAATATGTGTTTACAAGATAATCCCTCAATCAATTGGTCATACAACCATTAATCAAAACCTAATGACAATTAACCTATTTATAGTCTAGACTAATATTCACTAATTGCACTTAACCCCCTAGACTTAGGCTAATTAATACAAAAGTACATATTAAGCATAAAAATGACTAAAAACAAGATAAAATATATTTTGTTCACACAAAATATATTTAGTACAATAAAACTCCTAGTCATTTAAAGCTTCAACGTCTTGTCTCGGTTCCTCGTCTCGAACGTGTCGGGTTTGACTTTTGTTGACTTTGACCGTGACGTTGACTTTTGTTGACTTTCACTGTGTTGATAATATAGACTATATTTTCCAGCTCCAACAATTCCTTCATGGTGAAATCCGAGAGACAGTGTATGTCAGTCAACCCGAGGGATTAGAAGATCCTTATCATAAGGACAGAGTTTACAAACTCGACAAGGCTTTATACGGGCTTCATCAAGCTCTAAGGGCCTGGTATGAGAAACTCTCAACTCACCTTGTGAAACATGCATTTCGCAGAGGTGTTATTGATTGCACACTGTTTATCAAAGAGAAAGATGGTGATTTGCTGCTTGTTCAAATCTATGTTGATGATATCATCTTCGGATCAAAGAATGAAGAGTTATGTAAAGAGTTTGAGGCAGTAATGAAGGCTGAATTTAAGATGAGTGCCATGGGAGAGATGAAATTCTTTCTCGGGTTACAGGTGGATTAGACACAAAAGGAATTTTCCTACATCAGACCAAATATGTAGGAGACATTCTCAGTCGGTTTGACATGGAGAATGCTTCTGCAGCTGGGACTCCACTTGCTACAAACCATGATATAGCACCCGATGAAAATGGTGATATGGTCGATGCAACCATGTACCGAGGAATGATTGGATCTCTCATGTACCTCACTGCCTCAAGACCTGACATCATGTATGCTACATGTCTATGTTCAAGATATCAGCCTAAGCCAAAGGTAAACCATCTGATAGGGGTCAAAAGGATATTTCGGTATTTGAAGGGTACTCAAACACTTGGGTTGTGGTATCCTCATGATGATGACTTTGAGCTCACGGCGTATAGTGACTCGGATTACAGTGGTTGCAAGATGAATTACAAGTCTACATCAGCAGGGTGTCAATTCTTTGGGAGGAGATTAGTGACATGGCAGTGTAAGAAGCAGACCTCGGTTGCATTGTCAACCTGTGAAGCCAAATACGTTACTGCTGCAAGTTGCTGTTCACAAATCATTTGGATTCAACAGCAAATGCGGGACTACAGTTTAAATTTCTCTTCTACTCCTAATTTTGTTGATAACTCTGCTGTAATTGCAGTAACTAAACATCTGGTACAAAATCCTAAGACCAAACACATCGGCTTAAAATATCATTTTATACGTGCCTGCTTTGAAAAGAATTTAATCGATGTGGTAAAAATAAACAGTGATTTTCAACGCGCTGACCTCTATACAAAGGCTTTTGACAAATCTCGTTTTCTATATTTGTTAGAGGTCAACGGCGTTAAAAAGAAAAGTGATGTCATTCCAGATGATGACCATGTGTAGTCCAATGCATTTAGTCAAAATATTTTTTTCTTTTTATTTCCTTTATTTATTCTATTTTCTGTTTAAATTAAATACATGTTATTAAGCTGTCTATTAAAATCCTAAAAAACGTAAATCGGTTACGGTTTTAGAATTTTAGGGGGAGAATAGGTCAGCCTGTAAGATTAAAAAAACGAGGGAGAAGGAGAGGCTAGCTGATAGAAAGTAGATCGTATCTGTGATACCGATTCAAATACTTTGGAAATGATAGTACACAGGAACAAATCAAGTGGGACTTTAAAAGTTTAAATTAGACAAGATGCCAAATTCAAAGTACAAGTCTGTGTAGTCTGAGCAATATAAAAGGAAAAATGATAGAAAAACTGGTAACTACTAAGGTAACACAACGAAAGTAGACCTAGAGGTTGCTAGACCACAGATGATATGTCGGTAGATTCAACACAATAGATGATTAGACCTGATTGGTGATCTCAAGATCAAACTAAGTTGTTCAACTAACTGTGGGTTCCCATCTTATCACTGGTTAACACAATCAACAATATTCCAATAAGGGGTGACAAGCAAATAAACGCCACAAATGTGAGCGGACGACCAAAAACAGAGCAAAGCACGAAAAAAAAATGAAAAGCAAACGCTATCAAGCTAATAACTTATGTTGTTGGTGCGTTATGTGCAAAAGAAAAAATAATGATGCTCTAACAAGAAGATAGGTTGTGTGCCTCTCTACTGTGCGATGGCACTGACCTGAGAATAAGCATAACCTAGATATTCTAGAATTCATTGTTGTTTGCCGCCTCTCTGCTGTGCGATGGCACTGACCTGAGGATTGGTTTCTCTTTGGAAGCTCTAAGAATAGTCACTTTTTGTCAAAATACCCGTAGACCGCTCAAAATCTCCCGAGGAATGTTGATTACCACATAAGCATGGGATCCACAAATGTTGGTTGAAATAATTAAACCTTAAACTATCACCAATTAGTGTTAAAAGTCTGTGTATGAATTTAAGAGGACCAGCATACTGACAATCATCGTGGCTACAATTCTTAAAAGTCCAAATCAATGTGGGGATCTAACAGTACCAGTATGATTTCCTAAATTTGCTAACGACTCTGGATGAAAAACAAGAAGTGCGCATCAAAAAGTTTTTGATAACATGTCCCAAATGATTTGACTTGCCTGTATGATTCCAAATTGAATCGGTCCAGTTATGGTCAAAATAAATTGAAGCTGCCTATTCCGGAACTGAATCCAGTAGATTTTTATCTTAGGATTTACACCTCACAAAAAGTCAAAAACAAGTTTATTTTTGTACTTCGGTTTAAGTCTTTTATTTTATTTAAATTTAGTCAATTCAGGTTGTTTAATATCGGACTACATCATGGAATTCAGAAAGGAGTAAATCACCTAAAAGGGTCATGTCTGTGGTGACCACATGTGTTTTCAAAAGGTAAATGGGTCACGTCTGAGGTGACAAAGTGTTTAAAAGGATCACGTCTGAGGTGATCAAAAGTTTTCCAAGTTAAAATGATCATGTCTGAGATGATCAAATGTTCATAATGTTAATTCAACAGTTTAAAAGGGTTTAAATGTCAAATGGTCATAAAGGCAGAAAATTTCATGAGTATGACCCATTCGCACGACTGGACCATGAGTATGGACCAATCGTACGAATGGACCATACTCATGCCTTTTATAGCCGAATGGTAATGAGTATGGACCATTCAACCGAATGACTTATACGAATGACCCAGTCGGCCGATTGAGAGCAAGCGAATGAACAAGTCGCACGACTGAACTCTAGTCGGACGACTGAAGGTGAGCGACTGATCCAATCGCACGGCTGAGGTCCATTCGCCCGAATGAAATGAGCGTATGAGTCCAGTCGTATGATTGAATTCAGGTTTAGTATAAATAGAGGGGGAGTCGGTCGCAGAGACTCATCACTCCCAAATTTTCCCTAATTCGCACGACTAAGTGTTACTCTACCAAATTTTCGTTTGATCACTATAAATCATTGATTGTTGTGTACTGACTATCTGCACTGAATATACAGGTATATTGCGGTGCAAATCCATCAGTATTTCACTCAATTTGAGTCCCAATCTGGACAGTCGGACCTATCCAAGAACCGAAACATGTTTGGACTAATAACCTAACAAAACTAAGTAAAATAATGAAATCAAAGTCGTTAGGTGTTAAATTAAATGATTGTGAATCTAATGAACCAGAACACGATGTCTAATCTTAAAAATTGGTCAAATATTGAATTTGAATTGAATAGCCAGAAGGTCATGCGAATGGACAGGCTGATGAACTTTAGTCGCACGACTGAGGTGTGCGAATAGCTAAACTGCACGACTGAACCATGTGTATAAGTTCAGTCGCACGACTGGTGTAAACGCATGAGTTTACATACGTATGAGCCTAGTCGCACACTCAGTCGTACGTATGAGGTCATTTGCACGACTGGATCTCTGTCGCACTGCTCATTAGCACGACTGGATCTTAGTCCCACTGCTCATTCGCACAGCTTGATCTCAGTCGCACATTCTCATTCGCATGACAGAAAAGAATATTTTCAAGTTCAAGTGATTCAAGATATTATTAACCAACAGATACTAATGTTTATATTCATTGTGTAACAGATGGCGAGTCGCTGGACTATGAGCACTAAGCACAACATTTGTGCTAATCTGGATCTGACATCCAGAAATGCTTCAGACTTTTCTGGCATTATCACATTTCTGAGGAGATCGAGGATCTATCATGCTATATCTGCTCCATGTACACCGTATCGCTCCATTCAGCAGGCCTTCTAGGAAGGCGCAGTTGTTGATAGGTCTTCAGAGCCTCATCGTATAGGAGTACCATTTTTGGAAAGGCCATTGAGATCACTGAGGATGATCTCAGGACGGTGCTGTAGTTTGGGAACGATGCTGACTGTCCCACTAGACTACACCCCCTTACTGTCTGAGGATGTTTCTTGCGAGCTAAGTACTCTGGGGACATCAACGCAGGGGTGCTCAACAAGAGCAACCTGTGCCCCCAGTTCAAGTACCTCGCACATGTGCTGCTGAAGTGCATAGCGTCTAGGAAGGGAGGATTTGATGAGCTGTCAGATCAGATCCAGAACGCATATGCAGCGTTGGTGCTGAACCACCCGTTTAGCTTCTCCAGGATGATCTTCACCTACTTGGTGGAGAACATTGAGGGGAAAGGGAAGGAGGGCTTCTGCATGTACCCTCGATTTATGCAGATGATTATTGACCAGCACTAAACCATATGGTGCTGAGGCTGTTGGCAGCCGATGACGAGAAGACAGCTCAAATTCGTCAGTTGGTAGATCTTACAGCTGCACAATCTCAGCAGATTTCTCAGTAGGCTTAGCTGATTGAGCAGCAGGCATAACAGATGGCTGCTCAGATCCAAGAGATTGCACAACTCCAGGAGCATAAAGTTCTATCAGCAAAGAAGATAAAGGAGTTGGAGGATGCCAAAAAGACTATCATGCTCAAGCTCAAAGGAACTAAGGATGAGCCTCTGAAGATAAAAGAAAGGGATGGTGATGACGATGGTGATGATGATGAGGATGAGGATGAGGATGAAGATGAAGATAGTGATGATGATGAGGCAAATGATGAAGAAAAGACAGAGGAAAGGCAAAATGATGATGATAATGAAGAAGGAGATGCAGCTGCATCTGCCTCAGCTCAGGGTCAAGAGAAACATTCAAAGAGAAATCAAGACCAACGAGCCTCGTCTTCTGCCTCACCTATAGATGAGCCTGCGATTCAGGATAAAAGTAATGATTAGACATTTATGTATTTGAAAGCTTTTGTACTTGAATCATGTATTAAACTTATGTACTTAATGTTTATATAATGTTAATGTGTTTCTGTTTTGATTATTAACTAATGTTTGATGTGTTACATGTCTAAATCAAGCAGATCCAAATTTTCAAAGGGACGAATATGATGTTGCTCCCCTTCAGTAGGTCAAGACTCAACTAACTATGATTCTTGATCTGCAAGGGATTGTCAGGAGATCAGTGAGTTACACCCCTGAAGAGGGGGAAATAATTCATGATCTTACAAATGAGCAACTGGCCGAAATGTTCAAGCTGAATCCTGATGAGATTATCAAGGATGCTCCAACCTTTGAATCAACCAGTGACGAAGAGCTGAACGACATTGATGAGATACAGATCGAGGATGTCACTGCAGAGCATTATCCAGAGTATGCTGACCAGGAGGGAAATGTGGTTCCCAACCTGGGTGATTCACTGGTCAGTGAAACGTTTGAGATACTGGATAAGATAGAGCAAGAGTCCGAGAAGAGTGAGGAACAAGCCCAAGCCTCAGACGCCGATGTTAACATCCGAAAGGCAGAATGGGCTGCATGCTTTGAGGAGATCCGAGCCCAACACACTTCTCCTAAACCTAATGTCTACACCAAGCTCTACAAAGTGAAGAAACATCACAAAGTGTAAGGCAATATTATCGCGTGGGCCCATTTTGAGGAACTTAACGTATACACGATAAAGAGAGAGAAGGGTATTGAGTACTTTAGATTCCCACATGATCTAAAGACTCTACCTTGTTTGGAGCTCAACCAGCTGGCCAAACTAAAGATGCTATATGCTGACCCGAGAAAGATGTCAGTCTGGATTGAGGCTGCATTAAAGAAAGAGTACCACACCAGAGGGGTCAACTTCAAACCTCAACAACCTACGAGGTATATTCTAAGGTCTGAAGTTGATGCCATAATTGGAAAGCCTAGAATAGTGCTGAAGTGGAGTTCTCCGCGCACCATGTCCAAGATCCCACTACGGGAAATGCCACAGGACTTCACTCCACACTTCAAATGGTGGTACTATGATTGGAAGACAGGAGAGGCAGTCATAGTCTTAAACAAAGAAGGAAAAATGGATATTATCAGGGTATTTGACCCATTGTGGCTCACTAACTTGTCTGCAAATGATGTCTACACATTTTACAAGTGGCCACTATTCTATGACTCTCAAGATATTGTACAAGCTCTACAGTTTCAAAACGTTATAAGACTCTGCTTTGCATTTGAGATACATGCAGGAGTCACAAAAGAAGAGAAGTACAAAAAGTATGAGGAAGTAATGAAGAAGAAAGACATTAGATAGATCTAGGTCCAAGGGGGAGTTTGTTGATACATATGTACCTAGATGTGGATCTTAATGTAATATGTCATGAATGTCTTACACTTATGTAATGCTTGGGTGATTAATGAAATGAAAATGTTGGTTGTGATTTATAATGTTTAATATTTCATTAATGAGTTGTGTATATTGACTTGATTATATAGGTTTGTGATTGTTTAAATTGATACACATAATGTTATAATAATGAATGCATTCAAACTTGGTTAAGTGAAGTTCACATGCGTCCGACAGGACCATGCGCCCCAACAGTGGTCATGCGTCCGAATGGCCATGCGACTGAGTGTCTATGCGCCTAAACATCCATACGCCTGAACAACTTCATGCGACTGACTCAGTCGCATGACTGAACACTCAGTCGTGCGAATGGATCAACCGCATGGCTCAATCGCACGAATGAACCATGCTAATGGTTCAGTCGCACGAATGAGCAACCCTAACCTATAAATACCACCTAATTCGTGGAAAAATGGAACACTGTATATTACTTCGACTCCAGACGTACCCTAGCTGTCCAGAAACCTCCAAGAACCTGTTCCAAGTTCACAGATCGCACTAGATCGATTCTATATCGTTCTTAACGTTTAGATTCAATTGATAATTGATTCGACGTGCGTTCTCACTGATTGGATCGCCAATCAAATAGGATTCCGCACTATTTGAGTTGGTATACACGTTAATCAGTTAGTATTTCGTGCAATACACGATCCTAACACATAAGACTAGACAACAAAATCAAATGTTGAGTGAAAAGGCAGATTGCCTTTTGACTAGTGACTATGAAATGCCATAGCTCACATCCTAATATATTACAAAAAGGATAAAAGTACATAAAGTAGAAGCAAAGACTCAAGACCTCAATGTACAGTTACCAAAAGCATGGACCTTTTCACCAACTCATGTAAGTTGGTGACTAAACAGAGTTTCAGTGAAAAAATGGTCCAGTTTTATGGTAAAGTCCATCAGATAAAAGCATGTCTCTAAAAGTCTTCGGAAGAAATCTGTCTTCACCCTTTGGCTTCGAAAGACTTTGTCTTTGAAGCTTTGGAAGACTTCATTTTTGGCTTCGGAAGATGTTGGTCTTGGCTTCGGAAGATTTTACACTTAGAATATTTGTAGTGCAAGGTGTAAAACTTCCAAAGCATTTCTACTTCTGTTCTTTAGTGCATGCATGCAGAGAGACTTTGGATGTCTTGGCTATATCAGACTTATAAGTATCCTTACATATACTAGGTTACAAGCCCGTGTAACACACGGGCTAAATAAATTTACTGTTACATGGTTTATAATATAAAAAATTATATTTTAAATATTATGTATTATACGGATTTAATAAACCCATGTATTACACATTTGAAAATTTAAAGTTAACATATTTAAAATTTTAATTATGGATAGTTATTAATTAATAAATAACTATTATAGCATTTATAACTAATAGAAGAGAGAAGCGAGAAAACCAAATATTAGATGGTCTAGAATGGTTACAAGTCACCGGATTATTTTTATTATATATATAATTAAGTGTAAGAAACATCTACGGATGAACATTTTGTTCTTCTGTAGATATGTTTCTTACAAGTGACTAATATCCGAAGATCCTCTACGGATGAACAATCAGCTCTAGAGTTCAAGTGAAGTCAATCAAAGAGTTCAACTGAAGACTCCTGCGGATAAGCAAATACCTTCGGAAGATCAAGTACCTTCGGAAGAACAAACATCTACGGAAGACTAAGTACCTTTGGAAGAACTAAGTACCTTCGGAAGAACTAAGTACATTCGGAAGACTATGTAGCTGCTGAGTCCAAACACTTGTATTTAAATAATACAAGTGTTACAAGTCAATAAGTCAACAAGACAGTTGTGCAAATACCAAGAGATCCGGTGTTTCCTTAACTGAAACATGTGTGCCTATAAATATGGATCCTAGGTTTCACATCAAAGAAAAAATTGACGGAACACAAACATACGAGCAACAATACGACAAACCCAAACATCACATCAATTCATACAAACATAAACCCTAGCAGCCATCACATCAACATCAACATATTCGAAACATTAATTGTTCATTATTTATTCATCTGTAATCATTAATCAATTTTATGAAGGGTTTGTTAGAACATAAAACCAAAGTTTAACCTCTTAAACTTTTTGAAAACGCAGCGGATATATATATTTTAAAACATGATTTTAAAGCTGAAATTTCATGTTCTTATGGTAACATATATATGTATAAAGCAAACCCAAAACAAAAGGATCATTATATGTGAATAAGCAAGCTATGAACATATGTAAATGTACATAAAATCACAACTACAATGAGCTGTGAAATACTACCTTTCAGCAGCTTAAAAGTGGCGAAATCTTTGAAGATGATGATGGTTTTGAACAGCAATCCTTCAAGGTGGAGGACCTCAAGCTTGTAATACCCACAAGATCTTCAAACACCTAGCTATTTAGGAAGCTTGACACCAAAGATCTACACCAAGGAACCTTCAATAAACGAAATTTTCAGCCTCCTTTTTGAGCTGAAAATCCGAAAATGATATGGCCTTGTAGAGAGCCTTTTTTTTGCTTAAGTGTGTGTGAGAGAAGGTGAGATGATTGAAGAGTGTTCAAGTGAGTAATCTCTCTCAAGAACAAAGACAAAAAGTGGGTGTATCAAGGCCAAGGGGCGGTCGAAATACCCATTTCAAAATGGGTTTCCCACCCATTTCAAGTTTTATAAAATACACTCTTTCAATCCCTTAAAATTATAAAATTAAAACCTATTTTAATTTTATAACATTAACACAATTTTATTTGTCATTATTTAACCAACTTAAATAATGAAACAAATAAATATCTCATGAACAAATTATCCATATAATGTTGTTCTTTCACAAAAGCAATAATTTAGAAAACCCGTTTTCAAAATTGGTGTCAATATATTTGTATGATCTTATCAACAAATAATTAATTATTGGTGTTTGTATAGCTTGTTATTGGGTATGACCCGACTTGGATCATAACGTACTAACCACATCAATCTTGTATGTGTCTTGGGCACATAAGAACCAACAATCTCCCACTTGCACAAGATTCATAGAAGATTGATTCAAGCAGTAAATACCGCCTAACAACGGTTTACTACCCTTAATACGTATGACTAAGTGCCATTCAATAACATCATCCCCTTCAAGTACCATACTTTAAATGTTTTAGGTGAATCAATCATCTATCCTTTTGTCACAGATGTCATGTTAAATCCTAGAGACACAGAGTGATCATTCTCCATTGATTTAACTTTATCAGGCCTTAGACATCTTACTCTCAACGAATAAGAGGGACAAATCCCTTCTTGACTACATACGTCTCTCACAATTACCTTATATCATACCTGAACTCAGACTTATGTACTGCCATATTTCAGAACAGCAAGAACTGAGTCAAAGTATAATATTTGGTAAATATCAAGACCCAATATGTATCTCAGGTCAGAGGATACCAAATGATGTTCGCCTTTACTCAAAATTACTTATGATCAATCAGGAAGATCCCATGTAGTAATATTTGAGATGCAGGTCAGTCCAATATTTGCATCCCACAAATATCTATGAACCTTGGCAGCAACCTTTTGCTCTATATTCATCCATATGAATATTTACCAATCCAAATTCATAATAATCTTACCCTCATACTTGTTCCCACAAGTCTGAACGACTACGGACATTTAGAGTAAACAATTTACTCATGGATTAAACATGCTATATTGGAATATTAATTGAAACATTATAACCAAATAATTTTATTCAAATAATAAAAGTTCCACATATCCAAATACAAAATTACAGATCAAATCCAATCACTAGAATATCGAAGTCCCATGGCACAAGTATGACCTTCATGCATTGCCTTTTCAAGGAGCTTCGTGAGAGGATCCGCAATGTTTTGATCCGTGTGAACTTTGCGAATACATATCTTTCCCTTTTCAACTTCATCTCGTATGTAGTTGAATCTCCGCTCAATGTGCCTAGTCTTTTGATGAGCACGAGGTTCCTTGATTTGAGCAATCGCACCCTCGTTATCACAAAAGATCTCTAGGGGGTCCTGAATGGAAGGGACAACCCCTAGATCGGCAATGAATTTCTTCAACCATGCAGCTTCTTGAGTTGCCAATGAGGCGGCGTATTCTGATTTTGTAGTTGATAGAGCCACCACATCCTGTTTGGAGCTCTTCTAAAAGACCGCTCCTCCATTCAGAATGAAAATATATCCCGATTGTGACCGTGAATCATCACGATCGGTTTGGAAACTCGCATCCTTGTAACCTTTTACAACGAATTCCTCATCACCAGATCCATAGATTAGGAACAAATCTTTTGTCCTCCTTAGGTGCTTAAGTATGTTCTTAACAGCCATCCAATGACTGTTTCCAGGATTTTGCTGGTATCGGCTTGTCATGCTTAAGGCGCATGACACATCCGGTCGAGTGCATATCATTGCATACATGATGGATCCAATAGAAGATGCGTATGGGATTGCCTTCATTTTATCTTGCTCATCCTTTGAGCTAGGACATTGAGTTGTACTCAATATCGTTCCTCTTTGAATAGGTACCGTACCTTTCTTAGAGTTCTCCATCTTGAACCTTTTCAAGATTTTATCAATGTATGCACTTTGATTTAAACCAATCAACCGCCTTGATCTATCCCTATAGATCTTTATTCCCAGAATATAGGCGGCCTCACCAAGATCCTTGATGGAAAAACAACTTCCAAGCCAGGTTTTTACACCTTCCAAGGTTGGAATGTCATTTCCAAATAGTAGTATGTCATCAACATATAATACTAGGAAAGTGATGATGCTCCCACTAGCTTTTTTATATACACAAGCTTCATCAGCGTTCTTGATGAATCCGAATTTAATTATTTCTTCATCAAAACGGTGATTCCAACTTCTCGATGCTTGTTTCAAACCATAGATTGATTTCTTTAACTTGCATACTTTATTATGATATTTTGGATCGACAAAACCTTCAGGCTAAACCATATAGACATCTTCCTCAAGATATCTATTTAGGAAAGCGGTTTTGACATCCATTTGCCAAATCTCATAATCATAATGAGCAGCTATGGCAAACAATATCCTTATAGACTTTAGCATCGCAACAGGTGAGAAGGTTTCATCATAATCAACTCCTTGAGTTTGAGTGAAACCTTTTGCTACAAGTCTAGCTTTGTAAGTATCCAAGTTTCCATGCATATCAGTTTTCTTCTTGAAAACCCACTTACTTCCAACTACTTTGGAGTTAAGAGGTGGTACAACCAAGTCCCATACTTGATTGTCATACATGGATTTCATCTCAACGTTCATGGCTTCAAGCCATTTGTCACAATCCAAATTGGACATTGCATCACGATAGGTGGTTGGTTCATAGGAATCTACCACATAACATCCATCAACGAAAAATCCATATCTTTCAGGTGGATTACTAATTCTAACAGATCTGTGAACGTTTTGTGTATATTGATCAACCACTTGATCATCTTCAACATCCTCATGTTGAGTGCTAGTTTCAACCAAACGTGCATCGGGTTGTGGTTGTTGATCCTCCTCAAGATCCACTGTTCTACTGCTAGTTCCTTCCATAAGGAACTTTGCTTCTAAGAACTCACCCTTTCTGGCAACAAACACTTTTTGTTCCAGTGGATCATAGAAATAATATCCCATAGAATCTCTAGGATATCCAACAAAGATACACTTGGTGGATCGGACTTCCAATTTGTTTGGGGTGGGAGTCTTAACATAAGCCTCACAACCCCAAACCCTTAAGTATGATAGAGATGGAACTCTTCCATGCCATATCTCAAAAGGTGTCCTTTCCACCTTTTTGGTTGGGGCCATATTTAGAATACGGGCCGGTGAGAGCAAAGCAAAACCCCAAAATGATAGAGGTAGATCGGACCATATCCAATAAGGTTTGATTCCTCCTCTCAGACACACCATTATGTTGTGGTGTTCCAGGTGGAGTGAGTTGTGAGACAATCCCACAACTCCTAAGATGATCTTGAAAAGCATCACTTAGGTATTCACCTCCTCTATCAGTGCGGAGAACTTTAATTGACTTGTTGAGTTGTTTTTGTACTTCATTTTGAAAGATCTTGAACATTTCAAAAGCTTCATCTTTGTGTCTTAATAGGTACACATACCCATAGCGACTATAATCGTCGGTAAAGGTAATGAAGTATCTTTCACCATTCCTAGTCATTGGCTTAAAAGGACCACATACATCCGAAAGTATGATTCCTAATAAATCTTTTGCCCTTTCGTTAGTCCCACTAAAGGGTGCCTTAGTCATTTTACCTTGTAAACAAGACTCACACACATCAAATGAATCACATTCACTTGTTTTTAAAAGACCATTCTTTTGTAGCGTTTGAATTCTTTTCTTGTTTATATGACCAAGACGACAATGCCAAAGATAGGTATCACTCAAATCCAACTTGAGTTTCTTGGTGCTAGTTTGGTACAATGAACTATTTAAAGTATTTTCATGAACCAATTCATAAATACCATTAATGGGAATAGCTTTAAAGTAGAACATATCATTTAAAGAAACATGAATATCTTTTTCAACAAATGATAATACATATCCAAATTGTTTTAATAGGGCTACAGAAATAATGTTCCTAGTCAAACTAGGAGCATACAAAACATTGTTCAAAATTACTTCCAAACCATTTGGAAGTTTCAAGATGTAGTCACCACGGGCTTCAACTTGAACTTTAGCCCCATTGCCCATGTAGAGGCTAACATCCCCTTTGTTGAAGTTACTACTTCTTTTGAACCCCTGCAACAAATTGTAAATGTGAGTTCCACATCCGGTATCTAATACCCATGTGTTAGAAGATGTAAGTTTAAATCAATATGGATCATGTATATTGTACCTGAGGTTTGCCCAGCATCCCTCTTTGCTTTCAACTCTTGGAGGTGGATAGGACAATTTCTTGCCCAATGTCCAATCTCCCCACACTTAAAGCATGGGTCATTGGTAGCAACCTTTTGCTTCTTCTCTTGTGGTTTGGGTGGCACCCTTACCACCCCTTTCCCCTTTCCCCATACGGGTCCCTTACCCTTGGCAACCTTTGCCTTGGGTGTGGGATGAGGCCTTTTTTGTTCCCACCTTCATTGATGGTGAGAACGGGTAAAACCCTTTTACCCATGGCCGCCTCGGCCGTTTTGAGCATTGAGTGAAGCTCACCAATTCTTTTGTCCCAAGCATTCATGTTGTAGTTCAACACAAATGTCTCGAACTTCTTGGTAAGGCCATTGAGGATCAAATCCGTGGCCAATTCCTTCGAGACAGGACAATTAAGCCTTTCAAGGCGGTCAATGTGGCTTTTCATCTTAAGTACATAAGATGAAACCGATTGGCTGTCATCCATACGACATGCATGGAGTGCTCGAACAGTTTCGAAGCGCTCAACCCTCGCTTGCTGTTAGAACGTTTCCTTCAGCTGGGTTATCATGTCATAAGCTCCGTGATGTTCATACTCCTTTTGGAGATCCGGAGTCATGCTTGCCAGCATGAGACAAGACACTTGGACAGAGTCCTTTGTGTACTTCAGCCAATCATTAAAGGCCTCCTCATCATCCTCAGCACGTTGATCGGGGATAGGGTCGTCTAAAACGTATGATCGTTTCTCTTGCTTGAGAACGATTCTCAAGTTTCGATACCAATCAATAAAATTGTTATGATTTAGACGTTCTTTTTGGAGAATCGCTCGTAAAGATTGGGCGGACGCGGATGAGTTATCATGATTATCATTATTGGAGGCCATCTACAAAATTTAACAAAGATCTATTTTAGTATTTTTGATATTGTTATTTTTTAATAATTAATACCTTTTAAGGTCATTTTCATATTCAAATCTAGAACCCAACATTACATTTAAATTGTTGTTAGGTGACCTTTATCCCACGATTTAAATTAATAAGGTGGTCAACGATTGACGGTTGCAACCATTTGCAACTTCTAGAGGTATGGGATCGACTTTAAACATCATATGTAAAGTCGGCATGTTAATCCCATCAACACCATTTGGAAACCACATCGTAGGTGATCCATTTGACATGGTTTGCAAATCAAGACACCCTACTTACATCCATATGTGAGTTTGCCAAAATAAGTGGTTAGGTGACCTTTATCCCACAAATAAGGCATTCTCACCTCAAATCACAAGTTCCCTCAAAATGGTTAGGTGACCTTTATCCCACTAAGAGTTCCCAAGTGACTCAAGTGTTGTGTAAAAGGACGGTGTTGATCTCGTTTTAAAATATTAGAGATTTCAAATTTTAAGTTTTAGAAAACTCTATGTACTTGTATTTGCATGCTTTCAAATACAAGATACCCTATGGTCCTTTGATTAAAATCCATTTTAATCTTTAAATCATTAAATCATTTTAATAACATTTTATTACCTTTTAATGATTAAGAACCATTTAATTAGTTTGTTAAGTTTATAGAAAGGTTTGTAAAAGCAAATATCACATACATGCTATCAACCACAATAATATAAACAAAACAACATAGCATATGTGCATAACCATAGCATCTAAAATGGTCCACACTTGTTTGCCATCACAAGTGTGGTCCAAAGGCATTCCTAAGGTTCATAACAAAAACACATAGAAAGCTTCCAAAAGCCTCCCACTTGAAACCGCATCCAAAATGCTCCATGTTTCTCCTTTGTGCTTCCAATGCATATGTCTTCATATTACAAGATATAAAGTCCTAATACAAGATATCTAGTAAAATGAAAATGCACCTAATCTATTTATTACAACCCAATAATAAATAAAATACATTTTAAACAAAGCACAAATAAATAAATATACAACCCCATTGAATAAACAAATACAACCATTGAAATCATCCAAACAACACAAGGCCAAAGGCTAGGTTATGCACCAATATTAACATTCATCATATCATCCAAAAATAATAATGAATCCCCTCTAAAACCCACGAAATTTCAGCCAACATAAACTGAAATTTTGGGTTTTAAACATTGTCCAAACAACATACATATCAACATACATATCTTTCAAGGTTTAATCACAAGCATGTGTGATATAACCTTGAAAGTTTGGGGATTCAACATACAAGAATATTGCAGCCCTTAAAAGGGTTATAAAGTCCCATAAAGTGATTTTTAAAGGACAAGAACAAGCAAGCTATCCACATAACCGGCTCTTGATGCCATTGAAGGGTTTGTTAGAACATAAAACCAAAGTTTAACCTCTTAAACTTTCTAAAAACGCAGCGGATATATATATTTTAAAACATGATTTTAAAGCTGAAATTTCATGTTCTTATGGTGACATATATGTATAAAACAAACCCAAAACAAAAGGATCATTATATGTGAATAAGCAAGCTATGAACATATGTAAATGTACATAAAATCACAGCTACAATGCGCTGTGAAATACTACCTTTCAGCAGCTTAAAAGTGGCGAAATCTTTGAAGATGATGATGGTTTTGAACAGCAATCCTTCAAGGTGGAGGACCTCAAGCTTGTAATACCCACAAGATCTTCAAACACCTAGCTAGTTAGGAAGCTTGACACCAAAGATCTACACCAAGGAACCTTCAATAAACAAAATTTTCAGCTTCCTTTTTGAGCTAAAAAATCCGAAAATGATATGGCCTTGTAGAGAGCCTTTTTTTTGCTTAAGTGTGTGTGAGAGAAGGTGAGATGATTGAAGAGTGTTCAAGTGAGTAATCTCTCTCAAGAACCAAGACAAAAAGTGGGTGTATCAAGGCCAAGGGGCGGCCGAAATACCCATTTCAAAATGGGTTTCCCACCCATTTCAAGTTTTATAAAATACACTCTTTCAATCCCTTAAAATTATAAAATTAAAACCTATTTTAATTTTATAACATTAACACAATTTTATTTGTCATTATTTAACCAACTTAAATTATGAAACAAATAAATATCTCATGAACAAATTATCCATATAATGTTGTTCTTTCACAAAAGCAATAATTTAGTGTTGGACCAAAAGAACCAATGAGCCAGATCAGAAAAACCTTTAAGTCCCACAGACATCATAACAACTGAAGTGATCTACATCTGCTGAAGACAAAGGCTGAAGACAAAGTCTGAAGACAAAGTCTGAAGACAAAGTCTGAAGACAAAGGCTGAAGACAAAGTCTGAAGACCAAGTTCTCAGAAGTTGTCACAACAGCTGAAGTAGTTCCTTTCAGTAGTTGTGATGGTTTACTTTTCTGTAGTTTCTTTTCAGTAGTTTTATTATTGTAAAACATCTGAAGTTCTTACACTTCAGATGTTATATCTTTAGTAGTTGTAATTGTAGTTTATACTTAGCTTTTTATGAAGGTGTCCTCAGCTGTTGTGGACATCTTCAATAGATTAGTTTACTTTCAGTAGTTTGTATAAATCAGTTAGATGTTACTATCAAGTGACATCAGCTGACGTCACATTCCTTTATAAAAGGAATGTTGACCTAATTGTTTTAAAACCGAAGCATTTGCGTGAATGAAAATCTTCCATTTGCAGAAAATGCTCTCTCTATAATCGTCATAGTGTGATTGAATATTCATACTTGTCTTGCTTAAATTTGATCTAATTTGTGTTATATTCCACTGCAAATTCTAATATAATTGATCAAACTAGATCCGATCCTATCAAATGGTATCAGAGTTGGTTAATCATTGATCGATTTAACAATTGATCAATGAAACTGCTCTTTTGATATCTAAGTTTGATCGAATTAGCAAATTGTAGGATTCTATGTGCCCAAGACACGTATAATATTGATGCGGTTAGTACGTTATGACCAAGTCGGGTTATACCCAATAACAAGCTTAGCAAACACCAATTAATATTTATTTGATGATATGATCATGCAATTAAATATTTACACCAATTTAGAAAATGGGTTTTCTAAATAAGTTGTATATGAGAAGGAACAACTTATTAACATATTTTGTTCATATATATTATTTGAAATATTATTCAAGTAAGTTGGATAATATCAAATAATAATAAGAGTGCATATCTTATACAATTAAAAGGTTAATTGTGAAACTAATAAGAAGACTAGTTTAAGAAATAATGTGTGTTGGGTTTAAGAGGGGAAAACCCATTTTGAATTTTTTTGGCCGCCCCCTCCCCTTTTGGTTGGTCCTTTCATTTTATTGGGAATACACACATTAAAACAAGTCTTGCACTCCTCATTCTCTTCTCTCCACATATGCAAGAACATCAAAAATAACCTCTCTCTCTCTCACAAAAGCTACGGCCAGGGGCAGCAGCATTAGAAGGTTTTGAGAGCTATTTTGTGTTGTTTTGGTGTTGAATCTTCCTAACAAGAAGGTGCTTTGCAAGGAGGCTTGGGTTATACAAGCTTGAGGGCTCCTTTTCTTGGAGTCTTGGCTGATTTGGGCATCTCCATCTTCATCAAACATCCATCTTTTGGTCGACTATAAACTGCAGTAAGGTAGTTTATGGCAGCCCCTTGTGGCTGTCATATTATGTTGTTTTATGCATACATAGCATGCTTATTCATATAAAAATGATCCTTTGACATATGGGTTTGTTTCCTACATAAATATGGTCACTTAAAACATGTTTTTCAGCTTTATAATCAAGTTTATAAAGTAATTATTCCGCTGCGTTTTCAGTAAGTTTAAGAGGTTAAACTATGTTTTGTGTTTTTATAAACCCTTCAATGGCATCTAGAGCCGGTTATGTGGATAGCATGCTTGTTAGTATCCTTATAAAATTTGTTTTGTGGGATTTTATAACCCTTTTAAGGGCTGAAATGTTCTTGTATGTTGAATCCCCAAGCTTTCAAGGTTATATCACACATTCTTGTGATTAAACCTTGAAAGATATGTATGATGATATGTATATTGTCTGGACAATGTTTGAAACCCGTATTTTCAGTTTATGTTGGCTGAAAATCGTGGGTTTTAATGGGGATTCTTAGTTATATTTGGATGATATGATGTATGTTCATATTGGTGCATAACCTAGCTTTTGGCCTTGTGTTGTTTGCAATGTTTGGATGATATGATGTATGTTCATTTTGGTTTTGGTTTATTCAATAGGGTTGTTTATTAGTTTGTGCTTTGTTTAAAAATGTAATTTGTCTATTTATTAATTGGGATGTAATAATAGACTAGGAGTATTTTTCTTTTACTAGAAAATATGTATTAGGATATATTCTTTGTAAAAGAAGATGCTCGGAAAGGAAGCACAAGAGGAAGACACAAAAGAAGGACTTGAAGCATATGGATGCAAGTTCAAGTGGGGGTCTATGAAGACCTCAATTTTGTATTGTATTCAACCCTTAAGAAAGACCGAATGACCACACTTGTGATGGCAAACAAGTGTGGTCACAATAGTAGCTATGGTTATGCACATTATGGTTGTTTATATTATGCTTGTTTGATTGTGGTTTTATGAATGATTGTATGATATTTGGATATGATAAACAATCTCAATAAAAATGATCTTAACAAGCTAATATAAAATGGTTCTTAATCATTAAGTGTTAATAAATGGTTATTAAAAGGATTAATGATTTTATAATAAAATGGGTTTTATTAAAAGAACCATAGGGTATCTTGTATTTTAAAGCATGCAAATACAAGTACATAGAGTTTTCTAACTAGAATTATGAAATCTCTAAACTTTTGACAAACAAGTTTAACACCGTCCTTTTGCACGACACTTGAGTCATTTGGAAACTCTTAATGGGATAAAGGTCACCTAACCATTTAGAGGGAACTTGTGACTTAAGGTGGGGATACCACATTGGTGGGATAAAGGTCACCTAACCACTTATGTGGGTAAACTCACACGTGTGTGCAAGTAGGGTAACTTGATTTGCAAACCATGTTAAATGGTTTTCTAACTAGAATTATGAAATCTCTAAACTTTTGACAAACAAGTTTAACACCGTCCTTTTGCACGACACTTGAGTCATTTGGAAACTCTTAATGGGATAAAGGTCACCTAACCATTTAGAAGGAACTTGTGACTTAAGGTGGGGATACCACATTGGTGGGATAAAGGTCACCTAACCACTTATATGGGTAAACTCACACGTGTGTGCAAGTAGGGTAACTTGATTTGCAAACCATGTTAAATGGATCACCTACAATATGGTTTCCAAATGGTGTTGATGGGATTAACATGCCGACTTTACATATGATGTTTAAAGTCGATCCCATACCTCTAGAAGTTGCAAATGGTTGCAACCGACAATCGTTGACCACCTTATTAATTTAAATCGTGGAATAAAGGTCACCTAACCACAATTTAAATGTAATGTTGGGTTCTAGATTTTAATATAAAATGACCTTAAAAGGCATTAATTATTAAAATAGCAATATCGAAAATTCTAAATAGATCTTTGTTAAATTTTAAAGATGGCCACCAATAATGACAATCATGATAACTCATCCGCGTCCACCCAATCATTACGAGCGATCCTCCAAAAGGAACGTCTAAATCATAATAATTTCATTGATTGGTATCGAAACTTGAGAATCGTTCTCAAGCAAGAGAGAAGATCATATGTTTTAGACGACCCTATCCCCGATCAACCTACTGAGGATGATGAGGAGGCCTACAACGATTGGCTGAAGTACACTGAGGACTCCGTCCAAGTGTCTTGTCTCATGCTAGCGAGCATGACTCCGGATCTCCAAAAGGAGTATGAACATCACGGAGCTTATGACATGATAACCCAGCTGAAGGAAACGTTCCAACAACAAGCAAGGGTTGAGCGCTTCGAAACGGTTCGAGCACTCCATGCATGTCGTATGGACGACAACCAATCTGTTTCATCTTATGTACTTAAGATGAAAATTCATATTGACCGCCTCGAGAGGCTTAATTGTCCCGTCTCGAAGGAATTGGCCACGGATTTGATCCTTAATGGCCTTACCAAGAAGTTCGAGACATTTGTGTTGAATTACAACATGAATGCATGGGACAAGAGCATTGGTGAGCTTCACTCAATGCTTAAAACGGCCGAGGTGGCCATGGGTAAAAGGGTTTTACCCGTTCTCACCATCAATGAAGGTGGGAACAAGAAAAGGCCTCATCCCGCACCCAAGGCAAAGGTTGCCAAGGGTAAGGGACCCGTATGGGGAAAGAGGAAAGGGGAAAGGGGTGGCAAGGGTGCCACCCAAACCAAAAGAGAAGAAGCAAAAGGTTGCTACCAATGACCCATGCTTCAAGTGTGGGGAGATTGGACATTGGGCAAGGAATTGTCCTATCCATCTCCAAGAGTTGAAAGCAAAGAGGGATGCCAGGCAGACCTCAGGTACAATATACATGATTCATATTGATCTTAATGTTACATCTTCAAACACATGGGTATTAGATACCGGATGTGGAACTCATATTTGCAATTTGTTGTAGGGGTTCAAAAGAAGTAGGGACTTCAATCAAGGGGATGTTAGTCTCTTCATGGGCAATGGAACCAAAGTCAAAGTTGAAGCTCGTGGGGACTACATCCTAAAACTTCCAAATGGCTTGGATGTTATTTTGAAGAATGTTTTGTATGCTCCTAGTTTGACTAGGAACATTATTTCAGTATCCCAATTAAGACATTATGATTATGTATTATCTTTTGTTGAAAATGATATTCATGTTTCTTTAAATGATATGTTCTATTTTAAAGCTATTCCCATTAATGGTATTTATGAATTGGTTCATGAAATTACTTTAAATAGTTCATTGTACCAAACTGACACCAAGAAACTCAAGTTGGATTTGAGTGATACCTATCTTTGGCATTGTCGTCTTGGTCATATAAACAAGAAACGTATACAAACACTTCAAAAGAATGGTCTTTTAAAAACAAATGGATGTGATTCATTTGATGTTTGTGAATCTTGTTTACAAGGTAAAATGACTAAGGCACCCTTTAGTGGTACTAACGAAAGGGCAAAAGATTTATTAGGAATCATACATTCGGATGTATGTGGTCCTTAAAAACCAATGACTAGGAATGGTGAAAGATACTTCATTACCTTTACCGACGATTACAGTCGCTATGGTATTTGTACTTATTAAGGCACAAAGATGAAGCTTTTGAAATGTTTAAAATCTTCAAGAATGAAGTGGAAAATCAACTCAACAAGTCAATTAAAGTTCTCCGTACCGATAGAGGAGGTGAATACCTAAGTGATGTTTTTCAAGATCATCTTAGGAGTTGTGGGATTGTCTCACAACTCACTCCACCTGGAACACCACAACACAATGGTGTGTCTGAGAGGAGAAATCGAACCTTATTGGATATGGTCCGATCTATGATGGCTAGAAGCACATTGCCTCTATCATTTTGGGGTTTCGCTTTGCTCTCCGCGGCCCGTATTCTAAATATGGCCCCAACCAAAAAGGTGGAAAGGACACCTTTTGAGATATGGCATGGAAGAGTTCCATCCCTATCATACTTAAGGGTCTGGGGTTGTGAGGCTTATGTTAAGACTCCCACCCCAAACAAATTGGAAGTCCGATCCACTAAGTGTATCTTTATTGGATATCCTAGAGATTCCATGGGATATTATTTCTATGATCCACTGGAACAAAAGGTGTTTGTTGCCAGAAAGGGTGAGTTCTTAGAAGCAAAGTTACTTATGGAAGGAACTAGCAGTAGAACAGTGGATCTTGAGGAGGATCAAGAACCACAACCCGATGAACGTTTGGTTGAAACTAGCACTCAACATGAGGATGTTGAGGATGATCAAGTGGTTGATCAATACACACAAAACATTCGTAGAAGTGGTAGAACTAGTAATCCACCTGAAAGATACGGATTTTTCATGGATGGATGCTATGTGGTAGATTCAGATGAACCAACCACATACCATGATGCAGTGTCCAATTTGGATTGTGACAAATGGCTTAAGGCCATGAACGTTGAGATGCAATCCATGTATGACAATCAAGTTTGGGAACGTGTTGTACCACCTCTTAATTACAAGGTAGTTGGAAGTAAGTGGGTTTTCAAGAAGAAAACCGATATGCATGGAAACTTGGATACTTATAAAGCTAGACTTGTAGCAAAGGGTTTCACTCAAACTCAAGGGGTCGACTATGATGAAACTTTCTCACCTGTTGCGATGCTAAAGTCTATAAGGATATTGTTTGCCATAGCTGCTCATTATGATTATGAGATTTGGCAAATGGATGTCAAAACGGCTTTCCTAAATGGATATCTTGAGGAAGATGTCTATATGGTTCAGCCTGAAGGTTTTGTCGATCCAAAACATCCTAATAAAGTATGCAAGTTAAAGAAATCAATCTATGGATTGAAACAAGCATCGAGAAGCTTGAATCATCATTTTGATGAGGAGGTAAAGAAATTTGGCTTCATCAAAAACGCTGATGAGGCTTGTGTGTATAAGAAGGCTAGTAGGAGCACAATAACTTTCCTAGTATTGTATGTTAATGACATACTACTATTTGGAAATGACATTCCAACCTTGGAAGGTCTAAAAACCTGGCTTGGAAGTTGTTTTTCCATTAAGGATCTTGGAGAAGCCGCCTATATTCTGGGAATAAAGATCTATAGGGATAGATTGAGGCGGTTGATTGGTTTGAATCAAAGTGCATACATTGATAAGATCTTGAAAAGGTTCAAGATGGAGAACTCTAAAAAGGGTACCGTACCTATTCAAAGAGGAACGATATTGAGTACGACTCAATGTCCTAGCTCAAAGGATGAGCAAGATAAAGTGAAGGCAGTCCCATACGCATCTGCTATTGGATCCATCATGTATGCAATGATATGCACTCGACCGGACGTGTCATGCGCCTTAAGCATGACAAGTCGTTACCAGCAAAATCCTGGAAACAGTCATTGGATGGCTGTTAAGAACATACTTAAGTACCTAAGGAGGACAAGAGATATGTTCCTAATCTATGGATCTGGTGATGAGGAACTCGTTGTAAAAGGTTACACGGATGCGAGTTTCCAAACCGATCGTGATGATTCTCGGTCACAATCGGGATATATTTTCATTTTGAATGGAGGAGCGATCTCATGGAAGAGCTCCAAACAGGATGTGGTGGCTCTATCAACTACAGAATCAGAATATGTCGCCGCCTCATTGGCAGCTCAAGAAGCTGCATGGTTGAAGAAATTCATTGCCGATCTAGGGGTTGTCCCTTCCATTCAGGACCCCCTAGAGATCTTTTGTGATAACGACGGTGCGATTGCTCAAATCAAGGAACCTCGTGCTCATCAAAAGACTAGGCACATTGAGCGGAGATTCAACTACATACGAGATGAAGTTGAAAAGGGAAAGATATGTATTCGTAAAGTTCACACAGATCAAAACATTGCGGATCCTCTCACGAAGCTCCTTGAAAAGGCAAAGCATGAAAGTCATGCTTGTGCCATGGGACTTCGATTTTCTAGTGATTGGATTTGATATGTAAATTTTGTATTTGGATATGTGGAACTCTCTATTATTTGAATACAATTATTTGGTTATAATGTTTCAATTAATGTTCCAATTTAGCATGTTTATCCATGAGTAAATTGTTTACTCTAAATGTCCGTAGTCGTTCATACTTATGGGAACAAGTGTGAGGGTAAGATTATTATGAACTTGGATTGGTTGACATTCATAAGGATGAATATAGAGCAATGGGTTGCTACCAAGGTTCATAGATATTTGTGGGATACAAATATGGGACTAACCCGCATCTCAAATTTTACTACATGGAATCTTATTGATTGATCATAAGTAAATTTGAGTAAAGGCGAATATCATTTGGTATCCTCCGACCTGAGATACATATTGGGTTTTGATATTCACCAAGTATTATGCCTTGAGCTGATTCTTCACTGTCCTGAAATAATGGACAGTACATAAGGGTATGTTCAGGTATGACACGAGGTGTTTGTTAGAAACGTATGTAGTCAAGATGGAATTTGTTCCTCTTATTCGTTGAGTGTTAGATGTCTAAGGCCTGATAAGTTAAATCAACAAGGAATGATCACTCTATGTTCTTGGATTTAACATGACATCTGTAACAAAAGGATAGATGATTGATTCACCTAAATCATTTCAAGAATGGCTATAAGTCATGCGTATTAAGGGTAGTAAACCGTTGTTCGGCGGTATTTACTGCTTGCATCAATCTTCTATGAATCTTGGGCAAGTGGGAGATTGTAGGATTCTATGTGCCCAAGACACGTAGAATATTGATGCGGTTAGTACGTTATGATCCAAGTCGGGTTATACCCAATAACAAGCTTAGCAAACACCAATTAATATTTAATTGATGATATGATCATGCAATTAAATATTTACACCAATTTAGAAAATGGGTTTTCTAAATAAGTTGCATATGAGAAGGAACAACTTATTAACATATTTTGTTCATATATATTATTTGAAATATTATTCAAGTAAGTTGGATAATATCAAATAATAATAAGAGTGCATATCTTATACAATTAAAAGGTTAATTGTGAAACTAATAAGAAGACAGTTTAAGAAATAATGTGTGTTGGGTTTAAGAGGGGAAAACCCTTTCATTTTATTGGGAATACACACATTAAAACAAGTCTTGCACTCCTCATTCTCTTCTCTCCACATATGCAAGAACATCAAAAATAACCTCTCTCTCTGTCACAAAAGCTACGGCCAGGGGCAACAGCATTAGAAGGTTTTGAGAGCTATTTTTTGTTGTTTTGGTGTTGAATCTTCCTAACAAGAAGGTGCTTTGCAAGGAGCCTTGGGGTATACAAGCTTGAGGGCTCCTTTTCTTGGAGTCTTGGCTGATTTTGGGCATCTTCATCTTCATCAAACATCCATCTTTTGGTCGACTATAAACTGCAGTAAGGTAGTTTATGGCAGCCCCTTGTGGCTGTCATATTATGTTGTTTTATGCATACATAGCATGCTTATTCATATAAAAATGATCCTTTGACATATGGGTTTGTTTCCTACATAAATATGGTCACTTAAAACATGTTTTTCAGCTTTATAATCAAGTTTATAAAGTAATTATTCCGCTGCGTTTTTAGTAAGTTTAAGAGGTTAAACTATGTTTTGTGTTCTTACAAACCCTTCACAAATTTGCATGAATTGGTTATAGAGTTTGATTTTCTGTTGCTTCCGGTCAATTAATTTGAGATTCGAATTGTGTTGTTGAGTTTTTGAGCTAGACTTATTAAAATCTCATTGAATTTGTTTGAATTGGTGAAAATGATCACATCAATCAATGATCCTCACAATACTGGCTCCTCAACAAAGCCTCCGATGCTTGTTAGGAGTGAGTATAACATATGGCAACGCCAAATGCTCTATCACCTGTCTGTTAACAGTTCAGGTTGTTGGAAGTCTGTGGTTCATGGACCATATAAGCCTATGGTGAGTAATCCGGAAATCAATGAGATGGTTCCGAAGAAGAAGGAGCAATATTCTGATGAGGATCTAAAACTGTTTGAAATTGATGCTAAAGCCCATGGAATTCTGGCCATGGCACTGCCTAATGAAATCTACTCTGGACTCATGCATCATGAAATTGCTCATGATCTCTGGGTTTCTCTGAAAGAACAATTTGGAGGAACTGATGAGGTCTTAGCAAACAATAGAGAAATCCTTGCCCAGCAATATGAGACATTCTCTCATAGAAAGGGTGAGTCACTGACTCAACAGTTTGAGCGATTTTCCTGTTTGATATCTGAGCTAAAAATGGTTCAACATGAATATACAAACAATCAGATGAACAACAGATTCCTCAGATCCCTGCCTGAGAGATGGGACACATATACCATTGTCCTACGCTCCAGTGCAAATCTGGACACTCTATCTCTTACCCAACTTCATGGGAAACTCTTAACATTTGAAAGAGAGATAGAACAGAAAAGGAAACTAGCTTCATCTGGGAAGCTCACTGATGACTTTGTACCAGGAAATACTGCTCTGGTAGGTCATGAGTCAGAATATGCTGCATCAGAAAGTTCTTATGATGAGCATATAGATTTCTCTTCAAACAGTGGAGATCATGCTTTTGTTGGTGTTGATGGTAATTCAGGGTTTAGTGTTGATAATTTGTGCTTTTTGATGGATGATTTGAAAGGAATTGCTGATGATGATCTAGAAGAGATGGATATTTTGAGCCAAATGGCATTAATCAATATCAGATCTCAAAAGTTTTACAAAAGGACAGGTAGAAAATTCCCTGGTCTCTCTGGAAAAACCAAAGTTGGTTTTGATAAGAGCAAGTTGAGATGTCACAAGTGCCATAGACTTGGACATTTTGCTAGAGAGTGTAGATCATCTGGATCTAACTCATCTGCACCCTTTGTGACTTTTCGAAGCAATAGCTCACAAACCAAAGGGCAACATTATACCAGTTCTGATCATCATTCACAATTTCAATCATCTCCTGCATTTTTTGTTCCTCAAGGTCCAATGCCATATCCTTATCCATGTTTTTACATGCCTCAGTCTAGTCTGGTTCCTGTATCCATGGCTCAACAACCACATGCCCTACCTGATCCTCAACCATCTCAACCAAATCAACAATCTCAATCTTAATCACATCAAAGCTTTTTCACACCTGAGGTTGTTGACTGGAGCAGCTTACCAGATGATAGTTCTGGTTATTCTGAACAATTGTTTACTGGTGCTGGTCAACATGGTGGTGAAAACCCTTTTGGAAATGTTACTCTAATGGCCCTGGAGTCTACTGATGGAAATACTTCATCATCACAGGTACCACAGGTATCTTCTGAGGCTAAGGCCAAGTTGTGTTCTGAGTCATGCATAGCTGCTTTTGTTTCAATTAGGGAAGCAAATGTAGCCTTAATTAATCAAAATCTTGACCTAGAGAAAGTGATTTCTAAAAGAAAAGCTGAGTTTGAGTCTGTTTTAAAAGAAAAGGATGAGGAGATTTACAAATTAAAATGCCAAATCACTGATGAAAAAGCAAAGGTAGAGGTCATTTTGGAGAATCATAAGAATCTCAAAGAAACACTTGTAGCTACTCAAGTTAATTGTGAACGTTGGGTAACATCATGCAAGGGGTTCGAAATGCTTCTCAGTAAGCAAACAGCTTCAAATGTGAAGTTTGGGATTGGGTATGATCATACTATACCTCATACAGATTTTACTCCCAAGCTAGAAGTAAAATCTTAAGGTGACAGCAATTCCCGAACCACATCATCATGTGTCTCATCCTCAAATGATAATTCAAAATTAGAGGATGAAGTCAGTGTTATTATCAGCTAATCAAATTGCTGATGGTCTCACTACTTCTAAACACATGATCAAAGAGAAACCGAGCAATTCAGGTGTTGTCCCACAAAGTACTCCAAGTACTGAAGGGCAAAACACAACACCTGAAGAGCATTTCAAACCAATTGAAATCAAGCATAATTTGACAACAGCTGAAAAGTCTATCAGGAATCTAAAAGTACTGATAGAAAACTTCTGAAGAACAAATCTTCAGTTATTACAAATCCTTCAGTACTTACCATAAGTACTGAAAGGAAGAAAGTACTGAAGAACAAATCTTCAGTAGTTTCATCATCTTCAGCAGTTGATCAACAAAAGATGAAGAAAAAGCCATGTGAAATATGTGGTCTGTTTAATCATCTCACTGATGAATGTTGGTATAACAAGGGTTTAAAATTCAACAAAGAGAAAATCATTAAAAAGAAAATGAATAAAATGAAAGATGAATTTCAAACCAAGTTTGTACCACAAACATCTCAATCTGATAACCCAAAGTTTTTCCAAAAAGCTAAAAAGAAGGAAGGGGTTTATCATAAAATAGCTGAAATTATTCCTCATGGAATATCAAAAACCCAGACTAAGTCTGTGTCTTTCAAAAAGGAGGATTTGGTGAATCACAAGAACAAATCAACAACAAGTACTGATGTGTCAACTGAGCTGAAGGCTTTGACAACCAATCAGACACAACTTGTTATGATGGTTCAACATCTGTTGGGGAAAGTTAACCAATTAGATGTTTCTGTGATTAAACCACTGAAAAGGAAAACTAAGCCAAAATCAAAGGAATCCTTTTCAGCACCATCTCCACTTTCAAAGGCTGTCAATCATGAAAAATCAGTTAGTTTAAAATCTGTTTATGAAAACAGACCCAAAACCAAAATGGTTTGGGTCTCAAAGGCTAACTAATTTCTTGTGCAAAATGCAGGGTTCTTCAGCATGCCAAAGAAGCATCTGGTATGTAGACAGTGGAGGATCTATGCATATGAAAGGGAGCAGTTTTCTTCTTCATGATTACTCTCAAGGAAAGAAGGGATTTGTTTCTTTTGGTAATGATGCTAAGGGTTACATCATAGGAAAAGGTTTTGTGTCAAACGGTGAGACAAGGTTTGATGATGTTAACCATGTGGAGAACCTCAAGTACAACCTGTTGAGTGTCAGTCAAATGTGTGATAAAGGGATGTTGCACTTTTCACTAGTCAGAACTGTAGGATTCTGTCTTCCAAAGTTCTGAAAAGGATTGACAAGATATTGGATGAATATACTCTCCTGAAGGCCAACAGGATTGGAAGAGTATATGCCTTAGATTTATCAAAGAAAATTGATCTAAAAGGCCATCCATGTCTGTTCTCTAAGGCCTCTCCTCAAGAATCTGAACTATGGCATAGAAGGCTTGGTCATGTGAATCTTAAAAATATGAACCAGCTTATTCATCATGGTTTAGTGAGAGGTTTGCCATTGAAGGAGTTCAAATGTGATGACAACTGTCCAGCTTGTTTAAAAGGAAAGCAACACAAAGTTTCATTCCCTCCAATAGAAGAACCAAAGTCCACTGCCTGCTTGCAATTACTGCATATGGATCTTTTTGGTCCAGTAAGAGTAATGAGTATGGCAAAGAAAAAATACTGTCTGGTAATTGTGGATGATTATTCCAGATATGTATGGACTTTCTTCTTACATTCAAAAGATGAGGCTGCCCACATCATCATTTACTTTGTGTTGTATGTGGAAAAGCAGCATTCACTTCCAGTCAGATGTGTGAGAAGTGATAATGGCACAGAATTTAGAAACCACACTCTTGATGAATTCTATTTATCTAAGGGAATCAAGAGGCAATATAGCATTCAAAGAACTCCTGAACAAAATGGAGTGGTGGAGAGAAAGAACAGGACCCTTATTGAAGCCGCAAGGACAATGTTGGCTGACTCAGGTTTGCCACTAACCTTTTGGGCTGAAGCTGTCAACACAGCTTGCTATGTACAAAATAGGGTGTTAGTAAATCAGAGGTTGATGAAGACTCCTTATGAGTTATTACATCATTTGGCCCCTCTAATTTCATTCTTTAGAGCATTTGGGTGTCCCTGTTATATTCTTAACACAAAGAATCCACTTCAGAAGTTTGAATCAAAAGTGGATGCAGGGTATTTTGTTGGGTATTCATCTACTTGCAAGGCATACAGAGTTTTTAATTGCAGTACAAAGATAGTTGAAGAAACTTTGCATGTCAAGTTTAATGAATCTCCAAAAGACAAAATTCATCAAAACCCTGTGGAGTTATTTGATTTGGACATACTACAATATGTTCCATATTAGTCTCCATCTGTTGTTGTTTCTAAGGATCCATCATCTCCATCTGGTGGTACAAATGCAAGTTGTATTGATCACCTGCCTGTGTCTACTACACTTGATGTTCCTGTAGCTTCAGCAGTTCCATCCACAACAAATGCTGATGAAATCTCTGAATCCTCTACTTCATTTAAACTGCCATCTCATTCTAGGTTTCAAGAGTCTGAATCAACATCTGTTGCTGCTGAATCCCCTACAAACACTTGCACAGATATTATTGAGTACCAAGAACTGAAAATTCATCCCATGTCTCAGATCATTGGTGACATCAATGCCAGTGTCTCAACTAGAAGTCAATTGTCAAATTTCTGTCTCTATGCCCTCTTCCTCAGTCAGCAAGAGCCAAAGAACTATCATGTGGCATTAAGAGACAATGGATGGGTTGAAGCCATGCAGCTTGAGCTTCTTCAGTTTCAAAAGCAGCAAGTGTGGGAACTGGTTCCTCTACCCCAAGGTAAGTGTGCAATAGGCACTAAATGGGTGTTTAGGAATAAAACTGATGAAAAAGGTCAAATTGTCAAGAACAAGGCCAGACTGGTTGTACAGGGATTTTCACAAGAAGAAGGTATTGATTATGATGAAACCTTTGCCCCTGTAGCCAGACTGGAGGCAATCAGATTGTTCTTAGCTTATGCTGCTTTCCATAACCTTAAAGCTTTTCAAATGGATGTCAAAAGTGCATTTTTATATGGTAAAACAAAAGAAGAAGTTTATGTGTGTCAACCACCAGGTTTTGAAGATCATAAACATCCAGATTGGGTGTATATGCTTGATAAGGCTCTTTATGGGTTAAAACAAGCTCCCAGAGCCTAGTATGAAACACTATCTAACTTTCTTCTTCAAAATAATTTCACTAGAGGCTCCATAGATAAAACTTTGTTCATTAAGAAAGTAGGCATGCATAAGCTCCTTGTTCAAATTTATGTAGATGATGTTATTTTTGCATCCTCTGATCCACAGTTGTGTGAGCCTTTACTAAGTTGATGCAACAAAAGTTTGAAATGAGTGCCATGGGAGAATTACAGTTCTTTCTGGGTTTGCAAATCAAACAAATGGCTGATGGAAATTTCATTCATCAGTCAAAATACACAATGGATTTGTTGACCAAGTTTGATTTACAAAACTGTAAGCCCTGTTCTACTCCTATGTGCAGCAACACACAACTGGATGCTAATCAGAAAGGTAAAGCAGTTGATGGAACTCTTTACAGATGTATGATTGGTTCCTTGATGTAACTTACAGCTTCTAGACCAGACATTATGTTTGCAACTTGTGTCTGTGCTAGATTTCAGGCTGCACCTAAAGAATCCCATATGATTGCAGTCAAAAGGATCTTTAGATATTTGCAAGGAACTCAATCTCTAGGACTTTGGTATTCCACTGGGCACTCTTGCAAATTAGTTGCTTTCTCTGATAGTGACTATGCAGGGTGTAAGTTTACCAGAAAATCAACCTCTGGTGGATGCCAATTTCTAGGCAATTGTTTAGTTTCTTGGCAGAGTAAGAAACAAACTTCAGTTGCTACATCTTCAGCTGAAGCAGAGTACATTGCTGCTGCAAGCTGTACATCTCAGGTACTCTGGCTTCAAAATCAATTATTGGATTATGACATTACAGAGACTAAGACTCCTTTACTGATGGATAGTGCTTCAGCTCTTTGTATTGTTAAGAATCCTGTCCAGCATTCTAGGACCAAACATATTGAGATCAGACATCATTTTATCAGGGATTGTTATGAAAAAGGTCTGATTGATCCAAAGTTTGTGCCTAGTGCTAATGAGCTTGCAGATATATTTACTAAGCCTTTGGACAGTGCAACTTTCCAAAATCTTGTGCTCAGGCTTGGTATGCTGCAACTAGAATAATTTGACAACTACTGATGCTCTTACTTAACTAGTACTGATGAGCATTAGTATACAGCTGTCAAAAATAAATGCTGATAAGTTATTTTATCTTCAGCAGTTTTTATAACTACTAAAGACTAAATTACTTAAAAGTACTGAAGTACTTCATTTGTTGAAAAGTACTGATGTAGTTAAAACTACTGATGTCTTTTCTAATAGATAAGTACTGATGACCAATGAAACATTTGAAAATCAAATGATCTGCTGAGTAAGTGTTAAGGTCATTGAAACAACTAAACTTTGTGAATTGACGACAACAACTGCTGTTTCATTTCAAAACAACTGAAGCCAAAACCAAGTCTTCAGTAGTTTACAACTACTGATGACTAACACCAAGTCTTCAGTTGTTTACAACATCTGAAAGTTAAAACCATGTCTTCAGTTGTTTTCTAACAATTGATGACTCACACCAAAACTTTCAGTTGTTTTCTTTCAGTCGCTTCATAACCTATAAATACCTAACCCTAACCTCAACCTTTTTCATAAGTCGTATTCCAAACGTTCATCTTCCATTAATGGCGACCATGCAAATCAAACCTCGACACAACTGTGATGCCTACCTCACCAAATCAGCCTTTTGGACTAAGTTTGATGCTGCCATTGATCTGATGGTTGATTCCCAATATCACACTGCTTTCCTTCTGAATCCAACCATCTATCCCGATACCCTTCGCCAATACTGGACAACCGTTACTGTTCATACTGATGAGAATGATGAATCGATCACTCTCCAGTCGTTTGTCAACCAGAAGAAGGTGGTCATCACTTCTGATATCATTCGCCAAACCCTAGACCTGAATGATGCCACCTATGCCACCAAATACCCCAAAGGCACCATTGATTTATCATTTGTTAACCATGGATATGAAGGTGACCTAAGTGCTACCACCATTATGAAGAAGCACTTCCATGATGCTGAACGCCTTATCTTTCATATGATCAATGTCTGCCTTGCCCCTAAAACATCTTCATGGGATCGAATGTCATCCAGGTGGCAACAGGTATTGTATTCTATCCTTGAACGCCAAAGCTTAAATTTTTCTGAAATAATATTTTTGGAATTAAAAGATCTGGCAATGAAACCTGTGGCTAACAGATGGATATTATATCCAAGGTCTCTTATGGCCATAATTATTAATCAATTAAAATCTGATGGCCTTGTTGGCCTTGGAGTCCCTGCTATGGTAGTTTTGCCAGAAGTATACTCCAGGCACAACTCAAACCCACAACTCAAAGAGGCTGCCAAACTGCTAAAACCCAAGCAGAGGGAACCCACAGCCTCCACCTCTAGATCTAAAGTACCCTCTAAACCAAAATCCAAGCAAACCAAAAAGGCTACTCAGGGAGTTGAGTCCCCTGATGATGCCCCTGCAACACAAACGCAGGATGAAACTACTAGTAGTGATCCCCTTGTAGTTTCAAAGACTCTACCAGCTGAAACCGCTCAGGTATCCTCTCAACAGGATCCTGATGCAACCAAAATTGGGGAAACCACATTACTGGAATCTCTCTCACTTGAGAAGATTGCCATTAAAGAGCACCATTCACCCAGGTGCAATCCTTTTCACCTTTATCTCCCACTGAAACCACCCCTACAAGCCCAACTGCAGTCATTGCACAAGTGGTGACTCAACTACATTCCTCTACCCCTCCCCAGAAACCTATTATCACTGGGAAAACCTCAATAGTTGAGGGAGAGGATTATAATGTGGTTGACAACCCACAGCATAGGGATTACAAAGTTCAATCTCTCGATGTAGAGGAGGAGATTCGAACATCTGATGAGGCTACCTCTTCTCCTGTTTCAGCACATGAACAGGATGAAGGTGGTATCATCTCTAAGACCTCACCAGAGGCAACTGCCAATGAAGGACTTAATCGTGAGGCAGGAAGTCCACAGTTCCAAGACATAGGGGCACATGTGAATACTGATCTACACTCAGCACATGTTCATCCTGATTTACTCAGGAGGTCAGCTGATTCAGCAAAGCCTGATGATGACCTGGGCTTTTTCTTTGATGTTCTAGCCCAAAACACCATTCTTGAGGCTGAGGTATGCAGACTAAAAGAATTGCTTGCCAAAATGTCTCAAGAATCAAGTCCATCTGCCCCAATTAACCCACAGATGGCAGCTTCTTTTGAAGCTTTCCCAAACACTGAGCCACTCTCAACAAATCAGCCACCAGCCTCTGTTTCAGGCACCATTTCTCAGGGACAGAACCCCTCTGAGCAAATGGTTGCTGCATTTAAATCCTCCTTACCTCTCATCACTCCACTCATCACTACCATTGTACATCAAATCATTGATGAGAGGCTTTCCTCAAATCTTCAAACCCTAGTTGATGATGATGTGTCCAAGAAACTTTCTGACATTCAAACCCCTGAACCCAATGCAACCAAAAAGGGGGAGTCTAAGTCAGTGAAAGAAGACAAAAGAAAGAGAGTTGAAGAGGAAGAAGCAAAAGAGAAGAAAGAAAAAGAGATAATCACTTATAAGAGAAAGAAAAGTGCTGAACAGACTGAGGATGAGAAGAAGTTAGAAGAACTGATCAAAGAAGCTGATGAGCAACATAGCAGATCTATGGATAAGATCATTGATCAGCTCTTCAGACAAGGCTTTGACACTGCCAAACTTGATTCTGAGATCAGACGGCTAGAGATTCAAGAGATTGAGAATAGATGGGCCAGTTGCAATGAAAAAGAAAGGGAAAGGTTGGAAGCTATGATCAGATTCTTGTCAAAACATTTGGGAAGACCAATCATTGAAGTGAAGTCATGGTCCAGAGACAGTATTTTGGAGATAACCACCAAAATTTGTTCTTCTGAAACCTTCAACAAAGGATTGATCATAGAAGCTCTGGATGAAGCCGATGCTGGGAAAAGGTCTGACATGGCAAAGTTATCCAAAGCCTCCCTCACAACCAAAATGATAGAGCAGCCTTTACAATCTCCCTCACAACCCTCAAAATAACCAACCTCACAACCCTCAAAACAGCCTACCTCACAACCCTCAAAACCAACTCCTTTACCCAAGAAACCCACTCAATCAACCACCAATGATGCACCTAAGAGGAAGAGAAGGGTGTTGAGGATGGAAGAAGAAGAAGAAGATGATGAGGATGATAGTCTGCCAATCTCTGCTGTGATTAAAATGAAGATGCCTGAGACTAGGAGTCAACCAACAACAATCACTCCTGACACCCAAAGGCAAATGGTTAAAGTGAAGATTAAAGAAGAAGAACAACAAAAACAACATGATGAGCAGCTGTTAAGGATGGTTGATAAGGATTTTCTAAATCTTCATCCATACAAGCGATGAAGAAACATGCTCAGAGGTTGTATGCTCTCAGATTTACATTTCAGTATCAGAAAGAGAGAGTGAGAATTTGGCCGGACCCCAGAGTTAGTGATAAAATTCATAGAAAGAATTTCTGAGTAGATACAATGGCCAAGTAAAGAAGACTGTAGATGCTGTGATAATGCTGGCCATTGTAGTGTAACCCTGGGAAATCCTTGATGACTTCAAGCGAGCTTACAAGACTAAGATGACTCCACAAACTTTGCTAGAAAACAAAATGGTAAAGAAGGGGTTAATTTACAAGAAGCTTGAAGAAATAAGAAGAAATGAGCTCCAGTTGTTACTTGAAGGTACTCATCATGATGAGTTTGCATACAGAGAAATAACAACTGTGGAGCTAAAGAATGGAAAGAATGTCAGATACTTATCAGAATATTATGGGCATGAGTTCTTCTTTGAGAGTAAAGCTGAAGAACTCACAATAGAAGAAAAAGTTGTTCTTCTTGAGGCCTATGTTAGAGAGTCTTACAGACTCATCCTTGGGAAGTAGGTTTCATGATTGGGGTAACAGCTCAGTGTCCAATTCCCCAATACAGAGTTCCCATTCATCCTTTGCCAATCAAATTTATGAAACCTCTTCCTTGGCCTGAGCTTATTTTGGAAATTTCTGAGCTGATCCAGAAAATGTGTCTGCCAATAAGTGGGACTTTAATAATCTTAAAGGTTTTGGCTGCATTGGTTCAGGGGAAGTTTGTTGGACCAAAAGAACCAATGAGCCAGATCAGAAAAACCTTTAAGTCCCACAGACATCATAACAACTGAAGTGATCTACATCTGCTGAAGACAAAGGCTGAAGACAAAGTCTGAAGACAAAGGCTGAAGACAAAGTCTGAATACCAAGTTCTCAGAAGTTGTCACAACAGCTGAAGTAGTTCCTTTCAGTAGTTGTGATGGTTTACTTTTCAGTAGTTTCTTTTCTGTAGTTTTATTATTATAAAACATCTGAAGTTCTTACACTTCAGATGTTATATCTTCAGTAGTTGTAATTGTAGTTTATACTTAGCTTTTTGTGAAGGTGTCCTCAGCTGTTGTGGACATCTTCAGTAGATTAGTTTACTTTCAGTAGTTTGTATAAATCAGTTAGATGTCACTATCAAGTGACATCAGTTGACGTCACATTCCTTTATAAAAGGAATGTTGACCTAATTGTTTTAAAACCGAAGCATTTGCGTGAATGAAAATCTTCCATTTGCAGAAAATCCTCTCTCTATAATCGTCATAGTGTGATTGAATATTCATACTTGTCTTGCTTAAATTTGATCTAATTTGTGTTATATTCCGCTGCAAATTCTAATCTAATTGATCAAACTAGATCCGATCCTATCATTTAGAAAACCCGTTTTCTAAATTGGTGTCAATATATTTGTATGATCTTATCAACAAATAATTAATTATTGGTGTTTGTATAGCTTGTTATTGGGTATGACCCGACTTGGATCATAACGTACTAACCACATCAATCTTGTATGTGTCTTGGGCATATAAGAACCAATATTTTAATGAAATACGTTTGAATCAAATCCTTTTTGCTTATTAATTGTGTTCATATCATTGTGTTCGTCATAATCATTAATCATTATATTTGATATTTATTTATTAAACAATTAAACAAGGTTAATGTTGATTCTGCAAACATTAAATTGATTCCCTATTAACAATGATAATTCCTGATTGCAATCCTTGGATTCACAGGTGGTATTAGAGCCAATTGCTCATTGATTTACATCAATTGATCTATCTGTGTTAATAGTGTTTAATTGTTTGCTAGTTTCACTAGATTTGTCAGTTTTTGCTGATTAGATCTACTATTTTTAAGCAAATCGTTTTATGTGTGAATTGATTAAAACAATGAATTGTCTTTCAGCGTGTACTGTTTCATTGCTTGATTAACTTAGATCAATATTCAAATCCATTGATTAGATCTGGGTTATTGATTGATATTCATCATTTGTTCAAGTTTATTTGAACAAATACATCAAATAATAGAAGTACATACATCAAATATTGAAGAAGTACAACCTTGCTGATACATCTTCATGCAAAACTCTAGCCTCAATAATTGAAAATATTGTACCTGATCCTACAGGAAAAACTATTGATCAAAGATTATATAGATTAATGATAGGATCACTTATGTATTTAACTGCCAGTAGACCTGACATTATGTTTGTTGTGTGTGTTTGTGCTAGGTACTAATCAGATCCAAAAGAGTCTCATCTGAATGTTGTGAAGAGAATTTTCAGATATCTCAAAGGAAACCAGCCCTTGGACTTTGGTATCCAAAGGATGGTGACTTCACTGTCTACTTATATTCAGATAGTGACTTTGGAGGATGCAACAACAACAGAAAATACACTACTGGTGGATGTCAAATCATAGGACCGAGACTACTTTCATGGCAGTGTAAAAAACAAACAAATGTATCTGTATCCACAGCTGAGGCTGAGTACATAGCTGCTTCAACTTGTTGCTCTCAAGTCCTTTGGTTGCAAAACCAATTGCTTAATTACGGTTACAATTTCCTTCAGACTCCAATTTATATTGACAATTCAGCAGCTATATTTATCACTGCTAATCCAGTGCAACATAGTAAAACAAAACATATTGAAATAAGATACCATTTTCTGAGAGATTGCTCAAAAAAAGGTTTGATCAAGTTAGTCAAAGTGGATACAACAAATCAGCTTGCTAATTTATTCACTAAAGCCTTTGATTCAGTTAGATTTAATTTTCTAATTGAGTCTCTGGGAATGATTAACTTAGATTAATCATTATGAACAAAAACATAAAAGCATGTGTCTGTTCTTGTAAATAATAAAAATAAATAAATAAAAAAAAATTATCCTTCAGAAGATTTATGATTACTTTCAGAAGAAACTTATGTCTTAGAACAATTTTCTTTCGAAAGCAATTTACCTTCAAAAGAAACTTCTAAAACATCTTCTGAAGCTTAGAATAAAAAAATATATTGTCTTCTTTTCTGTGTCTTTTAATTCAGCATGACATATGTTCGGGAAATGTTAGTACACTATGCCTTTGCTTCCCCCTGAATTCTTAAATATCATTAAAATCTGATCAAGTTTCTTGATATGTGAGTAGGTTCATCTTGAGTGGATACTACACTAAAAGCATGCCAAACATAATGAAAAGTGACTGTTTGTGGGAAACTTCATTTTTTGGATACAACAAGTGAGTCTGATTCTGATATGAACAAATCATTTATCAAAGCACACTATGTACCAACACTTTAAAATATCAATATTTGCAAATCATATTCCCTCTATTTTATGTAAACAAAGACCTGGGTGTATGATCACCATGGTATACATTTGTAACCAATTGGTGAAAAGATCATGATCCTCATCATCCCTCTGTTTTGTGTAAACAAAGACCTGGGTTAAAGGCACCTCTGTTTTACGGAAGTAAAGACCTGGTGACCTGATGATGATCATATCTAAGCTCTCAAAAGAATCCTCTGTGATCAACTGTATATTAAATCTAGAGCTTTTACATCAATGCATTAATGAAATGTCAAACGCATCTCAAGATAGAACTTATAACTTAAAGTACATAGTTTCTAATTGTGAAAAGGTGATGATTTGACTCACAAAGAGAGGACAAACTCTAAGTGAATTAAATGTGAAGCCCATAACAGTTACCTCCTAATAAACATGATAACATGATAAACAATATGCCTAGTTGACACAATACTCTTGTATGGATTTAAGTGGACAAACATACTTGCAACCAGAACTAAAATCAGGTATCAATTCATCAAACAATTAATCAAGAAGACGCTTAGTGTTATAGTATGATCCCATTCTATGTGTATATATGCTTGTACATAGTACTCATTTCAAATTTGTTTAGTTTAATTTCTTTCTGTTTGGACAGACATGTGTCTTTCATGATATTCTTCTTAGAAATTTATGATAAATGCCTTCGTTTATCATTAATCAAAAATTTAGGGGGAGTGGAATCATGAAAAAATAAGTTAACAACAAAATTGTCAAATGAATTGTCAATATAAAGGAATTGGGACCTAAGCTATCTTGGCTTTTGGATACATGAAGTTTTTAAAATATAAACCTTCTTGTGCACAATTGTCATGAATACAAAATCAACAAGGTCCAATAGCAATAAATGGTTCTATCAGTTGATTTGAACCATACAACAGAAGAAGTTTCAATCGTGGCATTTTTAACATCAGCAGAAGCTACAGTGCGAAACTTAAGGGGGAGTAAAATATGACTATCCGTAGATTGGTAACCTACGAATGAGTTAATATTGTACAAGTATAATTCATTTCCATAGAATTGTAACCCATGGAAAATCAAGTTATACTTCAATTAAATTTTAAATTTCAGCTTTTAAGTTAGGCATCCGCAGATGTCCTACTGATGAACTGAAATCTACAGAACAAATAAATTCCCTGGATGAGTAATAAGAAAATTGGGACCCAATTCATTAAATAGATGAAATAAATGTGTCTGAGGGAGTATAAATGATGTTTTTGACTTGAATTCATTATTCACTTTTTACAGAACCTTTTTGACCTAGAAGTTCGTTAGTCAAAACCTCATCCCTCCCTTATCTGATTTCAAAATTACTCAAATCCTAAACATCAAACAAAGCTTAAAACTAGTTTCAAGTCTTAATATTAAGGTAAAACATATCATAAACATCAGTATTGAACTGATTGATTCATCATTTTCGTTTAAACTCTTTGTATTCGTAAATATGATGACTTAGTTCTAACATAATGGTCTTCATTCTTATGAACAGATGGCTAATCGATTTTTAAGGGAGCACAATGTGCGTGCGTTCTTAAATCCCAACGACCCTATGTTGGAAGGATGTCGGGACATCATCAGATACTTGCGACGATCCAAGCTTTTCTATGCTTTAACAGCTGATCCTGTGATTCCTCAAGCTCATATAGTCGACTTTTGGAAATCAGCTCAAATAGTGGAAGATGGAGAATCTGAAGTGACTATGGCTGATATTAAGGATGAAAGACTAAGAATAGATGAGCAGACCATCAGAAGGGTATTAGAGTTGGGAGATGAAGAATCAAGTCACCCAGATGTATTTGAGAATGAGTATATAGAGAAGGTGTTCTACCTGATGGGATATGATGGTGATTTTGAGAAGGGAGAAATAAAGAAAGGAAGATTGTGTAAGACATATAGATTTCTGTGTCACACTTATCTCAAGTGTATCTCCAACAGGAAATCCGGATTGGATAGATGTTCTAGACATATTTCTTTTAGAATCATTGGCATATTTGAGGGGAGGACATACAACTACTCAAAGTACATCTTTGGGTGTCTGAGTGACCAAATCAGAGTACAAAAAGCTGACAAGATGTATATGTTCCCAAGGTTCTTACAATTAATCATAAATGTTGAGCTTCCTAGAATAGACCGAGATGGTGATGTGTTTGTTCAAGCATATCTAGGAAGATCTGTGCTCAACAAGATAAGTGTAAAATAACAAGGTGAAGACATGCCTATGTTTGTTCATGTCGCTGACCCTAATGCCAACATTCTTGAAGAATTGATATGGGAAGAACCACAAGGAAGTTCACCTACTAACTCTGTGGGAGCCTCACCTTCACCTCATCAATCTCCCATTCACCAACATCATCAATCTCCCCAACTACAATCACCAGCCAATCGAAACACTCAACCAATCTCTCAAATTCACCCTCCATCACCAAATCAACTCCAAATACAACTTTCTCAACAACCTCCAACTCCAGAAAATCAATCCACTAATTGCATTTACACCGGGGAGACAGAGTTAGCCTCATAATCAAGTACAGTTCAACTGTCATTAACCAAGAGTGAATCCCCTGTCCATTCAAATGCACTGAACCTGTCTCTCTAGTCACTAACCATCAGTAACAACAACAACCATATCAAGAACAGGCAGATCAAGCCATTGAGTCCAGTTCAAGCTCAGCAAGTGTAGCCCCTGAAGAAGTGAATAATGATGAGATTGTTGCTCAACATCAGGAAGAAGAAGAAGAGGCCAACTATGTTGATGTGATTGCTTACAATGAAGATGATCTAAGTGATGATGATATCCCAGTCAGTAAACGTTATCTGGTTGCTGAATACAACAAGCTTATTGTCAAGTCTAACAATAGAAAGCAAAGAATTCAAGAGTTGAAGGGGATGATAAAAGAAAAAGATGATCAGCTGATGAAACAAGAATCTAGTCTGAAAAGATTAACAAAAAACATACAACAATACAATGAAGTCATTGATGCTCTGTATGAGCTTGTCAAAGAACAAAAAGAGTCGATTGCACATGAGAAGGCTGAAAAAAGAAAAGCTTGTGTTGGAGAGCAACAAATCTAACAAGACTCTACAAAAACAATTTGCTCAGCTCAAAAGAAAGGATGAGGAGATTGAAAGAATGAGAAAGAAGATAAAGGACATTGAAACTATTGCTCCTGCATCAAAACAAACAAAAGAATATGTTGAAGCTTCAATGCCAATCATTCAATATTCAAGGAAAAGGAAGTACTTGGGTCTTTTTAAGAAGGAAGTGATTGAAGTACAAGATTCCTAAAAGATCAAGGCCTACATCACCTGAGCACACTCCTTTAATGGATGTATCAACTTCAAAGCCTATGTCTCATAAGGAAACAGATAGTGATGAAGAATGGAAAGAGCTCAAAGAAGAAACTCACCGAGATCAAGGAGAATCAAAGGCTGATGATCTTCTGACAACAAAAGACATATCAGAATGAAGGTCTGAGTCAACAATGTTTATGACCCTTATCAACCATGGGTTTCCATTTGATATGGTTGAGAGGATGAATGTGACTAAGATGAAGGATCTACTGAAAGAGTTTGAGCTTGCTAGATTCATGATCCCTAATTCTGACTATGAAGCATTCACAACATTTCAAGCCATTCATAAAATCAAGAAAAATCTAGGCCACTGTGATACAGCAAAGCTGAGCATGTACAATATGATCTGTTGGCTATAAGGTCACAACTACAAGGCACATGAGCTCAAGGGAAGAAAAGTTGGTGAGCTTCGGAGGATGATGGAATATGTAATGGCTGTTGAGCTTGACACAAGGGTGTGATTCAGAACTGAAGCTCCAAACCCATCATATAAGCAATAAAGCAAACTCCATGCTGATCCTCTAACTGTTGAATTTAAAGATCAGCACAAAGGGAAAGAAAAACTGATTAGAGAGCCTAGGTCAGTTATCCCTGGCAAAGTATGGACTCTAGGAACAACAGTCAGGGAAATCACTAAACAAAAGTCTACCCTGATAGAGCTATATGACCATATCACAACTCCTAGTTCTGTGGAAGAAAACAGGATTATGGCCTGGAAATATGATCCAGACTGGGATTGTGTAATCATCAAGAGGAGATCCGGAAGAATTAAATACTTCCATGATGTAGAAGCATTATTGAGACTTCCTGAGAGTGACATTAAAGACTTGCAAAGCCTAACCATGTCCAACTATCCAATACATCCAAAGGGGAGAGACTTTTTTGTGTCTGTGGGTAGGATGAAAACAAGGTTTGTAGATGATGTGATGAAGAAGGCTAAGAGAGAAGATGCAAAACATAAGAAAAGACTTCGAAAGGAAAGAAGATCAAACACCAACTCCTCTACTATGGTGATGATGAATTCTTAAGGAGGGTTGGATACTCTAACAGAAAATTAGCAGCCATCAAAGTCATAGCAGGAAATCAATACACTATTCCCATAACTGTGTGTGGATATGTTGAGAAAACAAAAGAAATGGTGCTACTGAGTAATGCTGAAGGGAAGAAAGGTGAAAAGATAACAATTTTTGACCCAGTAGAGATCAAACAGCTCCACCCCAGCTACACATCATACTTGCATGAAAAATTCTTCCCAAAGCTGTCAGATATGTGCACATGATACAAGTGATGGATAAACTGAATGCAAAAACATATAAGAGAAGAAGATATGATGCTGGGCTTTTGAAAGGAGTTAACGTTGTAGAAGTATTAGAACTAAGAATCACTGAGGAAGATGAGCTTGAAATTGTTCACAATCAAAGTATTGTGGAAACTCTAACAACAGAAGAAGACATTTTGGGACTATGTTTTGAGACTCCTCAAAAGATATGCAGAATGGAGATCAAGTACAAATACAATGATCAAAAGGATGTAGTATCTTATTTCAAAGAGAAGATGGTGTCAAGATTGAAGGAGCTTTAGATTTTGAAGAACTGATTAGAAGTGTCTAAGCCTAAAAGGGAGTATTGTTAGATCTAGGAACAATAGATCTAGATCATTTTGTATAGGCTTAGAACTATAATCAATACTTGTAATGAATGATTATAATTCATTATTTTAATGTATGCATTGTGTATATAGGTTAACCCATATTGTAAGGATTCTTATAAGTCTGATGCAGTCAAAACATCCAAGTCTCTCTGCATGCATGCACTAAAGAACAGAAGTAGAAATGCTTCGGGAGTTTTACACCCTGCACTACAAATATTCTAAGTGTAAAATCTTCCGAAGCCAAGACCAATATCTTCCAAAGCCAAAACTGAAGTCTTCTGAAGCTTCAAAGACAAAGTCTTCCGAAGCCAAAGAGTGAAGACAGATTTCTTCCGAAGACTTTTAGAGACATGCTTTTATCTGATGTACTTTACCATAAAGCTGGACCACCTTTCCGCTGCAACTCTGTAAAGTCACCAAATTACATGAGTTGGTGAAAAGGTCAATGCTTTTGGTAACTGACATTGAGGTCTTGAGTCCATGCTTTCTACTTTATGTACTTTTATCCTTTTTGTAATATATTAGGATGTGAGATATGGCATGTCATAGTCACTAGTCAAAAGGCAATCTGCCTTTTGACTTTACATTTGATGTTGTTTGTGTCTAGTCATATGTATCCAGCTGGCCTTCAAAGTATGGTCGGATGTAGGTTGTAGTATATGTAACTCAAGTACTTGTAACTTTCCTTTATGCTTTGTAACATTTGTAATAGAACTTGAGAAGCAATATACAACATTCTTGAAAACCAATTACTTGTGTTGTTTGCAATCTTGTTCTGTCTCATTCTTACTTGTGTTCTTAGCATCATTCTCTAAAGTTAAGCAGTTCCCTATTTGATCTGTTAAGTGTTCTAAGTAACTCTCCTCATTGTGTTGTTGTGTTTTAAAGTGCATACCCTTCATCGGTCCTGCATTTGGTATCAGAGCATTTTAGGCTCTTGATATAAGATCTCACCATCTTAAGATCCCTCACACACACAAAATACTTAACAACTCCAATGGCAGCTATAACCAAAGCTGATATGGAAACTGGAACTATGACAAAGTCTACACTGATCACTCCCGAAGACTTTAATACTTGGTGTCAAAGAATGGAAGGCTTCATAGAGTCTCAAGACTCCAGGATGTGGGACTCTATTGTTGAATGAACTTACATACCAAGCACCACTTCTACTACTGGTGGTGGTATGATTCTAAAGGTTGTAGCTGATTACTCTGAAGCAGACAAAAAGAGAATAGAGATTGATCAAAAGGCCATGACAGCTCTTCAAACTGCTCTTCCAAACTCCATCTACAGAGGTTTCAAGAAGTACAAAACTGCCAAGCAACTATGGGAAGCACTGAAGCTAATGTATGAGGGGTCAAATAAAGCAAAGAAGAACAAGAAGGACCTCCTGAAGCAGCAGTTTGAAAATTTCACCTTTAAGGGAGGTGAAACCATGACTCAGTAATACTTTAGGTATGTTGAGATTATGGATACTCTAATGGATGTTGGAGTAACTCTTGAGAATAGGGACATTGTAAGGAAGTTTATGTCCTCTCTTCCTAGACAATGGACATATTATTGTGTTGTTATCAAGAGGAGCGAGAACATTAAGACTCTTACTCTCACAGAGTTGTATGGTATTCTCAGTGGCTACCAGATGGAGATGAACATGCAAAACTCATCTGGTAACTCCAGCAATCAAGTGAGTTCAGCCCTCCATGTGGTTGAAAGGGAAAGCAGTGAACCACAACATCATCTTATATGCTACCTTGCCAACTCACAAAAGGGCCCTTTCATCACCTTCCTAGAGACTCCAAGGGAAAGCTACACTCTAGGAAGTCCTTTCCAAGAGACAAGTTCTTCTCATGCTTTTGTCTTTGCTGATGAAACCTTTGGCAAGTTTCTCTTCACCCTTGAAGACCTGGACTGTATCCATCCAGATGATCTGGAATACATGGAGATAGTTTAGCAGATGGCTCTTCGAACTCACAGAGCCAAGAAGTTCTACAACAGGACAGGGAGGAAGTTTCCAAGAAATGCAGCCAGTGGAAAGTTTGGGTTGGATAAAACCAAAGTAAAGTGTTACAACTGTAACCAGATGGGACACTTTGCAAGAGAGTGTAAGGCACCAAGGACAAATGGTGGCCAAGCACAAACCAGACCAAACTACACTGAGAAAGCAACCCTTGAATGAGAAGCCAAAGCAGCAAGCTGCAGTTGTTGTTGAAGAAGGAAGCTTTGACTGGAGCTTTCAAGTAGAAGATGCATCTCCAAACCAAGCACTCATGGTAGACCAAGATGAAGCCAAGGTATTGGAACATCTTTGTACTCCTGAATGCATTGCTAAAGTAAATAGATACATGTCCTATAACTTAGAAATGAGATCTGATCTTGAGTCCTTAAATATCTTAAAAGCTGATTTTAAAAGAGCTGAAAATGATTATAAATTAAAAATAGAGGACATAGAGAAAACCATTTCAACTCTTAAATATGAGCACACAAACTACAGGACTCAGATCAAAGACCTCATTACTAAGTTAACTGAATGCCAGGATGAGCTTGTGATCAGCAAAGCCAAGACAGAAAAATGTGTTCTTGAAGAAGAGACCTTCAAGAACATAATATCCTCATCCTTGCATGCAAAAGTTTGTTATCAAAATAAGCAGGGACTAGGATCTTCTGAGATAGCTCCTCCACACACAATCTTGTTTGTAAGATCTCCTAGGTGTGGAACTTGTGAAGATGAGCTTCCCCTCATAGACCCTATGACTGAAGAGGATGAAGAGGAGATGGTGGAAATGTCTCTAAGAAGAGTGAAGAAGAGCATTCTAAGAAGGGTCATCATCCCTCTGAGGACAGCAAAGCTGTTGGGATGACCAAGTCAAGGAGAAAGAACTTGATCCGGGAGACCAAAAGAAAGTCCAAGAAGGCTCAAGAGATTAAGGCCATCTTCAATTCTGCACAAAAACAAGTCTTCATCTCTGCAGGATTTGACGTTGTAAAGGCTGAAGACACCAACTTGAACTCCATCAACAAGAGTTCTGGTTCATGTCCCAATCATCCCATCATCAAGAAGAAGGCTGATCAGTTGTGCACCACTGCTGTACAACCTGAACCATCCAGTTCCAAAGGTAGTTCTATCCCCACAAGAATTGCCACAACATCTGCAAAGATGAAGATGGAGAAGGAAAGTGATCAAGTTCAGCCTTGTTCACAAAAGGAAACTCCTAGAAGGAAGAAAATGGACTGTATTATGTGTGGGAGTACCTCTCATCTTGCTAAGGATTGTGTTTACAATCCAAAGGGTACTCTCCACATGGCCAAGAAATAAACTTCTAAGAGTTTGGAGAAGAAAAAGCAAGCTTCGGAAGGAAAATCTGTTTCCTTTGGAAGCTCCAAAATGAAGAAGAAGACAAGTGGAAACTTGCCTTCGGAAAGCTTGTTTGGTCTCCGAAGAAAGGAATACTTCCGAAGCACTGAAGGTTGCTGCAGTGAAAGCAAGATCTTTCGAAAGTCCAGTCATTAAAACTTCCGAAGTATTGAAGGTCAAGTCTAAGCTTCAAAGGTGGTGTGGCAGTCAAAGAAAGACCAAGTGGATGAAAGTTCTTCATCAACGTCAGCAAATGATCCTTCTAGCATGACTATAGGATCAATTACTATTGCATTGTCTTCAACTTCTTTTGATGAGCCCAAGACCAATGAGGCTTGGGTTTCCAAATGTAACTAAACTTCTCTTTTGTGCAGGAACAGCTCAAGAGAAAAGAAATGTATGGATCATTAACAGTGGCTGTTCCAGGCATATGACAGGCAATAGGTCACTACTCTAAAAGTTTGAAAGAATTTATGGAGGACCAGTTGCTTTTGGAGGAGATGCAGGAGGTTACATTACCGGAAGGGGCAAGGTCATAAATGGTAAGCTCAGCATTGAGAAGGTAAACTTTGTCAAGGAGCTTGGGTACAATCTTCTGAGTGTATCCCACTTTTTTGATTAGAGTCATAACATGCTCTTTACTGAGCATGAGTGCATTGTTCTCAGGCCTGGGTTGGTCATTCCTCATGAGCACATCCTGCTTAGAGCCCCCAGGAAAGGAAACATGTACAAGATGGATTTGCAAGAAACATCTCCCTTAGGAGAAGTTTCATGCTCTCTGTCTAAAGCAAATAATGATGAGTCTTTCCTCTGCCATAAAAGAATGTGCCATGTAAACTTTAAAAACATGAATAAACTAATTAAGAATGATTAAAGAGTTTACAAGTGATGACTACTGTGTTGCATGCCTAAAGGGGAAGCAACATAAGGTATCTCACAAGCCAAAGGAAAGAAATTCCATCATTAATCCCCTAAACTTATTACATATGGATCTATTTGGCCCCACTAGTATAATGAGTCTAGGAAGGACCTTCTATTGTTTGGTGATCACAGATGACTTTACTAGATTCACTTGGGTCTTCTTTCTTAGAACTAAGGATGAGAACCCTGAGATTCTAAAGAATTTCATCTTAAAGATTGAGAATCAATGTGATTACAAGGTCAAAACCATAAGATGTGATCAAAGAACTGAATTCAAGAATCAAATCCTTGATACATTTTGTGATGAAAAAGGTATTACAAGACAATATAGTGCTCCCAGGACTACTCACCAAAATGGTGTTGTTGAGAGTAGAAACAGGACACTAATTGAAGCTGCAAGAACTATGTTGTCTGACTCTAAACTGTCCATCACCATCTGGGCAGAGGTAGTGAACACTGCTTGCTATGTGCAAAATAGAGTTTTAATAGTTAAGACACATGGTAAGACTCTGCAGGATCGGGTTTATCACTTAACACTTGGATTTCTCTCAAACTCACTAATATTACACTCAAATCAGATGAAGTTAAGAGTTGATAATAATATAATAAGTAGCAAAGAACACAAGGAAATATTTTTGAAGGTACTTGTATATATTACTTCTCAACTCAAAGTATTACAAGACTCTTACAAGCATGAAACATGAGTTACAATGAGAAACTATATATACTATATATACTAAAGCATATACTACAATGCTAAAGTTAAGGTATCATAGATAAAGTATTATCTATGATATGGTAGTCATGACATGTCCATGACCCACCTTTTGTCACCAACTAAAGTTGACAACTGTACTAACTGATAAAGGTAAACAGTGGAATAAAGTATGGTCAACTACATGGCTTTTGAGAAAATGGCATGCAGTATCTCAGAGGTCTGCAGCGGAGTGTCAGGGAGACCATACTTATGTCCACTGGATAATAGTAGTGTCTTCGGAAGGTAAGTTGGCTTCGGAAGAACAAGTTCTTCCAAAGCCACTTATACTTTGGAAGAGGCTTCTATACTTCTGAGGCTTGAGGAGTTCTTTCATACTTGGAAAGTTGATTTCTGATCTTTCACTCTAAGTCTTGATCTTCGGAAGTGAATACTTTGTCTTCGGAAGTTCGAGTTTTCCTTCGGAAGTTGGTCTTACATTTTGTCTTTGGAAGAGCTCCTTTTCCTTCGGAAGTTCCACACTTAGCTCGGAAGTCCTTTATTAGTTGCGTCAAAATAGTCTAAGTGATTTGGTTTTGGTTGCACCAACCTTCTAGATCCAACAAACTCACCCTAGGCTGGTGCTACCAAAACCTCACTTGTTTCTGCTTCTCAAAGCTTTCAACTCCAGGGACAAAAGATATTTGTCTGTTTCCTTATTCTTCACTAAAGTTGTGCTGAGAAGCTTGTACAAGTCATTAATGGATAGGAGATCTAGTCTATCACTCTGAATGACATGTACCCTTTGTTGTGCCCCCCTGAAAAGAGTTAGTTGACGAGATTTATAGTCATACTCCCATCTAACTATGGATTCAAGTTCAGGACCCTCAACCATTTGTAGAAAGGCTTTGCCTTTGGTTGTTGATCCCTTCCTTTTCTCCAGTGGATGATCTTTTTCCTAGGCACAAGGGGTTGTCTTAGCACCCACTCACCTTTCTTGGTATCCAGCAGAGTCACCAGCCTTCTCCTTAGCTTCTTTTCTTCCTCATTCAAAGTATCTGAATTGAGGCCAGGGAGATTTGCAGCTTGGTCCAATGTTCCTCTGGGCAGATCAAGAAATTTGTCTCTAGTGAGAGAACATGAGGATCCATCAATATAAGTTAGTTTGACTGAATCCTCTTCACAGAAGATGTCGCTCAGGGTTGTGCAGTTGATGAGCTTTGTCTTGATTGCCTTGAACTCCTCAAAGAGGAGATGTTTAGAAGGCTGAGGGGATGGTTTGAGAGGTTGTTGGGTAGGTTGTGGTGTTTGGGTTCTGGCTAGTGTTTTGGGTTGGAAGATAGGTAGTTTAGGTGGTTGAGGTGAGGAGGTTGGTAAGGGTGATGGTGTAGGTTCAGGGGTGTAAGGTTCAGTGGTTGGTTTAGTTTTGATGGGGAACGGAAAAGGGATTGGTTCAGGTTGTGGTTGGATTTATGGTTGGGGTTGAGTGGTTGATTTGAAGATCATCCCCTGTCCCCTTTTTTACATCTCCTTCCTCTTTGCCGAGTGAATGTCAGCCTTTATGTCACTGACATGTTGCTGGAGGGTCTTTTCAGACATAGGACCCACCTGTCTGCCAGAGAAGCCATGAGCTCGGAGATAGTTTTTCATCCAGGCCTTTTCACCTATATTCTTGGCAGCAGCTAGTCCTGCTTCCTCATCCTTCTTCAACATCAGTTTTTCCTTGGCAGGTTTCTTTCTCTCTTTCTCCATTTGATCTTGCTCTTTGTTGAAGAGCCATAAGATCGCATCATTGTTGTGTGGAGATAGTTCTTCTAGAGAGAAACCCCTAGAGGTTAGGAAAGTTATCCTTTCCCTCTTGAGCTGCTAATCAGCTTCTATTTCTTTCCTCTCCCTTTCTTCCTCTAAGGCCAACCTTGCTGCTTCTTCTTTTTGCTGTTTTTACAGCAAAGTTGCCTTTTCCAACTCAACTAACTCCTCTAGTAGTAGTAGGATTACATCTTCACTCACAGCTCCTAGATTGACAAGTCTGTCGATGATTTCCACCCTTCTTTTATTGTTGACAGCCTCCTGGTTGGCTGCAGCTGCTTTACTACTGGCTGCTAGCAGTTTTCTAGTTGGAAGTCTACCTTTTCTTTTGAGTTTTACTAACCTTTCTTCCTCCTGAAGCTCTTCCTTAGTCATCTTCCTTTTTCGTTTGATGTCTTCGGAAGTGCCAGACTTTGGGTGTTCTTGGATGGAAGGTTCAGGTTGAGTGGTGGAAATGAGAGTTGGGGTTAATGCTGATGTTTGAGCTAGGGGTTGGGTAAGAAAATCCTCCCTATTAAACTCAGATGCAAGTTCTAAGATTGCATCTGTGACTATTAGATCATCGGATAAAGAGAATAGTCCTTCTACAGCTGCAATCTCAGCTTCGGAAGATTGAAATTGTTCTTCCGAGGCTTTGACTTGTGCTTCGGAAGTCTATGAGAATGCTATCTATCCGAACTGTCTCAGTTGCTGGACCATCAGTCCTTGTTTCCCCTTTAAATTAATCCCAGGTTCCACTTGGACCTTAGGTTGACCAACTTCCTCAATAGTGGTAGAAGGTGCATTTAACCTCTGAAGCTCTTGAGCTCCAAAGTAAATCACAAACAAGTCAGGACTTGATTGTTCAATGAGAGATTCTAACAGAAACTTGTTGAAGAACATGTTGAGATCTTGGATCATCCTTTGATCGGCTTGAATTACAACTGGAGGAGGCTCAGGAAAAACTGAAGCTTGTTGCATAAGGTATCTTGAACTTAAGGAAGTGAGAGCTTGACTTTGTGCTTCCTCTTGTCTTTGGCTTTGTCCCTGAACACTCTCCCCTCTTTTTGGTAGCATCATCTTGAGAGCTTGATGAGCTGGAGGAAGAGTTCAATGAGACCTGAATTGGTACATGCCTAACAGACCTCTGAATCTGTTTCTCAGCTAGTTTTGCCTTGAGATTTTCATTCTCAAGTTGCTGAGTGGCAGACCTATCCTCTAAAGTCCTAACCTTAGAATCAAGATTCGAGATTTTAGAAAGTAGGTCTTCAATGGTGAGTTGCAGTCTTCCCTCATCTTCTTTTAAAGAATCACGGGGAGATGAGGTAACATACCTAGTATCTTCTTCCTCACCACCAGATGTGGTTTCTTGGCGCCCTGGTTTCCCTTGCTCAATGATGTCTCTTTCAGAGTCATCAAAGGGCATGGTTGCCGTAGATTCAGTCTTAGTAATGTTACCACTGTCCTGAGGGTCCATTAAGGCTCCTTCAGTAGTGGCAGTTGAATCTACATGAGTCCCCTCCACATCAGTGGTACTCACCTTAGTAAAGGCTTGCTGATGGGGGCTAGAGATAAGAGATCTCTCCGGGCTCCGCTGATCCTTGAGAGGGTGTGTGGGTCAACTTCATTGCCCTGAAGAGACATAATCTCCTCATCAACTCCTATTAGTAGGTCAGTATAAAGACTCTCATAGGAGTATAAAGGCATTGATCCTATGGTGGGGCTATCCCTTTTTGGCTGCTCATAGGAGTATAAAGACTCTCCCTGAGGGTTTTCAGCTTGGGTTTCGGGCTTATGGGTCTGAGACTAAGGAGACTCAAAACCCATATTGCGGTCAATTGTGAAGGATGGTTGGACCTTAGGCTGAGTGGGAGCCCATTGTTCCAATATAGCCTTTTTGGATAGAACATGAGGAGCTTGAATCAGAAAAGATTGAACAAGGGTTCGTTTGGGGCGTCTTTGATAAGTGATAGTGATGGGGTGAGAAGGTAGATTTGGCAATGTGAGGGTAGTTGCTGGTGTGGGTTCATCACATGTGGGGTTAACAGGGATGTCACCAGGAGCCATAGGCTCAGTCATACCTGGAAGAAATGCAGTATATCTTCCGGTGAAGTTGGTGGACACTCTCTTCAAAGTCTTGAAGATGGTCGGCCTTATTTGAGGAACAATCAGAGCAGCTGCACAGACAAGCTTACTCTAGTCCAACTCACAATTGATTATGTGCTGAAGAAACCTGGGATACATGAAGAATGTGTCATGTTGAAGGTTTCCCATAAGATTGGTCAGCACAAATCTTGAGTAGTTAAAGCAGAGGCTTCTCCCCAGATTTGTTGGACAAACAATGAAGAACAACATGCAGCAGGAACTTCCAGTTGTAAGAGAAGTTAAACTTGTATACGGTTGACCTGCTGAAGCGCCCTCATCATGAAGCTCGAGATGCTCCCTGATGAGTTGTTCAGAAATGACTAAATCCTAGCCATAGATGCTCGATCTTATGACACAAACCCCATTTAGGGTTTCAATCTGACCATTGGCCCAAAATTCAGCCATGTGATTTGAGTAAATTGTGGGGTTAACAGTCAGAGCAGTGTAATAAGAGGATTGGGTTAGAAAGGAGATGATATCTAAAAAGTCGGCATCCCTTGAAGAATTAAGAAGTGCGACTTGGTTGTGTTGAGGGTTAAGTGTCATTTGAGAAAGTTGCAGGAAGATAGTTCAGAATTAGGTGAATTGGGGATGAAGGAAGCTTTTAGGGCAGTAAATTTGGTAAAAAGATGAAACTGATTTGCCGAAGTTATTTAAATGGGTGAAATGGCAGTTTAAGGGGTTTGGATTAGATGATGGGACGTTTTAGTGGAGGATGTGATAGGGGCGCTAAGGTTTAGTCCATTTAAATAATCCGACATCATTAACAAAATCTTTACTTTTTACAGAGTGGGGCCCAAAAGATTTCTGTTACACTGTAAAGTCTTTCTTCCGAGTATAAAGAATTTCCAAAGGTAATGTTCTTCCGAAGGCAAATTTACTTCCGAAGGTAAAGATTTTACTTTCGAGAGTAAATGTTGTGTTCCAAATGGAGAGTGTTATAAGCTTCGAATGTAGATCTGATATGAGATCAATCGCTTCTTCCGAGACTAAACAACTCTTCTGAGAAGAAAATTATCCTTGAAGGAATTTGCTTCGAAAGATATGTAAAATATCTTCGAGGGTTAATTCCTTTTCGGAAGAATTTATACTTAGAGAAAATTTCAGAGAAGGACTTTTGGCAACAGTGCTTAGATTGTTTTGACACAAGACTTTACACATTAAAAGGTTTTTCAAATGAGATAGACTAATCAAGATTTATCATCCCAATAGCTGTAATGAGATATTTGAATCTTTGTTCATCAAAGGCTTTGGTGAACAAGTCAGCATATTGTTCATTTGAGTCAACTTTGATTAGCTTGATTAGATTTTTCTTATGAATATCTCTAATGAAATGGTACCTGATATCAATGTGCTTAGTCTTGGAGTGCTTTACTGGATTTTCAGTAATGGAGATAGAACTGTTGTTGTCAATGTGGATAGGAGTGCTCATGTAGTTGAATCCGTAGTCTATCATCTGGTTCTGAATCCACAGCAGCTGAGCATAATAACTAGCAGCAACAATGTATTCAGCTTCAGCAGTTGATGTAGAGACACAAGATTGCTTCTTGCATTGCCATGAGATGATCCTTCCACCAAGAAATTAACATCATCGGATGTTGATTTCTTGTTGATATTATAACCACCATAATCACTGTCAGAGTAACCATAGAGATTGGAATAACTATTTCTTGGATACCAAAGACCTAGTCTAGGTGCTCCTTTGAGGTATCTGAGGATTCTCTTGGCAGCAACTAGGTGAGACACTTTTGGAGCAGGCTAATATCTTACACAAATACAAGTTGCATACATGATATCAAGTCTACTTGTTGTGAGATACATCAGAGAACCAATAATTGCTCTATACTGATGTTGATCAGTATCCTCCCCCTCAGAGTCAAGGCAGAGATTATGGTTTTTGTGTATAGGTGTTTTGGCTGCCTTACAATCTTTCATGTCAAATCTTTCTAAGATTTCATTGACATACTTAGATTGACTGATGAAAAACCCTTCCTTCATTTGCTTCACCTGAATTCCAAGGAAAAAGTCCATTTTCACATGGAACTCATCTCAAACTTCTTCTTCATGATGCTCTCAAAGTCTTTACACATTTGGTCATTTGAGGAACCAAATATGATGTCATCAACATAGACTTGAACGAGCAAGATGTCTTTCCCAGACTTCCTTAATGAAAAGAGTCTTATCAATGGTACCTCTAGTGTAACCATTCCTTAGGAGAAACTGAGACAATGTCTCATACCACAGCCTAGGTGCTTGGTGCAGCCCATATAGAGCTTTATCCAATTTGCACACGTAGTTGGGATGCTGTGGGTCTTCAAATCCTGGAGGTTGGCATACATAGACTTCCCTATTATATCCCCATATAGAAACGCACAATTGACATCAAGCTGGTAGACAGTAAAATTCTTGGATGCAGCATAAGCAAGGAAGATCCTAACTGCCTCAAGTCTTGCAACAGGTGCAAAGACATCAGTATAATCGATTCCTTCCTCTTGAGTGTATCCTTGAACCACTAGTCTTGCTTTGTTCTTGATTATCAAGCCTCTATCAGCTCTGTTATTTCTGAAAACCCATTTAGTGCCTATAGGTACTTGACCAGATAGTAGCGGACATAGGTTCCAAACCTTTTGTCTTTTGAATTAAAGCAGCTCCTCTTGCATTGATTTAACCCAGCTACTATCTTTCAAGGCATCTTTCACCTTCTTGGATTCCATTTGAGATAAGAAGCATGAGTCCAAGCAGACATTCCCATTGTGAGTTTGTCCTCTTGTTCTCACACCTTCAGAGACTTCCCCAATGATGTTCTCAGTTGGATGAGCGTTGTGAATCCTAAGTCTAGGAATTACCTCCAGTTGCAAAGATAGATCCATATTGGACATATTTTGTTCAGGAGCTTGAACACTTGATCCAGCTGCTGTTTCAAACTCATTCAATGTGGACTAATTGAATGATGAGAAACATCATCATCATTTATTTGCTGTGAAGCAGCATTAACAGTTGCATGTTCCTTCAGGATGTTGCTTCCATCAGCTTGGTGTTGTGCAGTGTAACCTGATGAAGTTTAAGGGTCAGCAGGTGAACCGTTTGTTGAAGCTCCACTATCCCTTGAGATAGTTATACTATCAGATCTGCCAATAGTGGGAGCTTGATTTGTTGCAGCTCTCGGAGAACATGGAATAGGTCTGGGTAGCTCAAACAGCTGGTCATCATCAAAATCACTTTAAGCACCTGTTCCAGCAGAAACATTCTCACAAGATGGTTTATAATAGTTTGGAAACAATTCTAAATCAAAGATATGATCAGGGCCATTCCCTCTAACACAAGGAGTGTGCTCATTAACTACAATGTTGAAAGATTCATCAAATTGTTGATTTTTAATGTTATAAACTCTATAAGCTTTAGAGTTAGAGGAATATCCAACAAAGATAGCATCATCCGACTTTTCAGCAAATTTCGCCAAATTGTCTTTTGTGTTAAGTATGGTACACCTGTTGCCAAAAGACCTTAGAAAGCCAATGAAAGGTGCCCTCTTGTTCCATAGCTCATAAGGGGTTTTTCCATGTGGGTTAACTATAAGAAACGTGTTCTGCACATAGCATGCAGTGCTAACTGCCTCTGCCCAGAATGTTAGAGGCAGCTTTGAATCAGGTAACATAGTCCGAGCAGCCTCAATAAGTGTCATGTTCCTCCTCTCAGCAACACCATTTTTTGAGGAGTTATAGGAGCACTATATTGTCTGGCAATTCCTTTTGAGTTACAAAATGAGTCAAGAACTTGGTTCTTAAACACAGTCCCTTGATCACTTCTAATTATTTTAACCTTATGATCAATTTGATTTTCTATTTTAAGAATAAAAGGTTTTAAAGTTTTAGTAGTTTTATCTTTGGTTCTTAAAAAGAATACCCATTTAAATCTAGTAAAATCATCAACAATCACAAGGCAATATGATTTCCTTCCAATGCTCATTATACTTGTGGGGCCAAATAGATCCATGTGCAATAAGTGTAATGGAGTGGTGATGGAGTTAACAACTTTGGATTTATGAGATGCCCTGTGTTGCTTCCCTTTTAGGCATGCAACACAGTTATCTTTGTAGAAAAATTCCTTTTTAGGCAAACCATGTACCAAGTTATTTTTAGCCAACTTATTCATTGTCTTAAAATTTACATGACACATTCGTTTATGCCATAGTGTTATCACCATCAGCTTTGGAAAGAAAGCATGATACTTCACCCATTGGGCAAGCATTGTTCATATCCAGCTTGTACATATCTCCTTTCCTGGGAGATCTAAGAAGCACCAATTCTTGAGGAATCGTCATCCCAGGTTTGAGGATAATGCACTCATGTTCTGTGAAGTGCATTTGATGCTTTTGATCATAGAACTGAGAAACACTTAACAGGTTGTGTTCAAGCTGTTTGACAAAGTGAACTTTGTCAACTTTTAATTTTCCATTGGATATACTTCCACTGTCAAAAATATATCCTCCGGCCTCACCTCCAAACTGGACAGAACCTCCATCATAATGTTGAAATTGTTGAAGGAGAGATCTGTTCCCTGTCATGTTCCTGGAGCATCCACTATCCACAATCCAAACATTGTTATTCTTGTCATATGGATGTCCCTGCACATAAGATGAGATGATTAGTTTTGATTGGAAACCCAAGCCTTGTTGGTCTTGGGTTCTTCCAATGATAGTGACATAATTGAACCAAAATTTATGCATGGGGGTTCAATGGATGTCTTTGAAGAAGAGGTTTGGGCTGCAGCATCTTCCTTGATCTTCCATTCCATCCCTTGGTTGATCATGGAGGATGAGCTTGTTGAAGCTTTTGCAACATGGTACTCTTTCGAAGCTTCTTTCTTTTCGGAAGAAGCCTTCACCACCTTTTCTTCTGAAGTAGTCTTCTTTTGGGATGGTTTTAAGGGGACTCTTTTATTCTTTTGAGTCTTGACAGCTTTAGCTTTCGAAGCCATTTTCCCTTCGGAAGAAGGACCTTCTTCTGAAAGCAACCTTGCTTCGGAAACAAGCTTTCCCTTTTTCATCACTTGAACCATTTGATATGGTCCAAATGAGAAACCTTCCCTGACTCCTTCCTTTTTAACATTATTTGCATAATGTGTGCTAGCAGGATTGTAGTAACAATCTTTGGCCATGCGGTTTTGCAGACCACACATTATGCATGCAATGTTAATCTTTTGGGAACCTGAGGATTGTTGTTTCTTGTTCTTTTTCTCTTCATCAGCAACCTTTCCCTTTAACTTCTGATCCTTTGGTAGGACAGGAGTGCTGGTACTACACTTCTTTCCTGAATCAGAGTTTCCTACCACTTGGAATCCAGCTGAGATGAATACACCCTTTTGCTTTGGGTCTATCTTTAGCTTAGACTTTGCCACTTTCTTGGCAATTTTTTTAGGTGCCTTAGCTCTGCTTCTTCTGACTTTGGTGGTAGGGGTTGATCATCACCTGTGATGGTCTCCATGGTTGCATCAAATCCTCTATTTGAGAGATGGCTCAGGTGATGGAACCTCTTGCTTTTCAGTACCACACCTTGATTGTCTTATAGACTCATAAGAGTGTGGTGGATCAATTTCATTGGTTCCCAACCCGCCTTTATGTTGGTAACAAAGTTTTGAGTGAGAGGATGATGCAAGAATGGTTTGAAAGTTTTGCACAGAATGCATTTCCTAGCTTGAGCCCATTTGTGACAAGCTTGGCTTGAGCCTCAGACAATTTGGATATTAAATCCTTTATTTTGATTGAGTCTATAGTATTGTGTCTTCATGTTTTAATAGGGACACATTTTCTCCAACTTCTCCAATCTTCTTCGCTTTCTAAATAGTCCTCCTCAATTTCTTCATAGTCGATTAAACCTTTTAATCATTTTAAAACATTTAAAGACTCAATATCGGTATTAATCTCCATATTGTAGTCCTGATACAATTAACCTTAGCAATATCAGGCAGGAGTACGAGATGTTCTCATATACCTTTTGTCATCTGTTTCGGCGCATGTGTGCTTGGTCAGCGAGTCACATCCTGTATCATGAAGCTCTAGTCACACTTCTTGAGCATTGCAGTTGTCTCTGTGGACTTTCTAGTGGGCTTTGGTGTATAGGGATGTGTGGAGGCCTGTGGGGTTCCCGGATTAGATTTGGAGCCTTGCATTCCTTGCAAAATGACCAAGTTGGTTATAGTTGTAACATTTGCCTTGGTTTTGTCAAACCCAAATTTGCTGTTAATTGGGTTTCGGGGAAATGCCTTCCAGTTCTCTTGAAGAACTCTTTGCTCTGTAGGTTAAGAGAGCCATTTGTTGGACTATGTCACGTATTCTCACGTCATCTGGATGAAGGCACTCTACATCATTAAACCGCATACTGATAATCACTAGAGTGTCCACTTCCTGAGACAAAAGCACAGCTGTCCTTGAAAGGAAACTTTGCTGAGCATGTCAAGACCTTGGAGTCTCAGTAATATGATGTATGGCCCAGAAGACAGGATGGTTGCTGGGGTAAGTAAGTACTATTGAGGGTGGGAGGGTCCTGAGCCTTCAGCAACCATTAAAGCGTTGCTAGCAGGAAGACTCAAGGGTCTGCTTGTCTAATGACCTCTCTTATTCTCCATTTCCAAACGGTATCCATCAAGGATGGCATAGAGTTCGGTCACGGTGAGTGTGTTTAGATTTTCTGTTCTTTTGGTAGAGACATAGTAGAACGTTCACTCATTGAGGAGTGCACTCATGAACTTTCTTGTGACGTCTCTAAATTCAAGAGCAATTCCCATAGACTTAAGGGAAGAAATGAGATCCATGTACCTGAAATATTGTTGGCTGAGGGTCTCTCCACCAGCAATGTGGTGAAGTTCTCGAACTGCTGCTTAAGTGAGTCCTTCTTGGAGTCATTTGAGCTAGAGTACATGTGAGCAAGTGCATCAAACACTTCTTTGGCTGATTTGCAATGCTCAAACCCCACCATGATGGAGTTGGGAATTGCAGTCATGAGAATAGTCATAGCATTGCTGTCCATGTCCAGCTTCTTCCGGTCCTCATCAGAGTAGTCTTCAACGGCTTTCTCTATCATGGCACCACCGTTTCCACCAGCCACCTTTGGCTTATACGGGCCCATTGACAATAGATTGCCACATCGTTGCCTGTCTGATACCTGAGTGAGCCTCCATGCGTCTGCTTATTGACCTGATTTTTCAGGGGTGATGATGGGTGCTTAGTCATCGTCCCATCTCTACTTCATACTTGTTGAGGGCCATTTTGAGTTTGGTATAAGAGAGTGAAAACTAATGTTGATTAGGATGGTAAGATCTCACAATCAGAGACTAAAAAGCTTTGATACCAATTGCAGAAAAGACTCTTACAAGCATGAAACATGAGTTACAATGAGAAACTATATATACTAGATCCTACAACCGGATATACTTTGATACCAGCTGGAAACCTAAGACTAAAGCATATACTACAATGCTAAAGTTAAGGTATCTTAGATAAAGTATTATCTAAGATATGGTAGTCATGACATGTCCATGACTTACCTTTTGTCACCAACTAAATTTGGCAACTGTACTAACTGATAAAGGTAAACAGTGGAATAAAGTATGGTCAACTACATGGCTTATGAGAAAACGCCATGCAGTATCTCATAGGTCTGCAGCGGAGTGTCAGGGAGACCATACTTATGTCCACTGGATAATAGTAGTGTCTTCCGAAGGTAAGTTCGCTTCGGAAGAACAAGTTATTCCAAAGCCACTTATACTTCGGAAGAGGCTTCTATACTTCCGAGACTTGAGGACTTCTTTCATACTTCGGAAGTTGACATCTGATCTTTCACTATAAGTCTTGATCTTTGGAAGTAAATACTTTGTCTTCGAAAGTTGGAGTTTTCTTTTGGAAGTTGGTCTTACACTTTGTCTTCGAAAGACCTCCTTTTTCTTCGGAAGTTCCATACTTAGCTTCAGAAGTCCTTTATTAGTTGCACCAAAATAGTCTAAGTGATTTGGTTTTGGTTGCACCAGCCTTTCTAGATCCAACAGACTCCTTATGAACTTTGGCACAAGAGAAAGCCTTTCATTGGTTTTCTCAAGTCATTTGGATGTCCTTGCACCATCTTGAATACCAAAGATCAAATTGCCAAGTTTGCTGAGAAATCAGATGATGGACATTTTTTTGGATACTCTTCTCAAGCTAAAGCTTATAGAGTATACAATCTCAGAACTAGAGTAGTTGAGGAGTCAGCCAATGTGACTTTCAATGAGCACACTCCCTGTGTGAAAGGTTCTGGTTTGGATTGGCTATTTGATCTTGATTTAGTTACCAACTGTTTTAACAAATCTTGTGAGAATGTTTCAGGGTCCACAGATATACTACCTACAGGTGATCCTGACCCAAGATTTGAACTAAGAAGACCTTCAAGCTACACATCTTCAGCTCCAGTGGTAACTAATCCTGCAAATGAAGCTTCTACCAGCACATCAATGACAAATCTTGCTGATGCTTTTGTTGTGCCTTCAAATTCCAGGTTAGAGGCAGAAAACTCAGAAGAAGGAGCTTCAAATGTTAGAGAAAACGGTGATGGTGAAAGTGATCAGGAGTTTCTTCATGCTGCAACCACTCCATTGAAGACAACATCAATGATGTCACACACTCATTAGATCAAGTCAATCTTGATAAGTGTGCTAATATGGAGGGTAAATCTTCCTTGCTAGATAAGAATTTTTCAAATTTAGATCTGTCTAAGCAACTTGTTATGATCCTACAGCTAAGAATCCACAAGTCTCACCCTACCACAAACATCATTGGAGATGTCGATTTAGGGGTGAGAACAAGAGGACAAACCTATTATGCAAATGTTTGTCTTCACTCTTGTTTCTTGTCTCAGATAGAGCCAAAGAAAATTGATGAGGCTCTAAAGGAAGGAAGTTGGGTTGAAGCTATGCAAGAGGAGCTGCTTCAATTCAAAAGGCAAAAGGTTTGGAACCTATGTCCTCTTCCTTAAGGTAAGACTACCATAGGAACCAAATGGGTTTTTAGGAATAAGAAGGATGATAAAGGACTTGTCATCAAAAACAAGGCAAGACTGGTTGTTCAAGGGTATACTCAAGAAGAAGGAATTGACTACACAAACGTTTTTGCTCCTGTAGCAAGACTTGAAGAGCTGTTTGACTACACAAACGTTTTTGCTCCTGTAGCAAGACTTGAAGCTGTTAGGATATTTCTAGCCTTTGCTGCATCCAAGAACTTCAAGGTCTACCAACTTGATGTCAAGTGTGCTTTTCTCTATGGGGTGATTGATGAAGAGGTGTATATCAGACAACCACCGGGTTTGCAGATCCTTATCATCCTGATTATGTCTTCAGGCTTGGTAAACCTCTTTATGGGTTGCACCAAGAACAAATAAGTGGTATGAGACTCTATCTTAGTATCTCTGTCAACATGGCTACAAAAGGGGTACTATTGATGGAACTCTCTTCATCAAAGGAACAGGAAATGACATAATGCTAGTTCAAGTATGTAGATGACATTATCTTTGGGTCAACTAATCCAAAGCTCTGCAAAGACTTTGAGAAGCTGATGACAGATTTGAAATGAGTACCATAGGGGAACTCAATTTCATTCTAGGAATTCAAGTGAAGAAAGTTGACAATGTCATCTTCATAAATCAGTCAAAGTATGTACAAGACATACTTAAAAGGTTCAACATGACTGATTGTAAGGTTGCTAAGACTCCCATAGCCAGAAATCACTCCCTTGGACCTAATCTTGAGGGGGAGTGTGTTGATGAGCATCTCTACAAGGAAATGATTGGGTCTCTTATGTACCTCACAGCTAGCAGGGTAGATATCATGTTTGCTACATGTATTTGTGCAAGATATCAAGCCAACCCCAAGATGTCACACCTGGTCACTGTCAAAAGAATTTTAAGATATCTCAAAGGTGCTCCATCTTTTGGCCTTTAGTACCTAAAGAATTCTAACTTTAATCTGTATGCTTATACAGATAGTGACTATGGTGGTTGCAACATGACTGCAAAGTCTACATTAGGGGGATGTCAATTTCTTGGTGGAAGATAGTCTTTTGGCAATGTAAGAAACAATCATGTTTGTCTGCATCAACTGCTGAGGCTGAATACATTGCTGCTGCAAGCTGTTGTGCTCAAGTGCTTTGGATTCAAAATCGGATACTGGACTATGGATTCAAATTCAAAGAGACTCCCATCCACATAGACAATAATAGTGCTATCTCATTCATAGAAAATGCTGTGTAGCACTCAAGGACAAAGCATATCAATATCAGGTATCATTTGATTAGAGATAACTTTAAAAAGGGATTAATAAAACTAGTTACGGTTAACACAAATGAACAATAAGCTGATCTGTTCACCAAAGCTTTTGATGAGCAGAGAGTTTTAAATATCTTGTATCAGCTATTGGGATGATTAACTTTGAATAGCTTTTCTTAAAACTTAATCATATTATTTTTAAAACCTATATGTCCTAAGTTGTCTATTTTATCGCCTTCATAAGCCCTTGTTTTCTTTGGAAGAAAATCTTTTCAAAAGACTTTTCATAGATTTTTGAAAATTTTGTTCTCTCTTTTTTCGAAAGATTTAAAATTACCTTCGGAAGAAATTTTTGTCTTAATAAATAAATAACTACTTCAGTCATTTTATCTTCGGAAGAAATTTCTGAAATATCTTCTGAAGCTTAAAATCAACTTAAGTACTTTAATGTTTTAAAAGAACAAGTTTCTTCCAAAAACAATTTACCTTCGGAAGTTTTCATTCTCTTTAGAATAAAAAATCTGAGTGTTAATTCTCTTCCGAAGCAAAATTCTCAAAAACCTTTGAAATATCGTCCGAAGCCAATTTGCCTTCGGAAGCTTTTTCTTCAGAACTTCCAAAGCAAATAACCTTCGGAAGATTTCTCGACTTCCAAGAAAACTAATTTTTGGGCAAAAGCAAACTACTTTTCAGAGGTGAGACCGACATCCGAATTTCAAAGTTTATCCTCTTTCATTAACTTTGTTTCATATCCTTTTCACATAAATACCCAATGATTCCATCCTCTTTCACTATCTTTTTCAATTACACTATTCCTTAAACCTAAATACTCCCAAACCGCGTTTGTTCTTCATCTTCCTTCACTTTTAAGCTTCTCAATGCAACTTCACAGGCAACACAACCAAGTTGCTCTATTAAGCTCTGAGAAAGATGAAAGTTTCTCAGAGATTTGCCGCTTCCTGGATCTATGCAACTACTTCACCTCCCTAACCATTGATCCTATTCTCTATGAGGATCATCTGCTTGAATTCTGGAAGACCTACCAAGAGGTCATTACGGATGGGGAGAAGGCACTGTCTGCCATAGTGTAAGGGAGGACAATCTTCATCACTCCGGCCATCACAAACTCTAACTTGTAGCTGGATGATGAAGAAGGTGAGGTGTCCTTCCCAAAGAAAGTTGTAAATCATTCCTTTGAACAGATGGGCTATGAGGGAGATTTCTCTGTAAAGACCTTCAGGAAAGGGAAGGTCTCATCCTAGTGGAAATACCTGCTCCATGTGGTTATCCACAGCTTGTCAAACAAGCATGGAGGGTGGGACCAGATTCTTGAGGATCTCTTCTTCATAGTGCATGGAATGGTTCAAGGGGTCAAGTTCAGGTACTCTCAGTTTGTATATACAAATTTACTTGCTAACTTGGACTTCTTAGACTATTATATGTTTTCTAGATATGTTCAACACATTCTCAACTGTGAACTGGGCTCACAGTTGAGGGAAACAGATAATATTCTTAAATTGGGACAGATGAAGCCCGACCTCTTTAAAATAATAAAGAAGCCAACTGTTGGTTTCTCAATGGTAGCAACAGCCCTTGTCCCAAAAATGTTAGAGCTGATTGCTCAAGGTGACAACCTAGCAACACAAGCTAGTGTTGAACCCACACCTTCTACCTCCCAACCACCAAACAGACCACAAATCACCCTCACCTACCAAAAAAATCCAAACGAACCCCTGCTCAAGCTATTGAGCTTATGCAGGCCCCTATATACCCATACAGGAGGAAGTGGACACTAGTGCTTCCACTTCCCCTAAGGAGAAAACCTCTCCCATTTCTTCAAGAATCAGTGGTGAGGTTCCTCATGCTCACCGTGATGAGCTCACAAGCCCAACTACCTTAAGCTTTCACTCTGAGTCTCAACACTCAAGTGAACAACCTTCAGGGGACAGTTACCATCCCTAGCCTCTAGACATAAATCAACCCATTCCCAATCTGTCATTCTATACTGATGAAGACTAAGATTTCAGTGAGTACAATGAGTCTCTCTACTCTTTCCCTACTCAAAGAGAGATGAGTACTCCTGAGTCTCCTTTGTCTAGCCCACATCAGTCACCTATCACTGAGGGGGATTTTCCTGAACCTGTTTAGGATGTCCATATGGAAGAGGCTCTCACTTTTGCAAGTGACTACATTATTAAGACCTCAACCATGGCAACTCAGCCCATTGACACTTCAAATGAGGCTGTCAATGTGCAGAGGAAATCCAGTAGCCAAGAACCTGAAGCTGGTGGTGAGAGAGAGGACTTTGGTCCAATCATCTCATCCCCTAATGATTCTTCTGATGAAGATGAGGGGAAATTGAGACTAAAGGTGCAAAAACTATCAAAAACAGGCTCCTATTTAGTCTCTAAGGTTAGTCACCTTGAATCTCAGGTGACTACCCTGCACAACAGGGTCAATGATCAGTAACTTGAGATATCTTATCTCAGGGAACAACTAGCTGAGAGACCTTTAAGGAGAGCTCAACCAGGAACACAAGAACCTATGAATCTGATTGATCTAACTCCTAGCTCACCTATGCAAGAGGGTGATGCTACCAAAAAGGAGGAGAAAGTCATTACAGACACAGAACCTAGGAGTTCTTCAGGATGTATGGACATTATGGACTCACCATCCTCACTTGCAATTGTGCATACTCAGCAACTTCCTCAAGTTCACATTGATGTGCACACTATGGACTCTTTCATCAGGAATCTCTTTGAGGAAGGCATTCCAAGGCTATGTCATCCTGTAGATCCAGGATGATCAAACTTGAATCAAATCATGAAGAATTAGATCAAAATATGATAATCACAATCAAAACCCCTTTGATCTCTATTGATTGCTAATAATATTGTTTACAAGTAAATCCCTCAATCAATTGGTCATTCAACCATTTCCTAATTCTAATTACAATTAGGCTATTTATAGTCTAGTTTAAGTTTTCATATTTACACATAACCCCCTAGACTCTTTATTTAGACTAAAACATAACTCAAAGAAAGTAAAATATATTTTGTTCATACAAAATATATTTATTACAATAGAACTCCTAGTCATCTAAATCTTCAACATCTCGTCTCGGTTCCTCGTCTCGAACGTGTCGGGTTTGACTTTTGTTAACTTTGACCGTGACGTTGACTTTTGTTGACTTTCATTGTGTTGATAATATAGACTATCTTTTACAGCTCCAACACATCCCCACCTCAAGGAACTTCAAACTACATTATTAGATTGAGGTATGATGATGATAGAAGAGCTCTTATTCTTTAAAGAGTTCAAGGGCAGCAAGAGGTGTTTAGTTTTCAGACCTTGAACTACTATGAAGGTCTTGACCTGATCAACATGCCACTTGTCAAGCCAAGTCAATCTAGAAAAGCTGACAGCTTAGCACTCAGGATTCAAGATAGAATTACTAAAGAGTTCAGTCTTAGAAGGAGACAAAGGCAATCAGGTAATGTCATTGGTCAACAGGATGTTGAGGCAGACCCTGAGATTAGCTTCAAAGGGAAAACCTTGGCTGAAGGCCCAGTGATAGAGCCTGAAAGTCCTGTCACACCAACCACTACTTCAGCAATTCATCCCCTCAGTGAAACACCTGCTAGTGAAGGTGTCTCACAACCTATCTTTGGCCAGAGCTTAGATGCTACACCAAGCAATAAAAGCCAAAGGTCTCTCCACCTTGTGTCACAAAGGTCTGTGGGTGACAAAGGGAAAAGATTCTAACTCCTGAGGAGATTGAGGAAGAGGAGAGAGAGAGGAAGAGGAAGCTAAAGGGAGAAAGTTCCTCTAAGTCTTCAGGCTTTATGCAAGCTGTAATCAGGGCTGCCCCCAAACCAAACACTCAAAATGATGAGTTGAGGGTAGTCAGGATTACTTACCTGCAGACCAGGAACTATGACATAGATGAGATTATATCTCTCTCCTTAGAGGAACTAAATGATTTGGCTGACATGGAAGTGTCAAGAGAGATGAAGGAAGCAGAGGATTCAAGGCTACTTCTCCAATTCAAAGAAGAGAAGAGAAAATAAAGATTATACAAGCATGTTTCTACACTCTCCCCAGTTCAAGAAAGCCCTATGCAAGAGGCTCTGGCAGCTACACAAGAACCTCAGGTAGACAAGAAAACAGACAGACAAAACATGATCAACTACCTGAGTGCCACAGGTCTCTATCAGGCATCTGCACTTCTTCCCATGTCCTTTGAGTATATTGAGTTTGAGTATTTCAAACAACTTGAACTTCAAGTGCTCAAAGAACAAAAGGCAACAAAGAGAAAGATGAGGGAAGAGGCTGCAAAGTCAAGAGCCATCATCCAAAAGAATATAAAGAAGTATGCTGACAGACAAAAGATGATGAGCTTCTTGAAGCTGTATGGATTCTCCAGAAGGAGACTTGGCCCTATGTCTCTATCCATAATGGATGAGCATATCAGGGTAATCAAGCAGAAGATCAAGAGTGGAGAGCTGATTGACTTACACTCTCCTCCAAGTCAAGCTCCACCTGAAGTGGAGGTTAAGGTTGAATAACCTGAGACAACACAACCTAGACCTCCTGCTGCGCCTCAGCAAGCTTCATCTTCTGATCCACAGCAGGGTCAAACTCCCTCTTATTTTGAACCTGTGACGGAGGAACACCCAACTGAGAAAGACAAGGATGATCAACAAGGTGCTGCAGACCAGTCTTCGCAGTTAAAGTCTTCAAAGAGGAGGAAGAGGATGGCTTCTAAGCCAAAGTCAAAGAAGAAGAAGAAGACTAAATTATCCACCTCTACACCTCAGGCTAAGTCAGGTCAACCTGAGAAAGTGCATGAAGAGGAAGCCCAATCAACTCCAATCCAAGTGGCTCCTCTTGTAGCTGAGAGACCCATCTTATCCTGGACCTTCATAACTAATCTAGAAAGATGGCATGTGATCAGAGATCAAGGTGGTGAAGATGTCTACACATGGCAGGACCTATTCAACCTATCTCTGCATTAACTCTTTGAGATGAGAAGATATTATGAGAGTCTGAGTGATCCTGACCATCTAATGAAGAAGGGTATGGTCATCATCATGATTAGGACTATCAACATATAAAGATCTTCAATTGTTTTGGTAGCATCAGCCTAGGGGGAGTTTGTAAGGATTCCTATAAGTCTGATGCATCCAAAACATCCAAGTCTCTCTGCATGAATGCACTAAAATACAGAAGTAGAAATGCTTCGGAAGTTTTACACCCAGCACTAGAAATATTCTAAGTGTAAAATCTTCCGAAGCCAAGACCAATATCTTCCGAAGCCAAAAGTAAAGTATTTCGAAGCTTCAAAGACAAAGTCTTCCGAAGCCAAAGAGTGAACATAAATTTCTTCTGAATACTTTTAGAGACATGCTTTTATCTGATATATTTTACTATAAAGCTGGACCACCTTTCTGCTGCAACTCTTTAAAGTAACCAACTTACATGAGTTGGTGAAAAGGTCCATGCTTTTGGTAACTTTACATTGAGGTATTGATTCTGTGCTTTCTACTTTATGTACTTTTATCCTTTTTGTAATATATTAGGATGTGAGCTATGGCATGTCATAGTCATTAGTCAAAAGACAATCTGCCTTTTGACTCTATATTTGATTTTGTTTGTGTCTAGTCATATGTATCCAGCTGCCTTCAAAGTATGACCGGCTGTAGGATGTAGTATATGTATCTCAAGTACTTGTAACTTTCCTTTATGCTTTGTAACATTTGTAATAGAACTTGAGAAGCAATATACAACATTCTTGAAAACCAATTACTTATGTTGTTTGCAATCTTGTTCTGTCTCATTCTTACTTGTGTTCTTAGCATCATTCTCTAAAGTTAACCAGTTCCTTATTTGATCTGTTAAATGTTCTAAGTAACTCTCCTCATTTTGTTGTTGTGTTGTAAAGTGCATAACCAGTCCTGCATATATGTGTGTTGATCTATGTATGATTGCAGGAACAAACCTAATACTTGGTCAATTACTGAAATTGACTAAGTGTAAGAAACATCTACGGATGAACATTTTGTTCTTCCGTTGATATGTTTCTTACAAGTGACTAACATCCGAAGATCCTCTGCGGATGAACACTCAGCTCTAGAGTTCAAGTGAAATCAATCAAAGAGTTCAAGTGAAGACTCCCGCGGATAAGCAAATACCTTCGGAAGAACAAACATCTACGAAAGACTAAGTACCTTTGGAAGAACTACGTACCTTTGGAGGACCATGTAGCTGCGGAGTCCAAACACTTGTATTTAAATTATACAAGTGTTACAAGTCAACAAGTCAACAAGTCATCAAGACAGTTGTGCAAATCCCAAGAGATCCGGTGTTTCCTTAACTGAAACCCTGGTGCCTATAAATACGGATCCTAGGTTTCACATCAAAGAAAAAATTGACGGAACACAAACACACGAGCAACAATACGGCAAACCCAAACATCACATCAATTCACACAAACATAAACCGTAGCAGCCGTCACATCAACATCAACACGTTCGAAGCATTTATTGTTCATTATTTGTTCATCTGTAATCATTAATCAATTTTAATGAAATACCTTTGAATCAAATCCTGTTTGCTTATTAATTGTGTTCATATCATTGTGTTCGTCATGATCATTAATCATTGTATTTGATATTTATTTATTAAATAATTAAATAAGGTTAATGTTGATTCCGCAAACATTAACTTGATTCTCTATTAAAACTGATAATTTCTGATTGCGATCTTTCGATTCACAATATATATATATATATATATATATATATATATATATATATATATATATATATATATATATATATATATATATATATATATATATATATAACTTATAATAAAAGACTAAATATGGGTACACGTGGCGTCTTTTTGGCACTTCCACCTCAACGTCACGTGTGCATTGCCACGTGTCGCTACATCCTTTAATCTTGAGTTACTATAAATTTGTAAACTATTACTCATATCAATTACATATTAACTCATATCAATTACAATAAATATTATATTAATGATCAATTATATTTTTAATTTGTTTGACATATTTATAAGAAATTGTTATATATGTTAATAAATAATGATTATGTTATTAATTTTAGTATTACCGTTAACAAATTTCATTTTATTAAAATAAAAGTTTCTGTCATATTTTCTTTTGAAATAATATTTTTCTCTTAATTAATTTTAAAATTCATGACATTATTCATATTTTTTATATTGTTTGTTTTTTAACAACATTTCATTGCTATGACTTTACTCATCCTTTATAACTTTAAATATCATTACATAAATAAATATTTATATCTTTATGAACAATTAGTTTTTAATTTTAATTGTTCCTTGTTTTAATTATGTATCATCGTTATATACTTTTGTAGATTTTATCAAATTTGTTCATTAGTTAATATTTTTTCTTCATATTTATGTTCAATTGTTTTATATTTATTTGTTTCTATTGTGAAACATCGTAAATATCATTATATAGAAAAAAGATTATTATTCTAATTTATCTTTTCAACATCATATATATTTATCATACATAAATATTACTATAATTTATTAACTCATGTGTCATTTTAAGTATTGGTCCATCCGTGTAACACACGGGTCACTAACCTAGTATATATATATATATATATATATATATATATATATATATATATATATATATATATATATATATATATATATATGTTTCAATTCATGTACATAAAAAACGAGATGGTTTATATGAAATCTAGTTATGATTCAATTTTGAGTGTCACTTCAATCGATATAATATATTTTATCTTTATATAAGATTCTATACTTTTACGCGGTATGTATTAACATACCGATTTTAATTAAGGGTTGTGATAATTTCAAATTCTATTTAATTTATAATATACTAAATATCAACTTCTTCTCATAATATATTGTCCCTTATGCATAGAGTGTTGTATATTTTGTTTAGTGTTTTATAAAAACTATTTATTTTTTTGTTTTAACCTAAAACTTTTTTATCTTTTAAATTTGAGCTCACACATTTTTTACTTTCAAATTTAATACCTTATACTTTATTTTTTAGTAAAATTCCAATTTACATTTAGTTCTTAGTTTTGCAAGTTAATACTGCACAACTTGCATGTGTGGTTCAACGTTCTTACGTCTATTTTTCATATTTGACAGGTTTGGCGCAACTTGCGAGTCCTAGATCAACTTGGTTAAACTTTTATATATTTTACGTTTTGGTCTAATTTATTCGTATTAACGCACCGCAAGTTCAGTATTGATGGTTGCTAGTGGTGTTGTGACATTTTATGATATTTGACATGATTTTTACTTCCCTGCCACAACGCGGGGGCGTTAGTTTTAGTTTTATTCTAAACAACAACAAAAGAATCAAAATATAATGAAAACGATTAATTTTCTTTTAATTTTGGCGTCAATCGAGTAAGGATTATATTATTTTTTGCATCAAACGACTATACTATTCAGTTTTCTTTGAATTAACATATTTACTTCTTTTACTTTAACGATAAACAATACATTAGTCTAAGACTCTACATTGTATTTTCTTAAGATTAACAAAATATCGGTTTCAAAAACATAAATCGAAACCAAAACCAAAGTGAAACCGAAAATCCCACACAGAATATTTTTAAAAACTTTAAAACTGAAATAGTAGTTTTTGTTTTTTTATAACTAAAACCAAACCATACCGATTAATGTGCACCCTTGTACAAAATCAATGGTAAAATATAATATACTAAAACTAATTTTTTTAGCCGTGGTTAACAAATTATTTTAGGATTTAGTGAAAGTTTAATAAATGTAATTTAATTTGTGTAATAGGCTATAAATTAAATGCACCACGACAAACAAGAGTAACTCTTAGAAGGTGATGATCGTTAGCATAGTCGTTAATAATGGACTTCAAAGACACATATATATTAACAAAAACATGATTAACACTTTGATGATCACATAATTTTTATACAAATAAAGAATTTCATTTTCATAGAATGAGAAACTCGAGCAGCAAATTAAACCTGGGTTGAAATCCTAGTTTCATAGATAGAATCAACAACAAGTATGTAAAAGAACAAATACAGGCAAAAGAAATAAAGACGAGAGTTAATGACTTAACCATGCAAACGATCAACTGGTATTAAAATAGATAGATAGATAGATAGATAGATCAAATGGATAGATAGATAGATAGATAATTATGAAAGGACATGTAATTAAATCAAAGAGCAGCCGTTGAAGTTGAAGATGATGATGCTGAGTATTTCCGGTAGGCCTTTATACCGATATGAACCAGATGTGTTTGTCTGGCAAGTAGCGTGGTCAATTTCCTAGCAAGGCGTCCCTTGGACGCATAGAAAGCCTTGAGCTCAAGATTAAGTTCTTCCACCTCCTTTTTAGAAGCGTGCATCAGGTACTTCATCAGCAAATCGATCTCCCCATCCTCTCCAAGATCATCCTCCAACGAGTCGTACACAAGTGGATACTCGTCAGCGAATTCACGAAGTTCACGTTCACCATCACCATCACCATCACGCTCTCGCTTTTCTTTTTTCTTCTTCTGCTGCGTTTTCAATTCACCATCATACTCACACTTTTCTTTTTTCTTCTCTTGCTGCATTTTCACTTCCCTTCTCCTTTCTTTCTTCCTTCATCTGTCGATATCTATAGCCCTATGCCTCTTTAATTAATTACGAAAACAATGCTCCTTTTGCAATATTTTCCTTTTTCAAATACATTAGAATCACACAACATTATATGCATCTTGTATACCAAAAGAAAAAAGATTTATGGAATCATATTCATATATATACTTATATATACATAGCATGAATTTCTATTTTCATAATCAAATTATCAAGAAAAATTTAAATCTCAAACATCAAAACCGAACCCATCTACAAGAGATCTAGGAACACCTATACTAATCATGACATAAACCATGCCTAGATACCCAAAGACCGTTTTTCCCGAAAAAGTAAAATTATATGACCTATGATACCGGATCCGTTTCACTACTAGATTTAGTAAACACTTGTATTACACGGGTTAAATAAATAAAATATTAATATAATAAATTTATTAATTATACAATGATATTGTAAGATATGATATGACTGAAATAATAACACAGTAATATTAACTTTTTAAAATTTATTATTTATTTTTTTCTAAAATAAGCGTTTTATTCTAAAACAAACTGTATAAAAATGTCATTTTTAAAAAATTTCTTATTACAACTCTTAATTTTGGTTACTTTTTGTTTTAAAAAATGACTTTTTAAAAATATCAATATTTAGAAATAACCTTAATAAATTAATTTCTTTCTTAATTTATTAAATATTAAAAGGTATTAAAATAATAATATTAGTAATTAAGGTAATTATTTAATAAGAGAAAGACGAGAAAATTTTAGTGAGGATGATTGTGGTGCTGACACGTGTCATCTCATTTACCTTTTTATTACTGTAGGAAAATTAAAAAGTATTAAAATAATAATATTAGTAATTAAGTTAATTATTTAACAAAATATAGACGAGAAAATTTTCGTGAGTATGATTGTAATGCTGACACGTAACACCTCATATACCTTTTTATTAGAGTAGGAAGATTTTACTTTATTGTGAAAATTACACAAACCCCATATCCGAAAGCCCAAATCGGTTTGTGTTTAAACAAAACAAAACCAAACAAACAAACGACCATTATGTGCGCATTTTTTCAAACTAATCTCACCGAGCATAGCGATTGACGGTAGATAATAATCACCTAACTTGTTTTTAGTAACTAATTAACTTAATTTTATATTATACTGTATTTTCGTAGTAGATATTCTCGAAACTTAAATAAATTGTTTATCTCATCTCATTAATAATATTCTAACCTAGAGCCAAGATATACTTATTTTACAAAAATATATATTCAAATTCTAATTTATATGTATTTAATAAACTAGGGGATTGAACCCGCGCTTCGTCACAGTACGGTTTTAATGTATACGAGAATGTCATAATAATAGTGTTTGGGGTTATAAAAGTTGAAAGATTTAATCTGATAATTTATACGTTAGTATTAACCACCCGAAAAAATATTACGTGCGAACTTCTGGTGAAAAAGTGTAGTAGAAAAGAACTATAAAAAATAAATTACTCAAAACATATAAGAAAAATAACGAATACGTAAATTGTGACTTAATTATAATTAACGATCTTTATTATAAATATGTTAAAAGAAATTTTGGCAAAATTCGAATACTTATATATAAAACTTAAAAAATGTTCAGATGATTAAATTTAAATCTGACATAACTCGAAAGCTTAAGTATAAAATTAAAAAAAAAAGTTTAAGTGATTAAATGTAAATTTGACATAACTCGAATGCTCAAGTATAAATTATAAAAAAAAGTTCAGGTGATTACATATAAATTTCACATAACTCGAATGCTTAAACATAAAACTAAAAAAAAAAAAACAAGATGAGCAGGTATCAATTTGAAAAAAAAGATTGAGAGAAAGTGTTGTGTATAATTTCAAAAACTTGTTAAATGTTTAAATGTAAAATTATAAAAAAAAACAATGTATCTTTTTTATTAGTTTAGAGAAAAAGAATCATTGTGGTGACATTAAGAAAATTATACCTTCACTATTTGTTATATATAAGGATATGGCGGGTGTTATCGAGCTTATTTTCCGACCTGCATTAAATACAAATATATTTGGGTTTTATTATTAGAGAAAGATTCAAATAAAAAGTTTTAAAACTAAAAAGTCCAAGAAGTAATCTCAACCATCAACCTTCTTAATCAATGGTTGAGATCAAATTATAGCGAAAGGTTTGTTAGATGAATATTTTAAAAATAGCCACTTTTGTTGACTTTTTGCAAGTCTCCTATTTTTTTAAACGTTCATAACTTTTATATACAATATTAATTTTTTATAAAAATTACACCATAAAAACGAGCATCTCTAATCTTTTAAGCGAATACAGTTTCGTTATATAAAAAGATAAAAAAAATTTGATGTTTTAATCACATGTTAGGTCTAGTTGATTGTGTAAGTTTAGAAATTATTCAACTCTTGAAATGATTTCATGTAAATTCTTATCATTTTGTAATCATAATATATATATATATATATATATATATATATATATATATATATAGATATATATATATATATATATATATATATATATATATATATATATATATATATATATATATATATATATATATATATATATATATTGTAAGGATTCCTGAAGTCTGATGCAACCCAAAACAGCCTAAGTGTCTCAGCAACATGCACTAAGTACTGAAGTGAAGAATGCTTCGGAAGTTTTACACAAAGCATTAGAAAATACTCTAAGTGTAAAATCTTCCGAAGCCAAGACCAATATCTTCCGAAGCCAAACATGAAGTCTTCCGAAGCTTCAGAGACAAAGTCTTCCGAAGCTTCAACCTATGAAGACAGATTTCTTCCGAAGACTTTTAGTACACATGCTTTATCTGATGTACTGTTCCATAAAGCACCTTTTCCGCTGCATCTCTGTAAAGTCACCAACTTATATGAGTTGGTGAAAAGGGTCTTGCTTTTGGTAACTGTACATTGAGGTCTTGAGTCTTCAACTTTCCACTTTATGTACTTTATCCTTTTTGTATTGTATAAGGATGTGAGCTATGGCATGTCATAGTCACAAGGTCAAAAGGCAGATATGCCTTTTGATCCTACAATTGATTTTGTTAGTGTCTAGTCAATTGTATCCAGCTGGCTCTCAAAGTATAGCCGGCTGTAGGTTGTAGTATAAGTATTTCAAGTTCTTGTATCTTTTCTTCATGCTTTGTAACACTTGTAAAAGAACTTGAGAAAGCAATATACTACCTCCTTGAAACCCATATTCTCTTGTTCTGTCTCTTGCTTTACTTGTGTTCTTTGTATCACCTTTGGTTACCCAGTTCACTGTTTGATTAGAGCTTAGTTAATCTCCTCATTGTGTTGTTGTGTTGTAATTGTGCTTAAGCCCTTAAACGGTCCTGCAATTGGTATCAGAGCTTTCCAGGCTCTTGATATAAGATCTAACCATCTTAAGATCCCTCACACACACAAAAGCTAAACTCTTCAAATGGCTGCCATCTCTAAGACTGATATGGAGACTGGAACCATGAACAAATCCCCACTGATCACTCTTGATGATTTTGACACCTGGTGCATGAGGATGGAAGGCTTCATCAGGTCTCTTGATTCAAGAATGTGGGAATCTGTTAAGAATGGACCTTTCATACCCAGCACCCCCTCTGCTACTGGTGCTGGTATGATTCCTAAAGACGTGGCCAACTACTCAGATGAAGATAGAAAAAGAGTAGAGATTGAAAGGAAGGCCATGACTGCTCTTCAGACTGCTCTCCCAAACTCTGTATACAGAGGCTTTAAGAAGTGCAAGACAGCCAAACAGCTGTGGGATGCACTGAAGCTGATGTATGAAGGCTCCTCTGAAGCCAAGGAGAACAAGAAAGATCTTCTGAAGCAGCAGTTTGAGAATTTCACCTTCAAAGCAGGTGAGACCATGACCCAACAATACTTCAGGTATGTTGAGATTGTGGATACCCTAGTGGATGGAGGAGTTCCTCTTGAGAACAGGGACATTGTAAGGAAGTTCATGTCCTCACTTCCTAGGCAATGGACACACTATTGTGTGGTGATCAAGAGGACTGAGAACCTTAAGACTCTTACTCTTACAGAGTTGTATGGGATTCTCAGTGGATACCAGATGGAGATGAACATGCAAGGTTCATCTGGCAACTCCAACAATCAAATGGGTTCAGCCCTTCATGTGGTTGAAAGGGACAGCATAGAACCTCAGCATCATCTCTTATGCTACCCTGACAACTCACAAAAGGGTCCTTTCATCACCTTCCCGGAGACACCAAGGGAGAACTTTACTCAAGGAAGCCCATTCCAAGAGACAAGTTCTTCTCAAGCCTTTGTGTCTGCAGATGAAAGCTGTGGGAATTATCTCTTCACTCTTGAAGACCTGGACTGTATCCATCCAGATGACCTGGAATACATGGAGATAGTTCAGCAGATGGCTCTCCTCACTCACAGAGCCAAGAAGTTCTACAAGAGGACAGGAAGAAGATTTCCAAGCAATGCTACCAGTAGTAAGTTTGGGCTGGATAAAAGCAAAGTTAAGTGTTACAACTGTAACCTTATGGGTCACTTTGCCAGAGGAGTGTAAGGCACCTAAAGCAAATGGGGGCCAAACACAACCCAGACCAAACTTTACTGACAAAGCTCCTCAGGCTGAGAAGACAAAGCAACATGCTGCTGTTGCTGTTGAAGAAGGAGGCTTTGACTGGAGTTTTCAGGTGGAGGATGCTTCTCCAAACCAAGCACTGATGGCTGACCATGATGAAGCCAAGGTATTGGAACATCTTTGCTCCCCTGAATGCATTGCTAAAGTAAATAGATACAGGTCCTATAACCTAGAGATGAGATCTGATCTTGAGTCATTAAATATATTAAAATCTGATTTTAGAAAGTCTGAAAATGATTACAAGTTAAAGATAGAGGACTTGGAGAAAACCATTTCAGTACTAAAACATGAACATACAGATTTCAGAACTCAGATCCAAGATCTCATCACTAAGTTAACTGAGTGCCAGGCTGAGCTTGTGATCAGCAAAGCCAAGGCAGAGAAGAGTGTTCTTGAAGAAGAGACCTTCAAGAACATGATATCCTCATCCCTGCACAACAAGGTTTGTTATCAAAATAGACAGGGACTAGGATCAAATGAGATAGCTCCTCCACACACAATCTTGTCTGTAAGATCTCCTAGGTGTGGAACTTGTGAAGATGAGCTTCCTCTCATAGATCCTGTAAGTGAGGATGATGATGAAGAAGTGATAGTGAAGAATTCCTGAGAAGAGTGAAGAAGAGGATTCTTCCAAGGGCCACTATCCTTCTGAGGAGAAGAAATCAACTGTGATGACCAAGTCCAAAAGAAAGAACTTGATCAGAAAGAGCAAAAGGAAGGCAAAGAAGGCTCAAGAAATCAAGGCTACTTTTGATGCTAAGCAGAAACAAGTTTTTATCTCTGCAGGTTTCAAAGTAGTAAGGACTGAAGACATCAACCAAGACTCCTCAGCTAAGAGTCATGGTTCTTGTTCAAATCATCTCAGTGCCAAGAAGAAGACTGAGCTGCTGTGTACCACTGCTGCACAGCCTGGACCATCAAACTCCAAGAACAGTTCAAGCCCAAAGGAACTGTCTCAGCATCTACCAAGATGAAGGTGGAGAAGGGATGTGACCAAAGCCAGTCTTGCTCTCAAAGGGAGACTTCTTTGAAGAAGAAAATGTTGTGTGTTATGTGTGAAAGTACTTCTCACATTGCTAAGGATTGCCCATACAATCCTAAAAGTACTGTCCACATGACTAAAACAAAGACTTCAAAGAGTCTCAAGAAGTCTCAAGCTTCGGAAGGAAAGTCTGTTTCCTTCGGAAGCTCCAAATCAAAGAAGAAGGTAAGTGGAAAATTACCTTCGGAAGCAAAGTTGGTCTCGGAAGAAAGGAGTTCTTCCGAAGCACTAAAGTCTGCTGCAGTGACTGTAGATTCTTCCGAAGGATCAGTCATCAAAACTTGTGAAGTTCCAAAAGCTTCTAAGGTTTTGAAGGTCAAGTCCAAGACTCCAAAGGTGGTGTGGAAGTCTAAGAAAGACCAAATGACTGAGGTTTCTCCATCAACAACAGCTGAAGATCCCCATAGTACAACCATAGGATCTATTACTGTTGCATTACCTTCTATTACTATTAATGAGCCCAAGACAAGTAAGGCTTGGGTTTCCAAATGTAACTAATCATTTTCTCTGTGCAGGAACAGCTCAAGACCAACAGGAATGTCTGGATAATTGACAGTGGCTGTTCCAGGCACATGACAGGCAATAGGTCTCTACTCCATAATTTTGAGAGAATTGATGGAGGACCAGTTGCTTTTGGAGGAGATGAAGGTGGTTACATTTCTGGAAGGGGCAAGGTCACAAATGGTAAGCTCAGCATTGAGAAGGTAAACTTTGTTAAGGAGCTTGGGTACAATCTTCTGAGTGTATCCCAATTTTGTGATCAGAGTCATAACATGCTCTTTACTGAGCATGAGTGCATTGTTCTCAAACCTGGTGTGGTCATTCCTCATGAGCATATCCTGCTCAGAGCCCCCAGGAAAGGGAACATGTACAAGATGGATTTGCAAGAAACATCTCCCTCAGGAGAAGTTTCATGCTTTCTATCTAAAGCAAATAGTGATGAGTCTTTCCTATGGCATAAAAGAATGTGCCATGTAAACTTTAAGAACATGAATAAATTAATTAAACATGATCTGGTAACTGGAATGCCAAAGAAAGAGTTTACTAGTGATGATCATTGTGTTGCATGCCTGAAAGGGAAGCAACACAAGGTATCTCACAAGCCTAAGGAAAGGAACTCCATCACTACTCCCCTACACTTGTTACATATGGATCTCTTTGGCCCCACCAGTGTAATGAGTTTAGGAAGGACCTCTTACTGTCTGGTGATCACAGATGATTTTACAAGATTCACTTGGGTCTTCTTCCTTAGAACTAAGGATGAAACCCCTGAGATTCTGAAGAATTTCATCTTAAAAGTTGAGAATCAATGTGATCACAAGGTCAAAACCATAAGATGTGATCAGGGAACTGAATTCAAGAACCAAATCCTTGATGCATTTTGTGATGAAAAGGGTATTACAAGACAATATAGTGCTCCCAGGACTCCTCAGCAAAATGGAGTTGCTGAGAGGAGAAACAGGACACTTATTGAAGCTGCAAGAACTATGTTGTCTGACTCTAAACTGCCTATCACCTTCTGGGCAGAGGCAGTCAATACTGCTTGCTATGTGCAAAACAGAGTTTTAGTAGTTAAGACACATGGTAAGACTCCTTATGAACTTTGGCACAAGAGAAACCCTTCATTGGTTTTCTCAGGTCATTTGGATGTCCCTGCACCATCTTGAATACCAAAGATCAAATTGCCAAGTTTGCTGAGAAATCAGATGATGGACATTTCATTGGATACTCTTCTCAAGCTAAAGCTTATAGAGTATACAATCTCAGAACTAGAATTGTTGAGGAGTCAGCCAATGTGACTTTCAATGAGCACACTCCTGTGTGGCTGGTTCTGGTCCGGATTGGCTGTTTGATCTTGATTTAGTTACCAACTGTTTTAACAAATCTTGTGAGCATGTTTCAGGATCTGCAGAAAATCTAAATACAGGTGATCCTGATCCAAGATTTGAGCTAGGAAGACCTTCAACTCATACATCTTCAGCTCCAGTTGGAACTACTTCAGCAAATGAGGTTTCTATCAGCACAACAATGACAAATTCAGCTGATACATCTGGCATGCCTTCAAATTCCAGCTCAGAGGCCTCTCAACCAGATAAAGACACCTCACTTGTAGAAGACAACAATGGTGATGGTGATAGTGATCAGGAATTTCTTGATGCTAATAACCATACCATAGATGACAACATCAATGATGTCTCACACTCATTGGATCAAGTTAATCTTGATAAGTGTGATAATGTGGAGGGTGAATCTTCAAGACCAGATTTAAATTTCTCAAATTTAGATCTTTCTCAACAACTTGCTGTGATCCCTCAGCTAAGGATCCACAAGTCTCACCCCACCACAAACATCATTGGAGATGTTGTCACAGGGGTAAGAACAAGAGGACAAACCCATGAAGCAAATGTTTGTCTTCACTCTTGTTTCTTATCTCAGATAGAGCCCAAGAAAGTTGATGAAGCTCTAAAGGATGGAAGTTGGGTTGAAGCTATGCAACAAGAGCTGCTTCAATTCAAAAGGCAGAAAGTTTGGAACCTTTGTCCTCTTCCTCATGGGAAGACTACCATTGGAACCAAATGGGTTTTTAGAAACAAGAAGGATGATAGGGGAATCATCATCAAGAACAAGGCAAGACTAGTTGTTCAAGGATACACACAAGAAGAAGGGATTGACTACACTGATGTCTTTGCTCCTGTAGCAAGACTAGAAGCTGTTAGGATATTCCTGGCATTTGCTGCATCCAAGAACTTCAAGGTCTACCAACTTGATGTAAAGTGTGCTTTCTTATATGGAGTGATTGATGAGGAGGTTTATGTCAAACAGCCACCTGGTTTTGTAGACCCTGATCATCCTGATTATGTCTGCAAGCTTGACAAAGCTCTTTATGGGCTGCATCAGGCACCCAGGAAGTGGTATGAGACACTATCTGAGTATCTCTGTAAGCATGGATACAGAAGAGGTACTATAGATGGAACTCTCTTCATCAAAGGACAGGGAAATGACTTATTGCTGGTTCAAGTATATGTTGATGACATCATCTTTGGTTCAACTAATCCAAAGCTCTGCAAAGACTTTGAGAAGCTGATGAAAGACAGATTTGAGATGAGTTCAATGGGAGAACTCAACTTCTTTCTGGGAATTCAAGTGAAGCAGGTTGAAGATGGCATCTTCATAAGTCAGTCAAAGTATGTTCAAGACATACTCAAGAGGTTCAATATGACTGATTGTAAGATTGCTAAGACACCCATAGCCAGAAACCACTCCCTTGGTCCAGATCTTGAGGGGGAGTGTGTAGATGAGCACTTATACAGGGCTATGATTGGGTCTCTTATGTATCTTACAGCTAGCAGGCCTGATATCATGTTTGCTACATGTATTTGTGCAAGATATCAAGCCAACCCTAAGATGTCTCACTTAATCACTGTGAAAAGGATTTTAAGATACCTCAAAGGTGCTTCAACACTTGGTCTATGGTATCCAAAGAATCCAATTTCAATCTGTATGCCTATACAGATAGTGATTATGGTGGTTGCAATATGACTGCAAAGTCTACATCTGGGGGATGTCAATTCCTTGGTGGAAGGGTGGTCTCATGGCAATGCAAGAAACAATCCTGTGTGTCTGCATCAACTGCTGAGGCTGAATACATTGCTGCTGCAAGCTGCTGTGCTCAAGTGCTTTGGATTCAAAATCAGATGCTGGACTATGGATTTAACTTCAAAGAGACTCCTATCCACATAGACAACAATAGTGCTATCTCTATCACTGAGAACCCTGTGCAGCACTCAAGGACCAAACACATCAACATCAGGTATCATTTAATAAGGGATAACTATGAAAAAGGATTAATTAAACTAGTCAAAGTTCATACAGATGAACAATATGCTGATCTGTTCACAAAAGCTTTTGATGAACAGAGATTTAAGTATCTGATATCAGCTATTGGGATGATTAACTTTGAGTAGACTTTTTATTAAAACTAATTCTAATTATTTCTTCTTAAAATATGTGTGTCCTAAGTTGTCTAGTTCATCACTTTCATAAGCTCATGTTTTCTTTGGATGTAAAACTCTTTTTGAAGACTTTCCTTAGATTCTTTTATACTTCGGAAGATAAAATTTTATCTTCGGAAGAAAAACATGTCTTCAAAATAAATAACTGTCTAAGAGATTTTACCTTCGGAAGAAGTCAAATTCATCTTCCGAAGCTTAAAATTCTTATCTCAGACACTTATTTATTTTCAAGAACCTTTTCTTCCGAAGCAAAATTAACCTTCGGAAGCTTTGTTATTTCTATACAAAGCATTCAAGGGTTTATTTCTCTTCCGAAGCATAAATTATCAAGACTCTCAGGAAAATCTTCCGAAGCCATTTTAGCTTCGGAAGCTTTTTAAATCAAAACTTCCGAAGACAAATAAACTTCGGAAGCTTTTCGAATTCCAAGAAAACTACTTTTTGAGCAAAAGTAAACTACCTTTTCAGAGGTGGGACCGACTTTCGGATTTCAAAGTTTATCCTCTTTCATTAACTTTGGTTCAAATCCCTTTTCATATAAATACCCAACGGTTCCCCCTCTTTCCCACTATCTTCCTCAATTCTACTGTTTCTCTAACCTAATTCTCTAAACCGCCTTTGCTTTCTACCTTTCTTCACCCTTAAGCTTCTGAAATGGCCAACCTTAACCGCAGAAACAACCCTGATTTCTCCATGCAACTACACAGGCAACATAATCAAGTTGCTCTGTTAAGCTCTGAGAAAGATGCAAGTTTCTCAGAGATTTGCCAATTCTTGACTCTGTCAAATATTTCACCTCCCTAACCATTGATCCTACTCTATATGAGGATCATTTGCTTGAATTCTGGAAGACCTGCCAAGAGGTCATTATGGATGGGGAGAAGGCACTGTCTGCCACAGTGCAAGGGAGGACAATCTTCATCACTCCGGCCATCATTAACCAACATCTACAGCTGGATGATGAAGAAGGTGAGGTGTCCTTCCCAAAAGAAGCTGTTAATCATTCTTTTGAGCAGATGGGCTATGAGGGAGATTTCTCTGTAAAGACCTTTAGGAAAGGGAAGGTCTCATCCCAATGGAAATTCCTGCTCCATGTGGTTATCCACAGCTTGTCAAACAAGCATGGTGGATGGGACCAGATTCCTGAGGATCTCTCCTTTATAGTTCATGGAATGGTTCAGGGGGTCAAGTTCAGGTATTCACAATTTGTTTATACTAATTTACTTGCAAACTTAGACTCCTTAGAGTATTACATGTTTCCTAGATATGTTCAACACATTCTCAACTGTGAACTGGGCTCACAGTTGAGGGAAACAGGTAATATTCTTAAATTGGGACAGATGAAGCCCGGCATCTTTAAAATAATGAAGAAGCCAACTGTAGGCTTCTCTGGGGTAGAAACAGCCCTAGTCCCAAAAATGTTAGAGCTCATTGCTCAAGGTGACAACCTAGCAACACAAGCTAGTGTTGAACCCACACCTCTTTTGTCCCTACCATTAAAAAGACCAGAAATCACCCTCACCTACCAAAGAAAATCCAAACGAACCCCTGCTCAGGCTATTGAGTCTGTGCAGGCCCCCAAATACTCAACCTTACAGGAAGAAGTGGACACTAGAGCTCCCACTTCTCCTGAGGAGCAAACCACTCCCATTACTTCACCTATCAGGGCTGAGGTTCCTCAAGCTCACCCTGATGAGCTCACTAGCCCAACAACCTTAAGCCTTCACTCTGAGTCTCAACACTCAAGTGAACAACCTTCAGGGGACAGCTACCATCCCCAGCCTTTGGATCTCAACCAACCAATTCCCAACCTATCCTTTTACACTGATGAAGACTTAGGATTCAGTGAGTACCATGAGTCTCTCTTCTCCTCCCCTACTCAAAGAGAGATGAGTACCTCTGACTCTCCTCAGTCTATCCCCCATCAGTCACCTATTACTGAGGTGGACACTTCTGAACCTGTTCAGGATGTCCATATGGAAGAGGCTCTCACTTTTGAAAGTGATTACATCATTAAGACCTCAACCATGGCAACTCAGCCCATTGGCATCTCAACTGAGGCTGCCAGTGAGCAGAGGAAAACCAGCAGCCAAGAAACTCAAGCTGGTGGTGAGAGAGAGGACTTTGGTCCAATCATCTCATCCCCCAATGAATCTTCTGATGAAGATGAGGGGAATTTGAGACTAAAGGTGCAAAAACTGTCAAAAACATGCACCTATTTAGTCTCTAAGGTTAGTCACTTGGAATCTCAGGTGACTACCTGCAAAACAGGGTCAATGATCAGCAACTCCAGATTTCATATCTGCAGGAAAAACTAGCTGGGAGACCTTTAAGGAGAGCTCAACCAGGAACACAAGAACCTGTGGAAGTGATTGACTTATCCTCCAGCTCACCTATGCAAGTGGGTGATGCTACCAAAAAGGGGGAGAAAGTTGTTACAACCACAGAACCTGGGAGTTCTTCAGAGAGAATGGACATAGAGGACTCACCATCCTCACTTGCTGTTGTGCATTCTCAGCAACTTCCTCAAGTTCACATTAATGTGGACTCTATAGACTCTCTCATCAGGAGTCTCTTTGAGGAAGGTATACCAAGGGCTGTCTCATCTCCACCACTAGGAACTGGCAATCACATCATAAGGTGGAGGTATGATGATGACAGGAGAGCCCTCATACTTCAAAGAGTTCAAGGCCAACAAGAAGTTTTTCAATTCCAAAGCCTGAGCTTTTATGAAAGACTGGATTTAGTCAACTTGCCACTTGTCAATCCAAGCAATTCAAGACAAGCTGACAGGCTGGCTCAAAGAATCCAAGACAGGATCCTTGCAGAGTTCTCTCTAAGAAGGAGACTTAGGCAATCAGGCAATGTCATCGGTCAACTGGATGTTGAGGTGGACCCTAAGATTAGTTTCATAGGGGAAACCTTGACTGAAGGCCCAGTGACAGAACCTGAGACCCCTGTCTCATCATCAACAACTGCTGCTGAGGTCCAAACTCCATCTGAGACACCTGCTGGTGAAGGTGTTTCTCAGCCTCTCTCTGGCCAGAGCATGGAAGCTACTCCAAGCAATGAAGGCCAAGCTTCAATCCACCCTGAGTCACAAAGGTCTGTTGGTGACAAAGGGAAAAGGATAATGACTCCTGAGGAAATTGAGGAGGAAGAGAGAGAGAGGAAAAGGAGACTAAGGGGAGAAAGTTCCACTGGGTCATCTAGCTTCATGCAAGCTGCAATCAGGGCTGCTCCCAGACCAAATACTCAAGATGATGAGTTAAGGGCAGTCAGGATTACCTACTTACAGACCAGGAACTATGACATTGATGAGATCATCTCCCTCCCCTTAGAAGAACTAAATGAACTGGCTGACAGAGAAGTGTCAAGAGAGTTGAAGGAGAAAGAGGATGCAATGATACTTCTCCAACTCAAAGAGGAGAAGAGACAGAAAAGACTTTACAAGCATGCTCCTACTCTCTCACCAGTTCAAGAAAGTCCTGCACAGGAAGATGTGGCTCCACAAGAACCTCAGGTAGATAAAGAGGAAGATAGGATCAAATGATCAACTACCTGAGTGCCACAGGCTTCTATCAGGCAGATGCACTTCTCCCTTTGTCCTATGACTTCATTGAGTTCGAGTATCTAAAGCAACTTGAGCTTGAGTTAGTCAAGGAAAGAAAGACAACTAAAAGGAAACTAAGGGAAGAAGCTGCAAAGTCAAGGGCCATCATTCAAAAGAATGCAAAGAAGTCTGCTGACAGACAAAGAATGGTGAGCTTCTTGAAGCTGTATGGATTCTCCGGAAGGAGACTTGGCCCCATGTCTCTATCCACCATGGATGAGCATATTAGGGTGATCAAGCAGAAGATTAAAAGTGGAGAACTCATTGACTTGCACTCTCTTCCAAGTCAAGTCCCACCTGAAGTGGAGGTCAAGTTTGAACAACCAGAGACACCTCAACCAGCACCTCCAGCTGAGCCTCAGCAAGCTTCATCTTCTGATCCTAGGCAGGGTCAAACTCCCTCTCCTTCTGAACCTGTGAGGGAGGAACACCCAACTGAGAAAGACACTGATGATCAACATGGTGCTGCAGACCAGTCTTCTCAGTTAAAGACATCCAAGAGGAAGAAGAGGATGGCTTCTAAACCAAAGACTAAGAAGAAGAAGCCAAAGTCATCTACCTCTGCACCTCAGGCTGAATCAGATCAACCTGAGGAAGTGCATGATGAGGCAGCCCAATCAACTCCTATTCAAGTGGCTCCTCTAACTAGTGAGACACCCATCTTGTCCTGGACTTACTCTACCAATCCAGAGAGATGGACTGTTATCAGAGATCAAGGTGTTGAGAATGTCTACTCATGGCAAGACATAATCAACTTACCTCTGCATGATCTCTTTGAGATGAGAAGATACTATGAAAGTCTTGATGATCCTGACCATCTCATGAAGAAAGGAATGGTCCTGATTGTACTGAAGACTACCAACATTTGAAGATCTTCTAAGTGTTTTGGTAGCATCAGCCTAGGGGGAGTTTGTAAGGATTCCTGAAGTCTGATGCAACCCAAAACAGCCTAAGTGTCTCAGCAACATGCACTAAGTACTGAAGTGAAGAATGCTTCGGAAGTTTTACACAAAGCATTAGAAAATACTCTAAGTGTAAAATCTTCCGAAGCCAAGACCAATATCTTCCGAAGCCAAACATGAAGTCTTCCGAAGCTTCAGAGACAAAGTCTTCCGAAGCTTCAACCTATGAAGACAGATTTCTTCCGAAGACTTTTAGTACACATGCTTTATCTGATGTACTGTTCCATAAAGCACCTTTTCCGCTGCATCTCTGTAAAGTCACCAACTTACATGAGTTGGTGAAAAGGGTCTTGCTTTTGGTAACTGTACATTGAGGTCTTGAGTCTTCAACTTTCCACTTTATGTACTTTATCCTTTTTGTATTGTATAAGGATGTGAGCTATGGCATGTCATAGTCACAAGGTCAAAAGGCAGATATGCCTTTTGATCCTACAATTGATTTTGTTAGTGTCTAGTCAATTGTATCCAGCTGGCTTTCAAAGTATAGCCGGCTGTAGGTTGTAGTATAAGTATTTCAAGTTCTTGTATCTTTTCTTCATGCTTTGTAACACTTGTAAAAGAACTTGAGAAAGCAATATACTACCTCCTTGAAACCCATATTCTCTTGTTCTGTCTCTTGCTTTACTTGTGTTCTTTGTATCACCTTTGGTTACCCAGTTCACTGTTTGATTAGAGCTTAGTTAATCTCCTCATTGTGTTGTTGTGTTGTAATTGTGCTTAAGCCCTTAAACGGTCCTGCATATATATATATATATATTGTTGGATCTAGAAAGGCTGGTGCAACCAAAACCAAATCACAAATCACTTAGACTATTTTGGTACAACTAATAAAGGACTTCCGAAGCTAAGTGTGGAACTTCCGAAGGAAAAAGAAGCTCTTCCGAACACAAAGTGTAAAACTAACTTCCGAAGGAAAACTCCAACTTCCGAAGACAAAGTATTTACTTCCGAAGATCAAGACTTAAAGTGAAAGATCAGAAGTCAACTTCCAAAGTATGAAAGAAGTCCTCAAGCCTCGGAAGTATAAAAGCCTCTTCTGAAGTATAAGTGGCTTTGGAAGAACTTCCGAAGCCAACTTACCTTCGGAAGACACCACTATTATCCAGTGGACATAAGTATGGTCTCCCTGACACTCTGCTACAGACCTCTGAGATACTGCATGACGTTTTCTCAAAAGCCATGTAGTTGACCATACTTTATTCCACTGTTTACCTTTATAAGTTAGTACAATTGCCAACTTTAGTTGGTGACAAAAGGTAAGTCATGGACATGCCATGACTACCATATCTTAGATAATGTTTTATCTAAGATACCTTAACTTTAGCATTGTAGTATATGCTTTAGTCTTAGGTTTCCAGCTGGTATCAAAGTATATCCGGCTGTAGGATCTAGTATATATAGTTTCTCATTGTAACTCATGTTCTATGCTTGTTAAAGTCTTGTAATACTTTGAGTTGAGAAGTAATATATACAAGTGACTTGAAAATTATTTCTGTGTGTTGTTTGCTACTTATTATATTATTATCAACTCTTATAAGAGTCTCTATTTCATCTGATTTGAGTGTTATAAGTGAGTTTGAGAAAAATCCAAGTATTTAAGTGACAAACCCGATCTTGCATCTCCTGCAAGACACTCAGGAAGGAGATGTACAGAAGCGGACAGGAGATGATCTTCAAATCAACTACTCAACCCCTACTTCAAACCCAACCATAACCTGAACCAATTCCCTTTCCATTCCCCATCAAAACTGAACCAACCACTGAACCATACGCTCCTGAACCTACACCATCACCCTTACCAACCTCTTCACCTCGACCACCTAAACTATCCATTCTCCAACCCAAAACACTAGCCAGAACCTAAACACCTCACCCTACCCAACAACCCCTCTGTAACGCCCGAAAATTTTATTTTAAGCCGATGAAAGAAGAAAAAGAAATAAAGTCCAAAGTCGAGGGACCAAACTCGCCAACGAGAGAAACTTCGATGAGTGGGAGTATAAAAGGGGGAAGACACCCCATTCTTGCCATTTTCAGCCAAAGAGGGGAGAAGAGAAGGAGAAAAAGAGGAGAAAAGCTTGGTTCGGGTGGATTCGAGCGTGGAAATCGTCGTGTAGCGGGTCAAATTGAAGCTCTACTCGACGGGATCGTTTGTGTGAGTTCTAGGACCCCTCTTTTACACGATTTTGAATGATTTTAGGGCTGGAACACATCTGAAAACCCTTTTTCGAGTTTTTGGGTGTAAACCCGTTTATGTATGTATGTGTATGTGTATGATTCGTTTGGGGCTTGATTTCGTGCTTGGTTATGTTTGAATGAGGTCGTTGTATGCTTCCCTAAGTTTTAGAAGGGTCGATTTGAGCTTAAAAGAGGTTTGGAAGATGATGGAGGCCAAAAACCGCCGCTGCAGTTCGGGATGAACTGCATTCTACGCACAACTATGGCTATGCGACTAGAGGCCTGTGCAACCGAATGGCATGAGACTGGGTCCATATGCACGACAGGAGTGCGATTGAGGCATTCGTATGTGAGTAGTGCGACTGAGGGTCATACGTATGAGGGCTATGCGACTGAAGGAAGTGCGAATGAGGGCTATGCGACTGAATGAAATGCGAATGAGAGTCATGCGACTGAAGGTCATGCGATTGGAGTTCATACGCCTGTGAGTCGTGCGATTGAGGTCCATACGCACGAAAGGTGTGCGACTGAGGGCCATTCGCATGAAGGTTATGCGACTGACGTCCATACGCCCAGATGCCATGCGACTGAGCTTCATTAGCATGGAAAGCATGCGATTGGAGGCTATGCGACTGGAGGTCCATTCGCCTGAGTGTTCTCATACGCATGAGAGACCATGCGACCAGATAGGGTTCATATGCCCAAATGACCATAGTATTGTCTGACTTTCGGGAAGTTCAGACGTAGGATCAGACCTTTGGGGTTGTAGATGATGTGATGGGCATGGACGATGTAAGATGATTTATGGTTATGTATGATGCGATGCGCGTGATTTGTGTGATGTTTGATGTTGTGTGCTTGTGTGATGTTGTATGTTATGTATGATGTATGTTATGGGTGTGCGATGTTGCCTTGTGTGATTGATGTTGTATGTTGTTATGTTCCTTATTATTATTTATGATTATCTTCCCGTGGTTGTGCGATGTACGTTAATGAATGTAATTAAAGTATTATGTAACGTAAAGTGGAAGATAATGAAAAGAGGAACGTAATGAAGGAATGCAAGCATGAACGAACAAATGAGAGTATGAATGGCTTGCGAAAGAAGAAAGGAGGTTCACGACTCATTGATAGTTGTTAGCTCAACTGTGTGTGTATTTTAGCATGCGATCTTGGCTTAATCATAAGGGGACATAGACACAGTAGGAGGTTCAGTTTTGGTAACTGCTCCGATACGTGCGACGTGGTATTTACTGTTTGCTATGTAGCGTGCGATTTTGGCTACCTCATGTGGTATATGTAGCGTGCGATCTTGGCTAACCCATGAGATGGCGTGCGATTCTGGCTAAACCCCGAGAGTTCTCACACACACAGGGGGAGTCGGTCTTGGTGACCACTCCGATGGTACGATTTGTGCGATATGTGCGATGGAAAGCATGAGGGAAGCATGCGATTTTGGCTAGCTCATGTGGATTATGTAGCGTGCGATCTTGGCTAACCCATGAGATAGCGTGCGATTTTGGCTACCTTATGTGTGCGATCCGTGCGATATGTACTTCGGGTATGATGATGCGAAGGTGCGATATGAGCGAACGTAAGAAAAGACGTTATAACGAATTAAGCGAATGATAATGTACCGTGCGATGATTAATGTATGAATAATGCAACGAACGTAATGGAAGATAATAATTATATTATCTGTGTGTACGTATGATGTGTGATCGCATGAAAGTAAAGAATGGTTTTAACGAACGAAAAGTATATGTTTTATTATAAAACTAGAATTCACTCAGCAACGCTGACTTTGATTTGTTTCCAGTTGGCAGGTATGCTACTGAGGATGGCACGGGGCAGGTACTCAGCTTATTTTGGATGGCATCCAATGTTATAATGCTTTTGTAATGAAATGTAAAATAATATTGTGTAATGAACGGTTGTATTATTTTGCAAAAGTATTTTGATGAAATGAAAATGTCGTTTTTAATGTTTCCGCTGCAACGATTAATGAAAGTGAAATGTAATTATATGTTTTATGTGCGATGAGAATCCAACTGTAAGCGTTCAAGGAACGGGGCCTTACACCCTCAAACCATCCCCTCAGCCTTCTAAACATCTCCCCTTAGAGGAGTTCAAGGCAATCAAGACAAAGCTCATCAATTGCACAACCCTGAGCGATATCTCCTGTGAGGAGGATTCAATCAAATTGACTTATGTTGATGGATCCTCATGTTCCCTCACTAGAGATCAATTTCTTGATCTGCCTAGAGGAACAGTGGGCCAAGCTGCAAATCTCCTTGGCCTCAATTCAGATACTTTGAATGAGGAAGAAAAGAAGTTAAGGAGAAGGCTGGTGACTCTGCTGGATACCAAGAAAGGTGACCGGGTGCCAAGACAACCTCTTGCACCTAGGAAGAAGATCATCCAGTGGAGGTTCGAAGACTCTTCTCACAACTTTGTTGTTGAAAGAGAGAATGGAGAGCTCAATAGGCTAAGTGTCTCATCTCTGCTACACTTAAGCAGATTTGATATTGCTGAGTTAGCAGAGAAGCCATTCTCCAACCCCTCAAACTCTGATGTAGCTGCTCATATCAGAAATCATCTAGGCAGTCTTCATATGGCTGAGCTAACTGCTAGGACCAAGGTTGAGGAAGAGTTGAAACTGAGAGAGGAGGAGAAAAGGAAGGGATCAACAACCAAAGGCAAAGCCTTTCAATAAATGGTTGAAGGTCCTGAACTTGAATCCATAGTTAGATGGGAGTATGACTATAACTTCCGTCAACTAACTCTTTTCAGGGGGGGCGTAACAGAGGGTACATGTCATTCAGAGTGATAGACTGGATCTCCTATCCACTAATGACTTGTACAAGCTTCTTAGCACCACTTCAGGGAAGAACAAGGAAACAGACAAATATCTTCTGTCCTTGGTGCTGAAAGCTTTGAGAAGCAAAAACAAGTGTGGTTTTGGTAGCATCAGCCTAGGGGAGTTTGTTGGATCTAGAAAGGCCGGTGCAACCAAAACCAAATCACTTAGACTATTTTGGTACAACTAATAAAGGACATCCGAAGCTAAGTGTGGAACTTCCGAAGGAAAAAAGAGCTCTTCCGAAGACAAAGTGTAAAACTAACTTCCGAAGGAAAACTCCAACTTCCGAAGACAAAGTATTTACTTCCGAAGATCAAGACTTAAAGTGAAAGATTAGAAGTCAACTTCTGAAGTATGAAAGAAGTCCTCAAGCCTCGGAAATACAGAAGCCTCTTCCGAAGTATAAGTGGCTTTGGAAGAACTTGTTCTTCCGAAGCCAACTTACCTTTGGAAGACACCACTATTATCCAGTGGACATAAGTATGGTCTCCCTGACACTCCGCTGCAGACCTCTGAGATACTGCATGGCCTTTTCTCAAAAGCCATGTAGTTGACCATACTTTATTTCACTGTTTACGTTTATAAGTTAGTACGGTTGCCAACTTTAGTTGGTGACAAAAGGTAAGTCATGGACATGTCAGGACTACCAAATCTTAGATAATGCTTTATCTAAGATACCTTAACTTTAGCATTGTAGTATATGCTTTAGTCTTAGGTTTCCAGCTGGTATCAAAGTATATCTGGCTGTAGGATCTAGTATATATAGTTTCTCATTGTAACTCATGTTCTATGCTTCTAAGAGTCTTGTAATACTCTGAGTTGAGAAGTAATATATACAAGTGCCTTGAAAAATATTTCTGTGTGTTCTTTGCTACTTATTATATTATTATCAACTCTTATAAGAGACTCTACTTCATCTGATTTGAGTGTTATATAAGTGAGTTTGAGATAAATCCAAGTGTTTAAGTGACAAACCCGATCCTGCAATTGGTATCAAAGCTTTTTAGGCTCTTGATTGTGAGATCTTACCATCCTAATCAACCTGTTTTTCACTCCTCCTTACACCACACTCAAAATGGCCCTCAACAAATCTGAAGTAGAGATGGGGACAATGACCAAAGCACCCACCATCACCCCTGAAAACTTCAGGTCATGGAGCAGACGAATGGAAGGCTTCATCAGGTATCAAGACAGCAAGACGAGGCAATTCATTGTAAATGGCCCGTATAAGCCAAAGGTAGCTGGTGGAAACGGTGCCATGATTGCGAAAGCTGTTGAAGATTATTCTGATAAGGACCGGAAGAAGCTGGACATTGATAGCAATGCTATGACTGTTCTCATGACTGCAATTCCCAACTCCATCATGGTGGGGTTTGAACATTGCAAGTCAGCCAAAGAACTGTTTGATGCGCTTGCTCAAATGTATTCTAGCTTAAATGACTCCAAGAAGGTCTCACTGAATCAGCCGTTCGAGAACTTCACCTACATTGCTGGAGAGACACTCAACCAGCAATACTTTAGGTACATGGATCTCATTTCTTCCCTTCAGTCTGTGGGAATTTCTCATTAACTTAGAAATCTTACAAGAAAGTTGATGAGTGCATTACCAAATGAGTGGACATTCTACTGTGTCTCTATCAAGAGAATAGAGAACCTGAATACACTTACCATGACCGAACTCTATGGCATCCTTGATGGATACCGTTTGGAAATGGAGAATAAGAGAGGTCATCAGACAAGCAGACCCTTGAGTCTTCCTGCTAGCAACGCTTTAATGGTTGTTGAAGGCTCAGGACCCTCCCAGCATTAATAATACCTGACTTACACCCAGAAGCCATCTTGTTCTTTTGGGCCATACATCACATTTCCTGAGACTCCAAGGTCTCAACAAGCTCAGAAAAGTTCCTTCAGGACAACTATGCTTTTATCTCAGGAAGTGGACACTCAAATGATTATCAATATTGCTTTGATGATCTAGAGTGCTTCAGCCCAGATGACGTGGAATACGTGGACATAGTCCAACAAATGGCTCTATTAACCTACAGAGCAAAGAAGTTCTTCAAGAGAACTGGAAGGCAATTTCCCCAGAACCCAATCAACAGCAAATTTGGGTTTGACAAAACCATGGCCAAATGTTACAACTATAAATAACTTGGTCATTTTGCTAGGGAATGCAAGGCTCCCAAGTCGAATCCAGGAACCCCACAGGCCTCCACACATCCCTCAACACCAAAGCCCACTGGAAAATAACCAGAAACAGCTGCAATGGCCCAAGAAGTTGACTGGAGCTTTATGGTACAAGATGTGACTCGTGCTCAAGCACTCATAGCCGGAACAGATGAAAATAAGGTATATGAACATCTCTGTACTCCTGCCTGTATTGCTAAGGTTAAATTGTATTAGGACTACAATATGGAGATTAAATCCGATATTGAGTCTTTAAATGTTTTAAAATCTGATTTTAAAAGGGCTGAATCTGACTATCAAAGAAAAATTGAGGAGTTAGAGAAAACTATGTCCTTATTAAAACACGAATGTCACACCCCAACCTTGACGGCGGAAACGTCGAGGTGTGAGGGTTAAGATTGTTCACAACCACATAACGCTATTAATAACCCAAATATATAATAATCATAATTTCCAATTGTACCATTACAATCATAAGTCTCAAAGAAAGTAAATGACATAGCATAAGATTGTAAGACCCCGTTCCCGGAGACCTCACAGTTGGACATTCAAAGCATTAACTACACTAAACATTTTAAATTTGCAAACTTAAGCAGCGGAATCATTTTAACAAAAACCATTCATATCATTTCATTAAACCATGTTGTTAAGCAATACACTATTGTTTAATCGAATACAAAAGAACTGTTTGATTGCATTACAAAACAACAGGAATAATAGTTATGAAAGGATGTCAGTCTTTCCCTGCCGAGTAGCTTCACCCTCGTGCCATCCTCAGCAATATTTACCTGCCAACTTAAATGTGTAAAAGTCAGCGTTGCTGAGTGAGTTCTAGTTTTATAAGTAATATAATACTTTCTGTATGCTGTATATGAAAATACTCTTTTCCTTTAAAAATACAGTTCTTTGCTGTATATGCGAGCACGCATTAACTATATGAACAAATACTGTTCGATCTCTTTATTGTATGCCTAGTTTATTCTGTTTTCTTTATTCTTTATCTTTCACTATCTGTATGGACCAATGAGCAATACCCCAACTATATGCGCGATGGAAAACGGGTGATGGGCCATCTATATCCCTCGAAAGGGTAAACTATATCCCTCAAAAGGGTGAACTATATCCCTCGAAAGGGTGCTGTGTACTATATACAAGGCCGATCCAATCACCCAGGGTATGCTACAAGGAGTCTACCAATCTCCAAGACTGGCCCTGTGTGCATAAAAGGGTAGCTAACCAGCAGCACAGTTGAGCTAACGACAACACGGTCGTGTACCTCCTATAAGCTGGCAAGACTTGTTAACATTTTATTAAGGTTCCTCTTCTTTTCTTTATTGCTCTTTCTCTTTGTTATTACAATATACTTTACGTTACGATAATAAACATACCACGCAAAGTCACATTCTATAGGTAATAATATTAATAGCAATAATAATAATAAGGAACAATCATATGACAATCATGATCAATCATATTCATGAACAAAATCCATCATTAATATGCCCTAGTCAACCCTCGGTCAAAACCCTAAAAGCACAGACTCCTAAACATTCTGCATTAAATTCTAAGGGTTTAGGCGCATGGCACTATTTGGGCGCATGGGCCCTGTTCAGGCGTATGGGTACTTAGGCGCATGGAACACTTAGGCACATGGGAACTCAGGCGCATGGACTACTTAGTCGCATGGCCATTCGGATGCATGGGTACTATTGGGGCGTATGACCCCTTTCATTCGCATGGACACTTAGGCGTATGAAACACTCAAGCGCATGGGCCACTCAGACGCATGGGCCATTCGGACGCATGGGCCATTCGGGCGCATGGGCTATACTTAAAACATTTCTAAGTTAATGTTAGGCGCATGGGCTACTGTTTAGGCGCATGGATTACACTTGATTCATTCTATGGCATTTTCAGGCATATGAACCTTCTGCATATCATGTTCCTAATATGTTTTCAACCCCAATTCATCAAACCCATTTGTTCTAACTTAACATGGCTATTCTAACATGAACAACCTATAAGCATTCAAGAATCAACATTTAACATACATAATACATACGTGTAAACATACATAAACTTTGTAAAAACATTTTAAATACATTTTCAGCCCCGAGAGAGTTTAAAAACAAGTAAACCGGGGTCTAGAACTCACCTGGTGCAACTTGGGTGTTCTTCCTTTTTTACCCGTTTGCAAAGAGTTCAAAACACCTAGAAACAACATCCAAACACACACACACCCGAGCACAAACACAACCCATAAGCACATAAACACATAACCGGGATAAAATCCGTCATAAATATGTAAAAACCACGAATTCTTACCTTGAATTCGTTCACTTCTTCTTCTTCTTCTACAAGCCGAGAGTTTTCTCCTGCTCGCTCTCTCTAAAAACGAAGAAGATGGTGATGTGAAATGAGGGTGGGCGGCCATGCCCACCTTTACACCAACTTTCAAAGATTTTTGTCCTTTTTATACTTTTAGTCCCTCCACTTGGACTTAATTGCCTTTCTTTCTTTTATTCCTTATATCTTGTCTTTTAAAAATAACTGGGTGTTACAAGTCCACCCACCTTATATAGGTTTCGTCCCCGAAACCTGTTATTCCTCAAACAGACGAGGATAATGCTGCCTCATCTCCTCCTCAGTTTCCCACGTAGATTTAGATCCCTTCCTGTGCTTCCACTGTACACGCACAAGAGGAACCACTTTCTTTCTCAGCCTCTTCTCTTTTCCATCGATGATTGCCACTGGCTGCTCCACATAATTGAGCCTTTCGTCTACCTCGATGTCTCCCAGTGGTACAATCACGTCTTCTTCGGCTAAGCACTTTCTCAGATGAGATACATGGAATGTCGGGTGAATTCCACTTAACTCTTCTGGTAACTCCAACCTATAGGCCACCTCCCCAACTCGAGCAATGATTCGGAAATTGCCTATATATCTCGGGCTTAGCTTACCTCGTTTCCTGAATCGGATGATTCCCTTCCAAGGTGAGACCTTCAACATAACCCGGTCACCCACCTGGAACTCGATCGGTCTGCGTCGCTTATCGGCATACGACTTCTGTCTATCCTTGGATGCCTTCATAAAGGCCTTAATCTTTTCTAGCTTCTCGGTCGTAGCCTCGATCACCTCGACACCTCCCAATTCTTTCTGCCCAATGTCTCCCCGACATACGGGCGTCCTACATCTTCTACCGTATAACATCTCGTATGGTGGCATGCCAATACTGGCATGATAACTGTAATTGTACGAGAATTCAGCTAACGGTAAGTGGTCGTCCCAAATTCCCCCAAAATCAATCACACATGCCCGAAGCATGTCTTCCAATGTCTGAATGGTCCTTTCTGACTGACCATCAGTTTGGGGATAATAAGCCGTGCTAATATGTAACCTCGTCCCCATGGCATCGTGGAATTTCTTCCAAAATTTGGAGGTAAACCAGGTGTCACGGTCAGACACGATGGACACCGGCACACCATGACGAGCTACAATCTCCTTGATGAACAGGTCAGCCAACCTCTCAGATGAATATGTCTCGTGGATCGGGAGGAAGTGGGCACTCTTCGTCAAACGGTCAACAATCACCCATATGGCATCGTATCCTTTCGGAGTACGCGGCAGCTTTGTAATGAAATCCATGGTGATGTGCTCCCACTTCCATTCCGGTATATCCAAAGGTTGAATCCTCCCATACGGCTTCTGATGTTCGGCCTTCACTTGCAAACAAGTAAGGCACTTACTCACATACTCCACCACGTCCCGTTTCATACCCGGCCACCAATAATTTTTCTTCATATCTTGATACATCTTCGTGGCACCAGGATGAATGGAATATCGAGTCTTGTGAGCTTCATCCATAATCCTCACACGTAGATCCCCAAAACGAGGAATCCACACTCGTCCAAATCGAGTTTTAACACCAAGTGTGTTTTCACCCAATTCCCCAACTAGACCTCTCATTCTTTCAGAGTTAAGATGATCTTCTTTCAGTGCCTCATCATGAAACTCTTTGACTTGCTTCATCACATTAGAGGTCATGATCAGTTGATATTCTTTCACTCGAATCGGCTCGGGCCTCTCTTTTCGGCTAAGGGCATCAGCTACCACATTGGCTTTGCCCGGATGGTAATGGATTTTGCAGTCATAATCCTTTATAAGCTCCAACCATCGTCTCTGCCTCATGTTCAGGTCCTTCTGCTTGAAGAATACTTCAAGCTCTTGTGGTCAGTGAAGAAGGTGCACTTCGTCCCATACAGATAGTGCCTCCAAATCTTTAGTGCGAAGACCACTGCTGCTAACTCCAGGTCATGAGTAGGATAATTAACCTCATGCAGCTTCAGTTGCCGGGATGCGTAGGCTATCACCTTACCTCGCTGCATCAACACGCAACCCAACCCTGAGTAGGAAGCATCTGAATAAACCACCAAATCTTCGCTTCCTTCGAGTAATGACAAGACCGGGGCTTGGGTCAATCTTGCCTTCAACTCCTCAAAAGCCCTTTCTTGCTCTTGACCCCACACGAACTTCACATCTTTACGGGTCAACTTGGTTAGTGGAGAAGCAATCTTGGAAAAGTCTTGGATGAATCTTCTGTAGTAGCCCGCCAAACCCAAGAAACTACGAATCTCGGATGGCGTCTTTGAAGACCTCCATTGCATCACTGCCTCCACCTTTGCAGGGTCTACCATAATCCCCTCGGGATTTATCACATGACCTAAGAATTGGACCTCGCGCAACCAGAACGCGCACTTGGAGAATTTGGCATACAACTTCTCCCTTCTTAAGGTCTCTAATACCTCCCGAATGTGACCGGCATGCTCTTCTTCGCTCTTTAAGCAGATCAGAATATCGTCAATAAACACAATTACTGATCTATCCAACATTGGCCGACACACCCGGTTCATCAAATCCATAAAAGCAGCTGGTGCATTGGTCAAACCAAACGACATAACGAGGAACTCGTAATGACTGTAGCGCGTGCGAAAAGCTGTTTTAGGGATATCCTGTTCCTTCACCTTCCGTTGATGGTAACCAGATCGTAGATCTATTCTCGAGAACCAACTGGCACCTTGGAGCGGGTCAAACAGATCATCAATTCTTGGTAAGGGGTATCGGTTCTTCACCGTCAACTTGTTCAGCTCTCGGTAGTCAATGCACATCCTCATACTACCGTCTTTCTTCTTCACAAATAGGACCGGAGCACCCCAGGGAGAGATACTCGGTCTAATGAATCCCTTATCGAGCAGCTCTTGCAACTGCTCCATCAGCTCTTTCATTTCTGTCGGAGCTAACCGATACGGTGCTTTAGCAACGAGTTGAGCACCGGGTATCAAATCAATGTTGAATTCAATCTCGCGGTCCGGTGGCACGCCGGGTAAGTCTTCTGGGAATACGTCCGGAAGTCGCTCACCACAGGTACCTCAACAATTGTGGTACCGACGTATCCACATCTTTTACGTAGACTAAATAGGCACTACATCCACGTCTCATGAACTTCCCTGCCACCGCCATCGAAATCATCTCCGGAAGCGTAGTAACGCGATCTCCATGAATCGTAACCAAACTCTTATCGGGCGCAATTAACCGAATCATCTTCTTGCGACACACGATGTTTGCTTCATAGGTTGCTAACCACTCCATCCCTAGTACTACATCAAATCCACCTAGGGGTATCACATGCAACCTAGCAGTGAACCTATGTCCTTCTAACTCTATGGCACAGTCCTCTATCACATCAGTAATTCTAGTGGACTTACCAATAGCAGTTTCTACCTCGAATGGTTCACTAATCTTTCTACTGCCAACAGGCAACTTAGCACAGAAAGTAGTGGAAACAAAACTCCTGCTAGCACCGGAATCAAACAATACAGCATAAATTTGGTTTACTAGAAACATACCTGACACGACATCGGGATCAGCTCTGGCTTCCTCCCGGGTCATAGTGTAAGCTCTAGCACTTGCCCTCTGCCCTCCTTCCTCCGGCTTCTTATTCCCCGCTCCTGAGCTCTCCGCCCTCAGCTTCTTGCAGTCTCTAGCGATGTGGCCAGGCTGGCCACACTTGAAGCATACGTTCATCCCCATACTGCACTCACCAGTATGCTCCCTTCCACACTTGCCACATTTCTTCCGTTCTGCACCAGTTGTGACCACACGTCGGTCACCCACCTTCGCCACCTTATTCTTTAGAGCGGCTCCTCCACGTCCAAACCGTTTCCCATTCCAGTTATGGTCACCTCCACCCTTCTTGTTCACCTCAGCCACCACCACCTCGCGCTCATCATACAATCTGCCAGCCAAATCAACCGCCGATCTAAAGGTGCTCGGCCGGGCGGCAATCATATGCCTACGGATATCCGCCGGCAGCCCCTGGATGTATCTCTTAATTTTTCGTGATAGCGGTGTCACTTGATCTTGCACCAGTCGCGCCATTTCATTAAATTTAGTGGTGTACTGCTGGTGTGTCATCGTTCCCTCCTCCAGCTGCAGGAACTCTCTTTCTACCTTATCCATCTCTCTGTGAGGACAGAATTCCTCAATCACTAACTTCTTCAGTTAAGGCCATCGCATTCTCCCAATGGCCCTGCTACCCTCGGCTTGGACAATGTTGTCCCACCAGCACAAAGCCGAGTCTACAAAGGAGTGGGTAGCGAATTTCACCTTCTGATCCTCCCGGCACTCGTTGATATCGAGAATGGCCTCCATTTCCCTCACCCACCGGTGAGCAGCAGCCGCAGTGCCATTTTCGTCGAAGGTAGGGGGCTTGCATCTCATAAACGCCCCGTAGTTACAGCCTTGGGCCGCCTCCGGCGCAGGCTCTTCTTCTTCCTCCTCATCATCATCAGAGAGAACCGTTTCTGGCTCTGGTTGTTCCCGTCCTCCCGAGGACCGGTTTCTTTCCCTTCCTTTAATGCCTTGATCACTTCGGTCATCACAGACGGTAGAATCGTCTGCATGACCTGATGAACCTCTTCCACCACAGCCTCCTTTACTGAGGCTCTCAGATTGGTGCTCTCGTCGCCACCCTCCAGATGAGGGGTCTCTGGTCCCTCATGAACCACCTTCTCGGCTCTGGGTCTCCCTCTCTTAGGTTGCGGAGCAGCACTGTTAGCTCCACCATGAGAGGCCTTGGAAGATCTACCGCCAGCCATCCTCTAAAGCACACTATAAGATTCAAACACTAACGCGGTCATTCAAGGTAATAGCTCAGTTTATGTTAAGTATAGTAAGTCCCTAATTACAGTGGCCAGTTGTGATTAGCCACTTACTTTACTCTTCATACCCCAAGCATTTCCTATCCTGACTTAATCAGTATCTAAATCTACTAAGAGCACATAAATCAAATAGCATGCGCACATATACCGGTTAACATTAAGAAAATACATACCTGATGGCACGTAGCTACTCGGGCTGACATCCCTCATTTGTCCCATTTTCAGTTTAAGTTTAGGTTTTAAAAATTTATTTAACCCAATTCTCTTAAACCTGGCTCTGATACCAACTTGTAAGACCCCGTTCCCGGAGACGTCACAGTTGGACATTCACAGCATTAAATACATTAAACATTTTAAATTTACAAACTTAAGCAGCGGAATCATTTTAACAAAAACCATTCATTTCATTTCATTAAACCCTGTTGTTAAGCAATACACTATTGTTTAATCGAATACAAAAGAACTGTTTGATTGCATTACAAAACAACAGGAATAATAGTTATGAATGGATGTCAGTCTTTCCCTGACGAGTAGCTTCACCCTCATGCCATCCTCAGCAATATTTACCTGCCAACTGAAATGTATAAAAGTCAGCGTTGCTGAGTGAGTTCTAGTTTTATAAGTAATAAAATACTTTCTGTATGTTGTATATGAAAATACACTTTTCCTTTAAAAATACAATTCTTTGCTGTATGCACGAGCACGCATTAACTATATGAATAAATACTGTTCGATCTCTTTACTGTATGCCTTGTTTATTCTGTTTTCTTTATTTTTTATCTTTCACTGTCTGTATGGACCAATGAGCAATACCCCAACTATATGCGCAATGGAAAACGGGTGATGGGCCATCTATATCCCTCGAAAAGGTAAACTATATCCCTCGAAAGGGTGAACTATATCCATCGAACGGGTGCTGTGTACTGTATACAAGGCCGACCCAATCACCCAGGGTACGCTACAAAGGCCCTGCCAATCTCCAAGACTGGCCCTGTGTGCATAAAAGGGTAGCTAACCCGCAGCACAGTTGAGCTAACGACAACACGGTCGTGTACCTCCTATAAGCTTGCAAGACTTGTTAACATTTTATTAAGGTTCCTCTTCTTTTCTTTATTGCTCTTTCTCTTTATTATTACAATATACTTTACGTTACGATAATAAACATACCACGCTAAGTCATATTCTATAGGTAATAATATTAATAGCAATAATAATAATAAGGAACAATCATAAGACAATCATGATCAATCATATTCATGCACAAAATCCATCATTAATATGCCCTAGTCAACCCTCATTCAAAACCCTAAAAGCACAGACTCCCAAACATTCTGCATTAAATTCTAAGGGTTTAGGCGCATGGCACTATTTGGGTGCATGGGCCCTGTTCAGGCGTATGGGTACTTGGGCGCATGGAACACTTAGGCACATGGGAACTCAGGCGCATGGACTACTTAGTCGCATGGCCATTTGGATGCATGGGTACTATTGGGGCGTATGACCCCTTTCAGTCGCATGGACACTTAGGCGTATGAAATACTCAGGCGCATGGGCCACTCAGGCGCATGGGCCATTCGGACGCATGGGCCATTCGGGCGCATGGGCTATACTTAAAACATTTCTAAGTTAATCTTAGGCGCATGGGCTACTGTTTAGGCGCATGGATTACACTTGATTCATTCTATGGCATTTTCAGGCGTATGAACCTTCTGCATATCATGTTCCTAATATGTTTTCAACCCTAATTCATCAAACTCATTTGTTCTAAACTTAACATGGATATTCTAACATGAACAACCTATAAGCATTCAAGAATCAACATTTAACATACATAATACATACGGGTAAACATACATAAACTTTGTAAAAACATTTTTAATACATTTTCAGCCCCAAGAGAGTTTAAAAACAAGTAAACCGGGGTCTAGAACTCACCTGGTGCAACTTGGGTGTTCTTCCTTTTTTACCCGCTTGCAAAGAGTTCAAAACACCTAGAAACAACATCCAAACACACACACACCCGAGCACAAACACAACTCATAAGTACATAAACACATAACCGGGATAAAACCCGTCATAAACATGTAAAAAAGACGAATTCTTACCTTGAATTCGTTCACTTCTTCTTCTTCTTCTACAAGCCGGGAGTTTTCTCCTGCTCTCTCTCTCTAAAAACGAAGAAGATGGTGATGTGAAATGAGGGTGGGCGGCCATGCCCACCTTTACACCAACTTTCAAAGATTTTTGTCCTTTTTACACTTTTAGTCCCTCCACTTGGACTTAATTGCCTTTCTTTCTTTTATTCCTTATATCTTGTCTTTTAAAAATAACCGGGTGTTACAAAGATGCAACAAGCCAATTTATTTTGTTTATTTAACTAGGTCCATTCCTAGATGTGAAAGTACTTCAAAAGTGGCGATCAAGCTTGAGTATTTCCTGAAACATGTTAAAAATAAACGGTCAACATAATGTTGGTGAGTTTTCCATAGTTTTCGATACATAAGTATATAAAAGATGGCAATCATGTTGTAAGTTAGAGAACAAAGTAAACTAGGGATGTAAGACAGAATGCACAATCAAACCTCTACAAAGTTTTACAAGTCTCAAACGTTTTAAAGTATATACGATTAGCTAAGTGTACTTGGATCAACCAAGCAGGCTTGTCTGGCCCATAAATCTATGACTTTGCTAGGCTAGCAATAGTTAATGATTGTACATATATTCGACATTACATGGTAGCCACAAGTTCAACTAACCACAACATACAGGTGAAATGCCATAAGTTTACAAGAATCAAACGTGTTTACAAGTGCAAAGTTTATAAAGTAACATGTTTCACCCTAAAGTGTAAAAATATTAAAAAGGGGTATAGAAATACTCACGCTTGATCGCCACTTTTGAAGTACTTTCACATCTAGGAATGAACCTAGTTAAATAAACGAAATAAATTGGCTTGTTGCATCTTATGTTATGTCATTTACTTTCTTTGAGACTTATGATTGTAATGGTACAATTGGAAATTATGATTATTATATATTTGGGTTATTAATAGCGTTATGTGGCTGTGAACGATCTTAACCCTCACACCTCGACGTTTCCGCCGTCAAGGTTGGGGTGTGACAGATTGGTATCAGAGCCCATAACTATAGGGATCTAGGTTATTAGAAATGGTGACCTAGACTATAGTATGCATGAACCTTATAGAATTATATTTCTATCTTGTAAATTATATAGTTTGCATGCTACATAATGCTATGCCCTCCTATGTGCAATTTGATGCCTTAGCATAGGATTGCCTAAACATTGTTACTTGTCTCCCTAAACTTAACTTTTACTCTTTGACTCTCCGTGAACATGAAATCTCTTAACCTTATTCTCGACGACACGTGGAATCTTATGCTTATGTTATGACTTGAATCTTTAGACGTCATGTCTAATCTATATAAATCTCATCAAGGTTTTGATTCCATGAACCGAAATTTGTGTGACTCATAGACACCTGTATCCTGGTTTTCCTGGCAAAAGGCCCTTAGGCTAAGGCAAGCATATCGCATAAATCCTACGGGACTAGTTATGCTTACCTGGGGATTTCTGTGATGAGTGATAAACTGTGGTCAATATACACAAGTTTCTAAGGTAAATGGGTCAATTCACATTGACGTGTCAACGTTTCCAAATGGTAATGCGTTACCAAATGGAATCATTCTGTGTACCTTATAACCCTTAGCTTATCTTTGTTTAAACTACCATCCTTTGTTATCCTCACTCCCGTAACTAACTCATTTTTGTATATCCAGCATGTCTCGTCACCATGGAAAGCGTGGAAGTTCCGACCGTAAGCTAGCTACCATGATTGCCCGACAAATGGCTGTCGTCATCTCGACTATGGTTGCTGAACTTAATAGCACCCTAATGGCTAATAGCAACAACAACACCAATGGGAACAATAGTGGTGCTAATGGAGACAATAACAACAATCAACAAGGGAACACTCGTACTTGCACTTTCAAACACTTCAACTCGTGCAAACCCACTAGCTTTAGTGGAAGAGAAGGAGCCACTGGACTTCTCGAGTGGTTCGAGAATATGGAGAACACATTCATCATTAGCGAGTGCCCCGACGAGTTCAAGGTTCGCTATGCTACAAGTGTCCTTTAACAACGGGCACTCACATGGTGGAATAGTGAAAAGAGAAACCGTGGAACTGAGGTTGCTTTGGCATTGCCCTGGGAGGAATTTAAGGATATCATGATCCAAAAGTTTTGCCCGAGGAGCGAGTTGCAAAAGCTAGAGGAGGAGTTCTGGAACCTCAAACAAGATGGTGGGAATCACTTGGCTTATTCCACCTAGCATCATTAGTTGAGTATGCTCCTACCACACATGGTGGACACCGTGCCCCGTAACATTGAGAAACTTATCAAGGGGGCGCCACCTCAAATTCAAGATGCGGTGGTAGGTAGTAGGCCCACAACTTTGGAGGAGGCGATTACTATCACTGCACAGCTCACCGAGAATCACATAAGAGCTGGCACTATGTCGGCAAAAGGGTGCAAGTCTATTGCGAAGGTGACACCCGAGGCAACAAAGGAGGTAAAGGCCGAGTCATTTTCCCAAAACAAGAAGCGTAAGTTCACCCCGACACACAACTACGCTGTGACCGCCCCAAATGCTCCTAAAAACAAATGGTGGTTGCGAATCAAGCTCCCATGGCTAAAGCTTATGCTGGTCCACATCCTATGTGTAACACGTGCAAGTACCATCATTAAAGCAACATTCCATGCCGAGTCTGCTCGTTGTGTGGGAAGTATGGACACTGGTAACTACTTGCCTTCGTGCGCCAAACAACACTGCAATGCTTACCAACCGAACCTGCTATAACTGTGGCGAGCCTGGTCATATTCGTCCGCAATGTCCTCGCAATGCGGGAACTATTCCACCGGCTTATGGAAGGACTTTCAACATCAATGCCAATCAAGCTCAACCCAATAACGACGTGGTGAATGGTACGTCGTTGAACTTCTTTTGGTCTTTTCTTGTCTTGTAAAAATTCCTATCTATTGTTCATCATACCAATGATAGGTTAATACCAAACAGGTATGTATCTTGTAAATAGTCATTATGCTTCCGTATTGTTTGATTCGGGTGCCGATAGGAGTTTCGTGTCCCTGGAATTCGAGCCTATACTTTCTAAACCGCGTGTCAATCTGGAAAGATCTTTCACGATCGAGATCGCCGATGGAAAATCTATTGTCGTTGACGTCGTAATACGTGACTGCACCTTGAGCCTTAACGAACACGAGTTCTTCGTCGACCTTATTCTTATGCAATTGGGAAGCTTTGATGTTATCATTGGTATGGATTGGTTAGCCAAGCATCGTGTGGAAATTCTATGCTTCGAGAAATGTATTCGAATTCCTTTACCGACGGGTGATATTTTGAAGGTCTTTGGGGAGAAATCATCCCGAAGACTCAAACTCATGTCTTGCATCAAGGCCCGCAAGTGCTTAAGTACAAACTACATGGCTTTCATGGCATATGTAGTTAATACGAAAGCCAAGTGTAGGGAATTGAAAGACATTCCTGTCGTGCGGGACTTTCCCGAGGTTTTTCCCGAGGATCTTAAGGGGCAAACTCCCGTGTGAGAAGTTGAGTTCAAGATTGACTTAATCCCTGGTGCAAACCCTGTGGCTAAATCGCCTTATCGTCTTGCACCGTCTGAAATGCAAGAACTCGCTAGTCAAATGCAAGAGTTGAGCGATAAGGGTTTCATTCGCCCTAGTTCATCATCGTGGGGTGCACCTGTACTATTTGTGAAGAAGAAGGATGGTTCATTTCGTATGTGCATCGATTACCGAGAACTCAACAAGCTTACTATCAAAAACCGATACCCTCTCCCTCGAATTGATGATCTCTTCAACCAACTTCAAGGAGCAACTCAATTCTCAAAGATCGATCTACGTTTTGGGTATCATCAACTACGTGTCCACGATGATGACATTCCAAAGACCGCTTTTCGTACTCGATATGGGCACTACGAGTTCATGGTCATGCCTTTTGGCTTAACTAATGCATCTGCCGTGTTCATGGATCTCATGAGTCGAGTATGTAAACCGTATTTGGATAAGTTCGTGATCGTGTTCATTGATGACATTCTTATTTATTCCAATACGAAAATCGATCACGAGACGCACTTGCGACAAGTTCTTGAACTTTTGAAGAAGGAGCAATTATACGCCAAGTTTTCCAAGTGTGAATTTTGGTTGGAAGAAGTTCAATTCTTAGGGCATGTGGTGAATAGCCAAGGAATTCACGTCGATCCTGCTAAAATTGAAGCCGTGAAGAATTCGTGTGTTCCCACAACCCCAACCGAGGTTCGTTCTTTTCTGGGCTTAGCGGGATATTACCGTAGGTTCATAGCAAATTTCTCGAGGATTGCTAAACCATTAATGGCGCTAACCCAAAAGAACCAACTCTTTGAATGGGGACTCGAGCAAGAAGAGGCTTTCGAGACATTGAAACGCAAGTTGTGTAACGCTCCTATTCTCACACTTCCCAATGGAAACGATGACTTTACCGTATATTGCGATGCTTCTAATCAAGGTCTTGGTTGTGTTCTCATGCAACGAGGCAAAGTTATAGCATACGCGTCGAGGCAATTGAAGGTTCATGAAGTGAACTACACGACTCACGATCTTGAACTTGGTGCTATGGTTTTTGCATTAAAGATTTGGCGACACTATCTATATGGGACGCAATGCATAGTCTACAATGATCATAAGAGTCTCCAACACGTGTTCAACCAAAAGGATCTCAACATGAGACAAAGACGTTGGATCGAGTTAATTAGCGACTACGACTGTGACATTCGCTACCATCCTGGAAAGGCGAATGTTGTAGCCGACGCGCTAAGTCGCAAGGTCCACAACAAGACTGTCTCGCTTCAAGAAATTCGAGATCGAAGGCAATGGTTTGATACGCTAGTAGAATTTGATACCGAGATTCATGTGGATGTCAACGAGGCTACTATCATGCTCGAAAACATAAGGATCGATAGTGACCTCGAGTTATGCATTCGCGAGGCTCAACAAGCGGCACTAACCAACGAAGGGAAAGATGAAGATTTGATGCCTAACATTCGGTCACAACTGGAGACAAAACCGAATGGCATGTGGTACTTCTTGAATCGAATTTGGATCTCGAATCATGATAACATTCGACATTTCATTATGAACGAAGCTCATCAAACTCGATATTCCATTCATCCTGGCTCCGATAAGATGTACATGGACCTGCGTGGTCAATATTGGTGGCCTGGAATGAAGAAAGATATCGCGTCTTACGTTTCCAAGTGTCTCACGTATGCAAGGGTCAAAGCCGAGCATCAACGACCAAGTAGTTTACTTGAGCAACCTGAAATCCCTATGTGGAAATGGGAACATATATCCATGGATTTCATAACCAAGTTACCTCGTACACCTCGTGGTCATGATAGTATATGGGTCATTGTTGACCGTTTGACCAAAACAACATATTTCATACCTATACGAGATACATACAAGGTTTCAACGCTTGCTCGAATCTACATTGACGAAATTGTGAGTCGTCATGGCGTGCCTTTACACATTATTTCCGATCGAGATGCTCGCTTCACTTCACACTTTTGGTCTTCGATGCAAGAACTCTTGGGTACTCAATTGGATTTAAGTACGGCTTACCATCCTCAAATTGATGGTCAAACCGAGCGAACAATCCAAACCCTCGAGGATCTGCTGCGTCTTTGTGTCCTTGACTTTGGTGGCGATTGGGATACGCATTTACCGCTCGCGGAATTTTCGTATAACAATAGTTATCACTCAAGTATCAAGATGGCACCATTCGAGGCTTTGTATGGTCGTAAATGCCGATCACCGATCTGCTGGACCGACGTTGGTGAAAATTTCATTACTGGTCCTGAACTTATACAAGAAATGACCGATAAAGTCTCCACAATCCGCAAGAACCTTGAAGTGGCAAGAAGTCGACAAAAGAGTTACGCCGATAAGCGTCGTAAGCCATTGGAGTTCCAAGTTGGTGTCATGGTTCTTCTCAAGGTTTCACCGTGGAAAGGTGTTGTTCGCTTTGGAAAGAAGGGTAAACTAGCTCCAAGATTTGTAGGACCTTTCAAAATCCTGAAAAGGGTTGGGAAAGTGGCTTATAAACTGGAACTACCTTCCGACCTTAGTGGAGTTCATCCTGTGTTCCATGTCTCAAATTTGAGAAAGTGTTTGGCCGACGAGAGTCTGCATGTTCCATTGGAAGACATCCAGATCGACGAGTCATTGCACTTTGTTGAGAAACCTGTTGAGATTATGGATCGCATTATGAAGAAAACGAGAACCACAACTACTCCAATCGTTAAGGTTCGTTGGGAGAACAAGTGTGGAGCTGAGTTCACTTGGGAGCGTGAGGATCATATGAAGGCGAGATACCCGCATTTGTTCGCCTAGTTCATTCTTAATTTCAGGACGAAATTCTTTTAAGTTGTGGAGACTGTAACATCTTGTATTTTTGAGTTAATTAAAAGTTAACTTTGTTAAATTTTTATATGGACTAATTGTGTCATTCATGAAACTTATAGGTTGCTTATAAATATTACTTTAATTGGTCTTTTAATTTGTAAGGTTATAATGATTATATAATATAATAATAATAATAATAATAATAATAATAATAATAATAATAATAATAATAATAATAATAATAATAATAATAATAATAATAATAACTAATTATAAGAGTAATAATAATTATGTTACTAATAATACTAATAATGGTAATAATAGTAATAATAATAACAAAATTATAACAATAATAATAACAATTAAGAATAATACCAACAATAATAATATTATTATTAATAATAAAGAATTATTAAACTTTAAATGTATAAAACTTTGATTTAAAAGTCAAGGGGGCCTAGTTGTTAATTTAGAAACCTTAAATAGTTGAGTTGGGCATAAAATAATAAATGTATAAACACAAGGGACCATTTGTGTAACTTTCAAAATCCTAAACTCCTTCCCCTTTTTGGAGCCCGTATTTCCAGCGAGAGGGCCAGCCACCGTCTGCCAACTCTCCGGCCACCTTAAACCCTCGAATTCCAACAATTTCTTAACCCAAAACCGGTCCCAAACCCTTCTAGCACACGTTTCGAACATGAAAGCATCAATTAAACGAAATTAAACATCGGTTACAAACCCCAATCGAATGGGTAACCGATGCCTTTAATCCTCTAACCGTTCGGTCATTAAAATTCAATAATAACCGAATTAACTTAACCTAACGAATCTTCTATTTACTCCTAAACGTTTAATCAACAAAAATTCATCTGAAACAAACACTCTCAACAAGTTCGATCACCATCTTCACCGAGAACCTGCGTGTACTCTAAGTACATCGTTTGGTCATCAAGAACTGAAATAGATAAGGGGATTTGAATCAAGATCATCATCTCAGGATATCCACAAGGTTAATTGAATTATAATAAACATTTCCACCTTGTTTGCACGTTTTCTGGTCGCGATCTGTTCTTCGTGAGATTCATCTTCAATTCGAACTTGTTCTGGTAATTAAATGTATACTTTTATTCGAATTTACATGGGGAACAAAAGCCCCATGGTTAATTCGATCAATAACATCGTTTGATGCTTTAATTTGGGGATCAATTGAATTTAGGGTTCTTGGATTTGGGGGTGTTCTATTGATTTAAGTTAAAACAATTTGGAACCGGATTATACCGCGGCTGAGAGCCTTGGTTCACCGGTTCACACTCCACAATCCAACTTAGAGGTCCCGGGTTCGAACCCGGGCACCCTCTTATTATTTTTAAAATGACTTTTTAGCCTTAATTCTTTTCTAGAAAAATTCTATTAAATATAAAAATGATTTTTTTACAAACTCCTAATCTTTTAAAAGCAACAAAATATTTTCTGTAAATTTATTCTTATAAATATTTTAACATTTTATTATAAAATTTTTTTATTAAGTATTGTTAAAAAAATGGATTTATATAATAATTTAAATTATTAATTATTACTGATCTTATGTTTTCTTTGATTAAAGATATATGTTATATTACACAAATTATTAACAATGGTTATAACTCCTTTTAAATTTTATAATGCTACTTCTCTATTGAACAAAATATAAATAAGAGTTCACTAAATTGTTTACAAAACCCCAAAATCCTAAAACCCTAGTTCTCGTTAAAACGTTAATTTTATTATTAAACTTAAACCTTGTAAATATATATATTTTAGGTGCATTGTGAAGGGCTACGTTGAAACGACGCTTGTTATTATTTCTTATTAATCATCCAATATAAACTTATTTGATCATGTGAGTATTTCTATACCTCTTTTAATATTTTTACACTTTGGGGTGAAACATGTTACTTTATAAACTTTGCACTTGTAAACACGTTTGATTCTTGTAAACTTATGGCACTTCACCTGTATGTTGTGGTTAGTTGAACTTGTGGCTACCATGTAATGTCGAATATATGTACAATCATTAACTATTGCTAGCCTAGGAAGTCATAGATCTGTGGGCCAGACAAGCCTGCTTGGTTGATCCAAGTACACTTAGCTAATCGTATATACTTTTAAACGTTTGAGACTTGTAAAACTTTGTCGAGGTTTAATTGTGCATTCTGTCTTACATCCCTAGTTTACTTTGTGCTCTAACTTACAACATGAATTGCCATCTTTTATATACTTATGTATCGAAAACTATGGAAAACTCACCAACGTTATGTTGACCTTTTATTTTTAACATGTATCAGGAAATACTCAAGCTTGATCGCCACTTTTGAAGTACTTTCACATCTAGGACTGGACCTAGTTAAATAAACGAAATAAATAGGCTTGTTGCATCTTATTTTATGTCATTTACTTTCTTTGAGACTTATGATTGTAACGGTACAATTGGAAATTATGATTATTATATATTTGGGTTATTAATAGCGTTATGTGGCTGTGAACGATCTTAACCCTCACACCTCGACGTTTCCGCCGTCAAGGTTGGGGTGTGACAACAAACACACAAACTATAAGACTCAAATAAAGGATTTAATATCCAAATTGACTGAGGCTCAAGCCCAACTTGTCACAGCTGAGGCTCAAGCCAGGAAATATGCTATTTTTGAGCAAAACTTCAAAGCCATTCTTGAATCATCCTCTCACTCAAAACTATGTTACCAAAACAAAGGTGGGTTGGGAACCAATGAAATTGCTCCACCACACTCCTATGAGTCTATAAGACAACCAAGGTGTGGTACTGAAGAGCAAGAGGTTCCATCTGCTGACCCACCTTCTTATGCGTTGAAGAATGATGCAACCATAGAGACCATCACAGGGAAGAACCAGGTAATTATACCCTCTCCTGCCGGTGATGATCAAACCCTAACCACCAAAGCCAGAAGAAGCAGAGCTAAGGTAGCCAGAAAAACTGCCAAGAAAGTGGTTGAGTCTAAGCTGAAGATAAACCCAAAGCAAAAGGGTGTATTCATCTCAGCTGGATTCCAGGTGGTTGGAAACTCTGATTCAGGAAAGGGGTGTAGTACCAACACTCTTGTCCTACCAAAGGATCAAAAGTTAAAGGGAAAGGTTGCTAATGAAGAGAAAAAGAACAAGAAACAACAATCCTCAAATTCCCAAAAGATTAACATTGTATGCATAATGTGTGGTCTGTAAAACCACATGGCCAACGATTGTTACTACAATCCTGCTAGCACACATTATGCAAATAATGTTAAAAAGAAAGGAGTCAGAGAAGGTTTTTCATTTGGACCATATCAAATGGTTCAAGTGATGAAAAAAGGAAAGCTTGTTTCTGAAGCAAGGTTTCTTTCGGAAGAAGGTCCTTCTTCCGAAAGGAAAAAAGCTTCGGAAGTTAAAGTTATCAAGACTCAAAAGAACAAAAGAGTCCCCTTGAGACCATCCCAGAAGAAGACTGCTTCGGAAGAAAAGGTGGTGAAGGCTTCTTCCGAAAAGAAAGAAGCTTCGGAAGAATGCCAAGTTGCAAAAGCTTTAACAAGCTCATCCTCCATGATCAACCAAGGGATGGAATAGAAGATCAAGGAAGATGCTGTAGCCCAAACCTCTTCTTCAAAGACATCCATTGAACCCCCATGCATAAATTTTGGTTCAATTATGTCACTATCATTGGAAGAACCCAAGACCAACAAGGCTTGGGTTTCCAATCAAAACTAATCATCTCATCTTATGTGCAGGGACATCCATATGACAAGAATAACAATGTTTGGATTATGGATAGTGGATGCTCCAGCCGCATGACAGGGAACAGATCTCTTCTTCAACAATTTCAACATTATGATGGAGGTCCTGTCCAGTTTGGAGGTGAGGCCGGAAGATATATTTCTGGCAGAGGAAGTATATCCAATGGAAAATTAAAGGTTGACAAAGTTAACTTCGTCAAACAGCTTGAACACAACCTGTTAAGTGTTTCTCAGTTCCGTGATCAAAAGCATCAAATGCGCTTTACAGAACATGAGTGCATAATCCTTAAACCTGGGATGACAATTCCTCAGGAATTGGTGCTTCTTAGATCTCCCAGGAAAAGGGATATGTACAAGCTAGATATGAACAATGCTTCCCCAATGGGAGAAGTATCATGCTTTCTTTCCAAAGCTGATGGTGATGAGTCAACACTATGGCATAAATGAATGTGTCATGTAAATTTTAAGACAATGAATAAATTAGCTAAAAATAACTTGGTACATGGTTTGCCTAAAAAGGAATTTTTCTGCAAAGATAACTGTGTTGCATGCCTGAAAGGGAAGCAACACAGGGCATCTCATAAATCCAAAGTTGTTAACTCCATCACCACTCCATTACACTTATTGCACATGGATCTATTTGGTCCCACAAGTATAATGAGCATTAGAAGGAAATCATATTGCCTTGTGATTGTTGATGATTTTACTAGATTTACATGGGTATTCTTTTTAAGAACCAAAGATGAAACTGCTGAAACTTTGAAATCTTTTATTCTTAAAATAGAAAATCAAATTGATCACAAGGTTAATATAATTAGAAGTGATCAAGGGACTGACTTTAAGAACCATGTTCTTGACTCATTCTGTAACTCAAAATGGATTGCCAGACATTATAGTGCTCATAGAACTCCTCAACAAAATGGTGTTGTTGAGAGGATGAACAGGACACTTATTGAGGCTGCTCGAACTATGTTAGCTGATTCAAAGCTACCTCTAACATTCTGGGCAGGGGCAGGCAGCACTGCATGATATGTGCAGAACAGGGTCCTTGTAGTTAAGCCACATGGAACAACCCCTTATGAGCTATGGAACAAGAGGCTATCGTTCATTGGCTTTCTAAGGTCCTTTGGCAGCAGGTGTACCATACTTAACACAAAAGACAATTTGGCAAAATTTGCTAAAAGTCAGATGATGCCATCTTTATTGGATATTCCTCTAACTCTAAAGCTTATAGAGTTTATAACATATAAAATCAACAATTTGAGGAATCTTTCAACATTATAGTTAATGAGCACACTCCTTGTGTTAGGGGAAATGGCCCTGATCATATATTTGAATTAGAATTGTTTGCAAACTATTCTAAACCATCTTGTGAGAATGTTTCAGCTGGAACATGTGCTCAAAGTGATTCTGATGATGATCAACTGTTTGAGCTTCCCAGACCTATTCCAAGTTCTCCAAGAGCTGCAACAAATCAAGTTCCCACTATTGGCAGATCTGACAGTATAACCTTCTCAAGAGATAGTGGAGCTTCAATAAGCAGTTCACCTGTTGACTCTCAAACCTCTTCAGGTGACCCTGCACAACACCAAGCTGATGGAAGCAACATCTTCAAGGAACAGGCAACTATTAATGCTGCTTCACAGCAAACAAATGATGATGTTTCTTTTTCATTCAATCAGTCCTCATTGAATGAGTTTGAAACAATAGCTTGACCAAGTGTTCAAGCTCCTGAACAAAATATGTCCAATTTGGATTTATCTTTGCAACTGGAGGTAATTCCTAGACTTAGGATTCACAACACTCATCCAGGTGACAACATCATAGGGGAAGTCTCTGAAGGCGTGAGCACAAAAGGTTAAACTCACAATGGGAATGTCTGCTTGTACTCATGCTTTTTATCCCAAATGGAACCCAAGAAGGTGGAAGATGCCTTGAAAGATAGTAGCTGGGTTGAATCAATGCAAGAGGAGCTGCTTCAATTCAAAACCTATGTCCACTACCATCAAGTCAAGTACCTATTGACACTAGATGGGTTTTCAGAAACAAGAGAGATGATAGAGGCTTGATTATCAAGAACAAAGCAAGACTGGTGGTTAAAGGATACACTCAAGAGGAGGGAATCAATTATAGATGTCTTTGCACCTGTTGCAAGACTTGAGGCAGTTAGGATCTTCCTTGCTTATGCTACATCCAAGAATTTCATTGTCTACCAGCTTGATGTCAAGTGTGCCTTTTTATATGGGGATATAGGTGGGGAAGTCTATGTATACCAACCTCCGGGATTTGAAGATCCACAGCATCCCAACTATGTGTGTAAATTGGATAAAGCTCTATATGGGCTGCACCAAGCACCTAGGTTGTGGTATGAGACATTGTCTCAGTTTCTCCTGAAGAATGGTTACACTAGAGGTACCATTGATAAGACTCTTTTCATAAGGAAGTCTAGGAAAGACATCTTGCTCGTTCAAGTCTATAAGACAACCAAGGTGTGGTACTGAAGATCAAGAGGTTCCATCTGCTGACCCACCTTCTTATGAGTTAAAGAATGATGCAACCATAGAGACCATCACATGGAAGAACCAGGTAATTATACCCTCTCCTGCCGGTGATGATCAAACCCTGACCACCAAAGCCAGAAGAAGCAGAGCTAAGGTAGCCAGAAAAACTGCCAAGAAAGTGGCTGAGTCTAAGCTGAAGATAAACCCAAAGCAAAAGGGTGTATTCATCTCAGCTGGATTCCAGGTGGTTGGAAACTCTGATTCAGGAAAGGGGTGTAGTACCAGCACTCTTGTCCTACCAAAGGATCAAAAGTTAAAGGGAAAGGTTGCTGATGAAGAGAAAAAGAAGAAGAAACAACAATCCTCAAATTCCCAAAAGATTAACATTGTATGCATAATGTGTGGTCTGTAAAACCACATGGCCAACGATTGTTACTACAATCCTGCTAGCACACATTATGCAAATAATGTTAAAAAGGAAGGATTTAGGGAAGGTTTTTCATTTGGACCATATCAAATGGTTCAAGTGATGAAAAAAGGAAAGCTTGTTTCCGAAGCAAGGTTTCTTTCAGAAGAAGGTCCTTCTTCCGAAAGGAAAAAAGCTTCGGAAGTTAAAGCTATCAAGACTCAAAAGAATAAAAGAGTCCCCTTGAGACCATCCCAGAAGAAGACTGCTTCGGAAGAAAAGGTGGTGAAGGCTTCTTCCGAAAAGAAAGAAGCTTCGGAAGAATGCCAAGTTGCAAAAGCTTTAACAAGCTCATCCTCCATGATCAACCAAGGGATGGAATGGAAGGTCAAGGAAGATGCTGTAGCCCAAACCTCTTCTTCAAAGACATCCATTGAACCCCCATGCATAAATTTTGGTTCAATTATGTCACTATCATTGGAAGAACCCAAGACCAACAAGGCTTGGGTTTCCAATCAAAACTAATCATCTCATCTTATGTGCAGAAACATCCATATGACAAGAATAACAATGTTTGGATTATGGATAGTGGATGCTCCAGCCGCATGACAGGGAACAGATCTCTTCTTCAACAATTTCAACATTATGATGGAGGTCCTGTCCAGTTTGGAGGTGAGGCCGGAAGATATATTTCTGGCAGAGGAAGTATATCCAACGGAAAATTAAAGGTTGACAAAGTTAACTTCGTCAAACAGCTTGAACACAACCTGTTAAGTGTTTCTCAGTTCCGTGATCAAAAGCATCAAATGCGCTTTACAGAACATGAGTGCATAATCCTTAAACCTGGGATGACAATTCCTCAGGAATTGGTGCTTCTTAGATCTCACAGGAAAGGGGATATGTACAAGCTGGATATGAACAATACTTCCCCAATGGGAGAAGTATCATGCTTTCTTTCCAAAGCTGATGGTGATGAGTCAACACTATGGCATAAACGAATGTGTCACGTAAATTTTAAGACAATGAATAAATTAGCTAAAAATAACTTGGTACATGGTTTGCTTGAAAAGGAATTTTTCTGCAAAGATAACTGTGTTGCATGCCTGAAAGGGAAGCAACACAGGGCATCTCATAAATCCAAAGTTGTTAACTCCATCACCACTCCATTACACTTATTGCACATGGATCTATTTGGTCCCACAAGTATAATGAGCATTAGAAGGAAATCATATTGCCTTGTGATTGTTGATGATTTTACTAGATTTACATGGGTATTCTTTTTAAGAACCAAAGATGAAACTGCTGAAACTTTGAAATCTTTTATTCTTAAAATAGAAAATCAAATTGATCACAAGGTTAAAATAATTAGAAGTGATCAAGGGACTGAGTTTAAGAACCATGTTCTTGACTCATTCTGTAACTCAAAATGGATTGCCAGACATTATAGTGCTCATAGAACTCCTCAACAAAATGGTGTTGTTGAGAGGATAAACAGGACACTTATTAAGGCTGCTCGGACTATGTTAGCTGATTCAAAGCTACCTCTAACATTCTGGGCAGAGGCAGTCAGCACTGCATGCTATGTGCAGAACAGGGTCCTTGTAGTTAAGCCACATGGAAAAACCCCTTATGAGCTATGGAACAAGAGGCCATCGTTCATTGGCTTTCTAAGGTCCTTTGGCAGCAGGTGTACCATACTTAACACAAAAGACAATTTGGCAAAATTTGCTGAAAAGTCGGATGATGCCATCTTTATTGGATATTCCTCTAACTCTAAAGCTTATAAAGTTTATAACATTTAAAATCAACAATTTGAGGAATCTTTCAACATTATAGTTAATGAGCACACTCCTTGTGTTAGGGGAAATGGCCCTGATCATATATTTGATTTAGAATTGTTTCCAAACTATTCTAAACCATCTTGTGAGAATGTTTCAGCTGGAACATGTGCTCAAAGTGATTCTGATGATGATCAACTGTTTGAGCTTCCCAGACCTATTTCAAGTTCTCCAAGAGCTGCAACAAATCAAGTTCCCACTATTGGCAGATCTGACAGTATAACCATCTCAAGAGATAGTGGAGCTTCAACAAGCAGTTAACCTGTTGACTCTCAAACCTCTTCAGGTGACCCTGCACAACACCAAGCTGATGGAAGCAACATCTTGAAGGAACAGGCAACTGTTAATGCTGCTTCACAGCAAACAAATGATGATGTTTCTTTTTCATTCAATCAGTCCTCATTGAATGAGTTTGAAACAATAGCTTGACCAAGTGTTCAAGCTCCTGAACAAAATATGTCCAATTTGGATTTATCTTTGCAACTGGAGGTAATTCCTAGACTTAGGATTCACAACACTCATCCAGCTGACAACATCATAGGGGAAGTCTCTGAAGGCTTGAGCACAAAAGGACAAACTCACAATGGGAATATCTACTTGTACTCATGCTTTTTATCCCAAATGGAACCCAAGAAGGTGGAAGATGCCTTGAAAGATAGTAGCTGGGTTGAATCAATGCAAGAGGAGCTGCTTCAATTCAAAAGACAAAAGGTTTGGAACCTATGTCCACTACCATCAAGTCAAGTACCTATTGACACTAAATGGGTTTTCAGAAACAAGAGAGATGATAGAGGCTTGATTATCAAGAACAAAGCAAGACTGGTGGTTTAAGGATACACTCAAGAGGATGGAATCAATTATAGATGTCTTTGCACCTGTTGCAAGACTTGAGGCAGTTAGGATCTTCCTTGCTTATGCTGCATCCAAAAATTTCATTGTCTACCAGCTTGATGTCAAGTGTGCCTTTCTATATGGGGATATAGGTGGGGAAGTCTATGTATGCCAACCTCCGGGATTTGAAGATCCACAGCATCCAACTATGTGTGCAAATTGGATAAAGCTCTATATGGGCTGCACCAAGCACCTAGGTTGTGGTATGAGACATTGTCTCAGTTTCTCCTGAAGAATGGTTACACTAGAGGTACCATTGATAAGACTCTTTTCATAAGGAAGTCTGGGAAAGACATCTTGCTCGTTCAAGTCAATGTTGATGATATCATATTTGGTTCTTTAAATGACCAAATGTGTAAAGACTTTGAGAGCATCATGAAGAAGAAGTTTGAGATGAGTTCCATGGGAAAAATGGACTTTTTCCTTGGAATTCAGGTGAAGCAAATGAAGGAAGGGTTTTTCATCAGTCAATCTAAGTATGTCAATGACATCTTAGAAAGATTTGATATGAAAGATAGTAAGGCAGCAAAAACACCTATACCCAGAAACCATAATCTCTGCCCTAACTCTGAGGGGGAGGATACTGATCAACATCAGTATAGAGCAATTATTGGTTCTCTGATGTATCTCACAGCAAGTAGACCTAATATCATGTTTGCAACTTGTATTTGTGCAAGATATCAGGCTGCTCCAAAGGTGTCTCACCTAGTTGCTGCCAAGAGAATCCTCAAATACCTTAAAGGAGCACCTAAACTAGGTCTCTAGTATCCAAGAAATAGTGATTTCAATCTCTATGGTTACTCTGACAGTGATTATGGTGGCTGCAATATCAACAAGAAATCAACATCTGGTGGATGTCAATTTCTTGGTGGAAGGATCATCTCATGGCAATGCAAGAAGCAATCATGTGTCTCTACATCAACTGTTGAAGCTGAATACATTGCTGCTGCTAGTTGTTGTGCTCAGCTGCTGTGGATTCAGTACCAGATGATAGACTACAGATTCAACTTCATGAGCACTCCTATCCACATTGACAACAATAGTGCTATCTCCATTACTAAAAATCCAGTGACGCACTCCAAAACTAAACACATCGATATCAGGTATCATTTCATTAGAGATATTCATGAGAAAAATCTTATCAAGCTAATCATAGTTGATACAAATGAACAATATGTTGACTTGTTCACCAAAGCCTTTGATGAACAAAGATTCAAATATCTCATTACAGCTATTGGGATGATAAACTTTGATTAGTCTATCTCATTTGAAAACTTTTTAATGTGTAAAGTTTTATGTCAAAACAATCTAAGCCCTGTTACAAAAAGTCTTTCTTTAAAATTTTATTTAAGTATAAATTCTTCCGAAGAGGAATTAACCCTTGGAAGATATTTTCCATATCTTCTGAAGCAAATTCCTCCCAGGATAATTTTCTTCTCAGAAGAGTTGTTAAGTCTCGGAAGAAGCGATTGATTTCATATCAAATCTAATTCCGAAGCTTGTAACATTCTCCATTCGGAAAGCAACATATACTCTCGGAAGTAAAAACTTTACCTTCGGAAATGCTTTATACTCAGAAGAAAGATTTTACTGTGTAACGGAAATCTTTTGGGCCCCACTCTGTAAAAAGTAAAGATTTTGTTAATGATGTCGGATTATTTAAATGGACTAACCTTACCGCCCCTGTCACATCATCCACTGAAACCTCCCATCATCTTATCCAAACCCCCTTTAAACCGCCATTCCACCTGTTTAAATACCTCCGGCTAATCACTTTCATCCTTTTTACTAAAATTACTGCCCTAAAAGCTTTCTTCATCTTCAATTTACCCAATTCCGAACTATCTTCCTGCAACTTTCTCAAATGGCACTAAACCCTCAGCACAACCAAGTCACACTCCTTGATTCTTCAAGGGATGCCGACTTCTCAGATATCATCTCCTTTCTAACTCAATCTTCTTACTACACTGCCCTGACTGTTAACCCTACGGTTTACTCAAATCATATGTCTAAATGTTGGGCAAACGGTCAGATTGAAACCCTAAATGGGGTTCGTGTCATAAGATCGAGCATCTATGGCCAACTGTTGGTCATTTCTTAACAAATCATCAGGGAGCATCTAGTGCTTCATGATTAAGGCGCTCATACAGAATTCCCCAAAGCAGATTTGGACAACACTTATATCCAAATGGGATATGGTGGAGATGTTAGCAGGTCAACTGTCTACAAGTTCAACTTCTCTTACAACTGGAAGTTCCTGCTGCATGTTGTTCTTCATTGCTTGTCCAACAAATCTGGGGGATGGGATCAAATCCCATATGAACTTGGGTGCCTAGTTCATGGTTTGGTGAGAAGCCTCCGCTTCAACTACTCAAGATTTGTACTCACCAATCTCATGGGAAACCTTCAACAGGACACTTTCTTCATGTATCCCAGGTTTCTCCAGCATATAATAAATTATGAGCTGGACCAGAGCAAGCTTGTCTGTGCAGCTGCTCTGATTGTTCCTCAAATGAGGCCGACCATCTTCAAAACTTTGAAGAGAGTGTCCACCAACTTCACCAGAAGAGATACTGCACTTCTTCCAGATATGATTGAGCCAATGGCTCCTGGTGACATCCCTGTTAACCCCACAGGTGATGAACCCACACCAGCAACTACCCTCACTTTGCCAAATCTACCTTCTCCCCCCATTACCATCACTTATCAAAGACGCCCAACCTCCTCCTGTTCTACCCAAAAAGGCTAGAATGGAACAATGGGCTCCGACTCAGCCTGAGGTCCAACCATCCTTCACAATTGACCTCAATATGGGTCTTGACTCTCCTCAGTCTCAGACCCATGAGACCAAAACCTAAGCTGAAAACCCTCAGGGAGAGTCTTTATACTCCCCTGAGCAGCCAAAAAGGGACAACCCCATCACAGGCTCAATGCCTTTAGACATTGATCAAAGTCCCAGGTCACTAGGTTTTACTTTCATATCCTTTACTGACCTATTAATTGGAGCTGATGAAGAGATTATGTCTTTTTAGGGCAATGAAGTTGATCCACAACACCATCTCAAGGATCAACAGAGCCCAGAGAGATCTCTTATCTTTAGCCCCTATCAGCAAGCCTTTACTGAGGTGAGTCCCACTGATGTGAGGGGACTCATGTAGATTCAGCTGCCACTACTGAATGAGCCTCAAGGGATCCTTAGGACAGTGGTAACATTACTGAGACTGAATCTACGGCAACCATGCCCTTTGATGACTCTAAAAGATACATCATTGAGCAAGAGAAACCAGGGCGCCAAGAAACCACATCTGGTGGTGAGGACGAACATACAAGGTATGTTACCTCATCTCCCCGTGATACTTCAAAAGAAGATGAGGGAAGACTGCAACTCACCATTGAAGACCTACTTTCTAAAGTCTCAAATCTTGAATCTAAGGTTAGGACTTTAGAGGATAGGTCTGCCACTCAGCAACTTGAGATTGAAAATCTCAAGGCCAAACTAGCTGAGAAACAGATTGAGAGGTCTGTAAGGCACGTACCAATTCAGGTCTCTTTGACCTCTTCGTCTAGCTCATCAAGCTCTCAAGATGATGCTACCAAAAAGGGGGAGAGTGTTTAGGGACAAAGCCAAAGACAATAGGAGCCACACAGTCAAGCTCTCACTTCCCTAAGCTCAAAATACGCTATGCAAAAGCTTCAGTTTTTCCTAAGCCTCCTCCAGTTGTAATTCAAATGGATCAAAAGATGCTCCAAGATCTCAACAGGTTCTTCAACAAGTTTCTGTTGGAATCTCTTATTGAACAACCAAGTCCTGATCTGTCTGTGATCTACTTCGGAGCTCAAGAGCTTCAGAGGTTAAATGCACCTTCTATCACTATTGAGGAAGTTGGTTAACCTAAGGTCTAAATGGAACCTGAGATTATCTTCGAAGGGGAAACAAGGTCTAATGGCCCAGCAACTGAGACAGTTGGGACAAATAGTGCATTCTCACAGACTTTCAAAGCACAAGTCAAAGCCTCGGAAGAACAATTTCAATCTTCCGAAGCTGAGATTGCAGCTGCGGAAGGACTATTCTCCTTATCCGATGATCTAATAGTGACAGATGCAATCCTAGAACTTGCATTTGAGGTTAATAGGGAGGATTTTCTCACCCAACCCCTAGCTCAAACATCAGCATTAACTCCAACTTCCATCTCTACTACTCAACCTGAACCTTCCATCCAAGAACCCCCAAAGTCTAGCACTTCCGAAGACATCAAAGGAAAGAGGAAGACGACTAAGGAAGAGCTTCAGGAGGAAAAAAAGTTAGAAAAACTCAAAAGAAAAGGTAGACTTCCAACTGGAAAACTGCTAGCTGCCAGTAGCAAAGGAGCTGCAGCCAACTAGGAGGCAGTCAATAATAGAAGAAGAGTAGAGATCATTGATAGAATTGTCAGTCTAGGAGATGCGAGTGAAGATGTACTCCTGCTACCACTAGAGGAGTTACGAGCTGGAAAATGCAACTTTGCTGCAAAAACAGCAAAGAGAAGAGGCAGCAAGGTTGGCCTTAGAGGAAGAAAGGGAGAGGAAAGAAAGAGAAGCTGATCAGCAGCTCAGGAGGGAAAGGATAACTTTCCTAACCTCCAGAGGTTTCTCTCTAGAAGAATTATCTCCACACAACAATGATACGATCTTATGGCTCTTCAACAAAGAGCAAGATCAAATGGAGAAAGATAGAAAGAAAGCTGCCAGGGAAAAACTGATGCTGAAGAGGAAGAAGGAAGAAGAAGTAGGACTAGCTGCTGCCAAGAAGATAGGTGAGAAGGCCTGGATGAAGAGCTATCTCCGGGCTCATGACTTCTCTGGTAGGCAGGTGGGTCCTATGTTTGAAAAGACCCTCCAGCAACATGTCAGTGACATAAAGGCTGACATTCGCTCGGGGAAGAGGAAGGAGATGTATAGAAAGGGACAGGGGATGATATTCAAATCAACTACTCAACCCCAACTTCAAACCCAACCACAACCTGAACCAATTCCATTTCCATTCCCCATCAAAACTAAACCAACCACTGAACCATACACTCCTGAACCTACACCATCACCTTTACCAACCTCTTCACCTCAACCACCTAAACTACCCATTCTCCAACCCAAAACACTAGCCAGAACCCAAACACCTCAACCTACCCAACAACCCCTCAAACCATCCCCTCAGCCTTCTAAACATCTCCCCTTAGAGGAGTTCAAGGCAATCAAGACAAAGCTCATCAATTGCACAACCCTGAGCGACATCTCTTGTGAGGAGGATTCAGTCAAATTGACTTATGTTAATGGATCCTCATGTTCCCTCACTAGAGATCAATTTCTTTATCTGCCCAGAGGAACATTGGACCCAACTGCAAATCTACTTGGCCTCAATTTAGATACTTTGAATGAGGAAGAAAAGAAGTTAAGGAGAAGGCTAGTGACTCAGCTGGATACCAAGAAAGGTGACCGGGTGCCAAGTCAACCTCTTGCACCTAGGAAGAAGATCATCCAGTGGATGTTCGAAGACTCTTCTCACAACTTTGTTGTTGAAAGAGAGAATGGAGAGCTCAACAGGCTAAGTGCCTCATCTCTGCTACACTTAAGCAAATTTGATATTGCTGAGTTAGCAGATAAGCCATTCTCCAACCCCTCAAACTCTGATGTAGCTGCTCATATCAAAAATCATCTAGGCAGTCTTCATATGGCCGAGCTAACTACTATGAGTTTAAACTGAGAGAGTAGGAGAAAAGGAAGGGATCAACAACCAAAGGAAAAGCCTTTCTACAAATGGTTAAAGTTCCTGAACTTGAATCCATAGTTAGATGGGAGTATGACTATAACTCCCGTCAACTAACTCTTTTCAGGGGGCCACAACAGAGGGTACATGTCATTCAGAGTGATAGACTGGATCTCCTATCCACTAATGACTTGTACAAGCTTCTCAGCACCACTTCAGGGAAGAACAAGGAAACACACAAATATCTTCTATCCCTGGTGCTGAAAGCTTTGAGAAGCAGAAACAAGTGACGTTTTGGTAGCATCAGTCTAGGGGGAGTTTGTTGGATCTAGAAAGCCTGGTGCAACCAAAACCAAATCACTTAGACTATTTTGGTACAACTAATAAAGGACTTCCGAAGCTAAGTGTGGAACTTCCGAAGGAAAAAGGAGCTCTTTCGAAGACAAAGTGTAAAACTAACTTCTGAAGGAAAACTCCAACTTCCGAAGACAAAGTATTTACTTCCAAAGATCAAGACTTAAAGTGAAAGATCAGAAGTCAACTTCCAAAGTATGAAAGAAGTCCTCAAGCCTCGGGAGTACAGAAGCCTCTTCCGAAGTATAAGTGGCTTTGGAAGAACTTGTTCTTCCGAAGCCAACTTACCTTCGGAAGACACCACTATTATCCAGTGGACATAAGTATGGTCTCCCTGACACTCCGCTGCAGACCTCTAAGATACTGCATGGCATTTTCTCAAAAGCCATGTAGTTGACCATACTTTATTCCACTGTTTACCTTTATAAGTTAGTACAGTTGCCAACTTTATTTGGTGACAAAAGGTAAGTCATGGACATGTCATGACTACCATATCTTAGATAATGCTTTATCTAAGATACCTTAACTTTAGCATTGTAGTATATGCTTTAGTCTTAGGTTTCCAGCTGGTATCAAAGTATATCCAGCTGTAGGATCTAGTATATATAGTTTCTCATTGTAACTCATGTTCTATGCTTGTAAGAGTCTTGTAATACTTTGAGTTGAGAAGTAATATATACAAGTGCCTTGAAAATTATTTTTGTGTGTTCTTTGCTACTTATTATATTATTATCAACTCTTAGAAGAGATTCTACTTCATCTGATTTGAGTGTTATATAAGTGAGTTTGAGAGAAATCCAAGTGTTTATGTGACAAACCCAGTCCTACATACATATATATATATATATATATATATATATATATATATATAAATATATATATATAATATATATATATATATATATATATATATATATATATATATATATATATATATATATATATATATATATATATATATTTATATATATATATTGTAACACCCGGATATTTTCTTTGAAGCCGACGAAAGAAGAAAATGAAATAAAGTCCAAAGTTGGGGGACCAAACTTGACAAAACGGAAGAAGGTCGAATGAGGTGGAGTATAAAAGGAGGAGGGCAGCCCACACCCTCCCCCACCCTCACCAAAAAATCAGCCATGGAGAGAAGAGAGGAAAAAGGGGGTTCCAAGCTTGGTTCTTGTGGATTCAAACGTGAAAGTTGAAGTGTAGCGGGTTAGATCGAAGCTCTTCTCATCGGGGTCCTTTGTATGAGTTCTAGGACCCCTCTTTTACACATTTTCAACTTATTTGGGGCTGGAAAACATAATGAAACCCGTTTTTGAAGTGTGTGTGTTGAATCCGTGTGTATGTGTTGTGTGTGATGCGAATGGGTTTTGTTTTCAGGCTTGTGTGTGATTGAATGGTGTTGTGGTACGTGTTTCTAAGGTTTAGGATGGTTGCTTTGGGCTTAGAATAAGTTTGGGAGAGCTTGGAGGCCGAAAATGGCAGATTAGGTTCGGGATAAACTGCATTCTACATCAGCTAGGGCTAGACGACCAAATTGCATGCGATTGGAGGCCATATGGCCGAATGGCATGCGACTGAGGTCCATGCGCATAATTGTCGTGCGACTGAGGTCCATACGCATGGAAGTCATACGGCTGAAGTTCATACGCCTGTAAGGTATGCGATTGAAGGTTATGCGGCTGAGGTCCATGCGCCTAGAGGCCATGCGACTGAGGTCCATTCGTACGAAGGGTATGCGACTGAAGCCCATGCGCCTAAAGTCATGCGACTAAAGGCCATACTCATGGAAGTCATGCGACTGAGAGTCCATACGCATAGGATCCATTCGCCTGATGTCCATTTACTTAAGTGTTCAGTCGCCTGGAAGGCTATGCGACTGGAGGGTGTCCATACGCCCAAGTAGGGCTCATACGCCCGAAAGAACATAGTTTATTTACTGACTTTCGGGGGAAAGTGCAGATGTATGTTTTGACGTGGAAGGTTCCCGGTAGTTTATGTATGTTGACTTTTCATACCATAGAGGTTATGTTGGGCATGATGATGATGATGTATGATGTTGTATGATTATGCATGATGTATGTTATGTATGTTTGATGATGCCCTATATGATGATGTTGACTGTGTGTGTTGATGTTCCTTATTACTATGTATGATTATTTTCCCTTGGCTTTACGTGGAATGTTAATGAATGGAATGAAAGTATTATGTAACGTAAAGTGGAAGATAATGAATGAGGAACATGATGAATGAATGCATGCATTAATAAATGATAGAATGTAACAAAGTCTTGCAAGCCTTGGATGTCGGGACACGCCCCATTGTAGGGTGTTAGCCAAACGGTGTGTGTTAGCTACCCTAGAAGGATGCACATCGGGGTCCTTCTTTGTGATTGACCATTTTTATGGAACCATTGTTGCTTGCCTTCGGTATTGTGGCCATGAGGTGCTGTGCACCGTGATGGAAGGTCTATGATAGGCTTCGGCCCAGTACCAACGGACGGAAGGGCATAGCGCATGACAATGGTATACTTGAATTTTTACCTTTGGTACTGTGGCCATGAGGTGTTGTGCACCGTGATGGAAGGTCTATGATAGGCTTCGGCTCAGTACCAACGGACGGAAGGGTAAAAGTTCATGGTTGTGACGGAAAGAAAAGATGTAATGATGAACGAACTAATGAAAGTAAGATAGTATGAATGAATGAAAGTTAATGGATGAATGATGAAGATAATATTAATATTATCTATGTGTACGTATGATGTATGATCACATGCAAAAGTAAAGAACGGTTTTAATGAAAGAAAAGTATGTTTTATTATAAAACTAAAACTCACTCAGCAACGCTGACTTTTATGTGTTTCTAGTTGGCAGGTAATGATTGCTGAGGATGGCACGGGGCGGCTACTCAGCTCTTTTGGATGGCATTCTTTTGTTTAATGTTTTTGCATTGTAATGCGAACGAACGAGGTTTTGAAATGAACGATTGTATTAACTTGCAAAAGCATTAGTAATGAAATGAGATGTATATTTTGATGATTCCGCTGCATTGCTTATGAAAGTTAAATGTAATTATATGGTTTATGTGCGATGAGGATCCAACTGTAAGCGTCCCGGGAACGGGGCCTTACAAGTTGGTATCAGAGCAAAAGTTTAAGTGAAATGAGTAAATTTTCAAAATAAACCTTAACTTAAACTGAAAATGGGACGGAAAAGGAAGGGATGCCAATCTGAGTAGCTGCGTGCCATCAGGTATTTTCTTAATGTTAACCGGTATTACGTGCGCATGTTATGTGGTTTATGTGTTGTATGTAAATTTAGATACTGATGTAGTCAGGATAGGTAATGCTCGAGCTATGAAGAGTAAAGTAAGTGGCTAATCACAACTGGCCTCTGTAATTAGGGACTTACTATACTTGACATAAACTGAGTTGTTCCCTTGAATGAATGTGTTGGTGTTTGAATCTTTCAGTGTGTTAGAGAATGGCCGGTGGTAGATCTTCAAAAGCTTCGAGGGGTGGAGGTCGTGGTGGGCCTGGTGCTGAACCACGACCTAAAAGAGGAAGGCCTAGAGTCGAAAAGGTGGTTACTGAAGAACTTGAGACCCCTCATCCGGAGGGCGGTGATGAGATTGCTAACTTGAGAGCCTCAGTAAAGGAGGCTATTGTGGAAGAAGTTTATCAAGTCATGCAGACGATCTTACCGTTTGTGGTGACTGAAGTGATTAAGGCTGTAAAGTAGGAGAAAGAAAGGAGAGAAACAGGTCCTCGGGAGGACAGGAGCAACCGGAGCCTGAAACGGTTCTCTCTGACAATGAAGAAGAGGAAGAAGAAGAGCCTGCGCCGGAGGCGGCACGAGGCTGTAACTATGGGGCGTTTCAACGATGCAAGCCCCCTACTTTTGATGGTAACGACACTGCTGCTACTACTCATCGATGTGTGAGAGAAATGGAAGTTGTTCTAAACATCAGTAAGTGCCGGGAGGATCAGAAGGTAAAGTTTGCTGCCCACTCGTTTGTGGACTCGGCTCTGTGTTTTTAAACGAAGTTGGTGATTCAGGAGTTTTGTCCTCATAGCCCAAGCCGAGGGTAGTCGGGCAATTGGGAGGATGAGATGGTCGAAGCTGAAGAAGTTGGTGATTGAGGTGTTTTGTCCTCATAGAGAGATGGATAAGGTTGAGAGAGAGTTCTTGCAGCTGGAGGCGGGAACCATGACACATCAGCAGTATACCACCAAGTTCAATGAAATGGCACGTCTGGTGCCGGATCAGGTGACGCCTCTATCACGGAAGATTAAGAGGTACATTCAGGTCTTGCAAGCAGATATTCGCAGGCACATGATCGCCTTCCGACCGAGAACGTTTAGGTTTTCGGTTGACTTGGCCGGGAGGTTGTATGATGAAAGAACAGTGGTGGTGGCTGAAGGCAGTAAGAAGAATGGTGGAGACCGGAACTGGAACGGGAAGAGGTTTCGTCGGAGTGGTGCCCCGACGGGTAACAAGAGCGCACGGGTGGATGACCGCCGTGTGGTCACATCTGGCGCCGGACCAAAGAAGTGTGGGAAATGTGTAAAGGAGCATAATGGGGAATGTAGACTGTGGTCGAACTTGTGCTTTAAATATGGGAAGATGGGGCATGTAGCAAGGGACTGTCGTACGCTCTAGTCTTTTAATTGTGGCGTGGAGGGCCACATGAGTAGGGATTGTAAGAAGCCGAGGGCTGAGGGTTCCGGGGTGAAGAAGGTTGGAGGAGAGGGAACAAGGGCGAGTGCCAGGGCGTTCACGATGACACAAGAGGAGGCTAGGACGGACCCTGACGTTGTGTCCGATACGTTTCTAGTGAACCAAACTTTAGCTTCTGTGTTATTTGATTATGGTGCTAGTAAAAGTTTTATTTATGCTGCTTTTTGTGCTAAGCTGCCTGTTAGAAGTAGACGTGTTGATGCGCACTTTGATGTAGAAACTGCCATAGGTAAGTCTACCCGGATTTCTAAGATGATAACAGACTGTGAGTGGAACTAGAAGGTCATAAGTTTCCTGTTAAACTGTTTGTGATGACCTTAGGTGGTTTCGATTTGGTTCTTGGGATGGATTGGTTAGCGGACAGCGAGGCGAACATTGTGTGTCGCAAGAAGATGATTCGATTAAGAGCGGCTGACGGGAGTTCGGTGACGGTTTATGGTGATCGGGTCACAACGATCCCGAAAGTGATATAGATGGCGGTGGTGGGAAAGTGTATGAGGCGTGGATGTAGTGCCTACTTGGCTGATGTAACGGATGTGGATACGCCAACACCACAATTATCCGATGTGGTGAATCCTGACGGGATTATGGTGGACCCAGCAAAGGTGGAGGCGGTGATGCAATGGAAGTCACCAAAGACGCCATCCGAGATTCGTAGCTTCTTGGGTTTGGCAGGCTACTACAGAAGATTCATTCAAGACTTCTCTAAGATCGATTCTCCACTAACTAAGTTGACCCGGAAAGACGTGAAGTTTGTATGGGGTCAAGCTCAAGAGAAGGCGTTCGAGGAATTAAAGGCGAGATTGACTCAATCCCTGTTCTGTCATTTCCCTATGGAAGTGAAGATCTGGTGGTTTATTCTTATGCTTCCTACTCGGGGTTGGGGTGTGTGTTAATGCAGAGAGAGAAGGTTATAGCCTATGCATCCTGACAGTTGAAGGTTCATGAGGTCAATTATCCTACTCATGACTTGGAGCTAGCAGCCGTGGTCTTTGCGTTAAAGATTTGAAGGCACTACCTCTATGGGACGAAGTGCACCATATTCACTGACCACAAGAGCTTGAAGTACTTCTTCCGCAATATAATTACTGACTCAATCATCATATTCGATCCTAGTTCATTCACATCAACTGAGAATATCATTCTCGCAACTCAGTCAATTGGTATCAGAGCTTTGGCTCTCAGATTCGCTTCAAATCTGCCTGAATCAGAATGAAAATCGATGGAACTGATGATTGAGTTACTGTTAGCAAGTTCATCGACTTCTAACATGCATTCATGCTAAAATCTCCTTGAAACATATACTGGATTCTCTACTCGACTGCACAGAATCAAGAACTCACTTCGAACAACATATTCTACTAAACAAATAGAACAAACACATCATCATCATCATAAATTTCTGACCTAAAAGTCAATAGTTTAGTTACAACAACAATTCTCGGACTGTTTTCTCAAACAACCAATTGCTACTATTCACAAGAACCATTAAAATAGTCAAAAGATTGGACTGTTTGGATCACTTGGACTTAAAAAAAAGTAATCTAATCCTTATTCAAACACTCTAAAACAAGTTTATTACAATAAATTCACTTTAATCTGAGTTTAAGTAATGGAAAATCATGTTTATGAATTATATTACAGGTGGAGATCTGGATTATTGGATTTCCATATGCAAAGGACCTTACATCCCTATGTCACTCTCCGTTGACCAAGCTGCACTATACAAAACAACAAGAATACCCATTGAAGATCCTAACTTAACCCTTGATGATGATGAGTATAAGAAGATAAAGATTGACCTCAAAGCATACTCCATTCTCACACAAGCCCTAAAACTGGATGTACTCAAAGGCTTGAAAAATATGGAACAACAAAAGCTGTGTGGGATGCACTGCTCATTATGTGTGAATGAAGCAGTAAAGTAGCTGAAATCAACAAAGACAAGCTGGTCAATCAGTATGAAACCTTTCACCACTCCAAAGGGGAGTCTATCTTAAAACAATTGCATCGGTTTGTGCAGTTGGTCAATGATCTTGAGATTATGGGGGTTGCATATAAAGAAAAGGAGATGACAAGAAGATGTTGCATAGCAGAGAGTTTGGAAGCAAAATGTAACCATGCTGAAAAACACACTTGATCTGAAAAGCACCAGTCTGGATATAATGATTGCAAAAATTAAAGCTCTTGAACTTGATGAAAAGAGCAGGAACCTCGGTGGACCACAAGTCATTGAGGCTTACAAATTTCCATCAGAAACTCATTCTGTGAAAAATGCTTTCATTACTGAAGAAGATGATTTTCTATCATCAAGTGATCAAATCAACTCAACTAGATTCATTGCTGCTCCATCAACTAACAAGCCATCAACTTCATCACAATCAAATTGATTCACTACTACTCCCTCAAGAATGTCTGTAGACCAGAGATCTGAAGAGCAAAAGGCTACTTACAATGCCTTTGTTTTTGAAGCATACTTAGGAGGAATACTCACCTATGCTCATCTAATCCAAGAAGACTTAGAAGAAATGGATCCTGATGATGTAGAAGAAATGGATCTACAGTGTCAAATGGCTATGATAGCCATGAGGGCGAAAAATATTTTTCAGAAAGGAAATGAAGCTAAGTCTGAATGAGAATACCAAACTTGGATATGACAAGTCCAAGGTTAAGTGCTTCAACTGTGGTATGACTGGTCACTTCTCAAAAGAATGCAATGCTTCAAGAAGAAACAACTTTTAGAGGATTTCTCATGCCCAATCATCATCACAACCAAACTCAAGCTTCCAATCAAACAATCAACATCAATATCATCATCAAAGTCAATATCAGCACTCTTACCAAAGTCAGCGTCAACTGACCAATCAAGCTCATGGAAGCAACCAAAATACTTTAAATGCTCTTGTCATTAAACAAGATGTAGTATGTTGTAACATCCGCCATTTTTCCAAATTAAAATCCAAACTCGAACTCATTTTGAGCATCCATTATTAAATAATTTTAATAATTTTAATTTAGTAAATGTGTAAGTTATTGTGAACAATTCATTTATTAATAACAACTTGTAATGATTTATGTATTTATAAATAATTCTTTTCATAAAGTTAAAAAAAAGTTTTGTTAATCATTTTACAAAAAAAAATAACTAATTGGTAAAATTTATTAAAATTGATATCGTAAAATAAAGTGTTATAAATATATGAAGTTAGTTAAAATTCATGAGATATAATTCCAAAATTTAAAAGAAAAGTCATAAAGGTGTTATAAAAGAAAATAAACAATTTATTTAAATTATTAAACAACGATTTTATAAGTTTGGGCCATAAATGTAAATTATAAAACTTAAATCACAAAAAGGTTTTAAAGTTTTACATAAAATTTTAAAAATGGTAAACATGAGGGACCAAATGTGTAACTTCGTTTAAAAACCCAAACCACCCAAACCCCATTCGGTCGCATGGGCCTCCAGTCGCATAACCCTAGCTGTGCGCAGAATGCAGTTCATCCCGAACTGCAGCGGCGGTTTTCGGCCTTCAACCTCTTCCAAACCTCTTTGAAGCTCAAATCAACCATTCTAAACCTTAGGGAAGCATACCACGACCTTATTCAAGCATAACCAAGCAAGAAATCAAGCCCCAAATGAATCATACACATACACATACATACAAAAAGGGGTTTACACCCAAAAACTCGAAAAAGGGTTTTCAGATGTGGTCCAGCCCCAAAATCATTCAAAAACGTGTAAAAGAGGGGTCCTAGAACTCACACAAACGATCCCGTCGAGTAGAGCTTCGATTTGACCCGCTACACGACGATTTCCACGCTCAAATCCACCCGAACCAATCTTTTCTCCTCTTTTTCTCCTTCTCTTCTTTCTCTCTTGGCTGAAAATGGGAAGAATGGGGTGTCTTCCCCCTTTTATACTCCCATTCATCAAACTTTCTCTCATTGCCGAGTTTGGTCCCTCGACTTTGGACTTTATTTCTTTCTTATTTCGTCGGCTTCAAGGAAAATTTCCGGGTGTTACAAGTCCACCCCTTATATAGGTTTCGTCCCCGAAACTTGTTATTCCTTTAACCGTCGCGGGCAATACCGTATCATCTTTTTTCCAATCTCCCACTTGGAGTTTAATCGGTCTACGTCGTTTATCCACACGCGACTTCTTGTCTATCTTTGGCTACCTTCATTAAGACTTTGATCCTTTCGAGCTTCCTGGTCGTGGCCTCGATCACCACAATACTTCCGACACGGCATTTGGTGCTCGGCCTTCACTTGTAAACAAGTAATGCATTTAATCTCGTACTCCACCATATCACGCTTCATACACTTTCGCGCCACTGCCATCGAAATCACCTTCGGAATCATTGTGGCTCAATCACTTTAAACCGTCACCGTGATCCCGTCGGGCGCTGTCAACCATATTGTTTTCCTGCGACACACAATGTTCGCTCTGTAGCCCGCCATACAATCCACCCCTAGGACTACATCGAAGGGCGTATCTATATTCTTACCACTAACAGGCAATTTAGCACAGAAAGCAGCAGGAATAAAACTTTTACTAGCGCCATCATCGAATAACACAAAGGCTACGAATTTATTTACTAGAGACATACCTGACACAACATCGGGGTCCGTCCTAGCTTCCTCCGATCTTTTTCACTCCCGAACCTTCCCCCCTCGGCTTCTTGCAGTCCCTGCTTATGTGGCCAATTTCTCCATAATTGTAACATCTCACAGTCCCACATTCTCTAGCCACGTGAACAGGCTTCCCACACTTGAAACAAGTGTTTGGTCCCCTTTTGCATTCTCCCAAATGCTCCATCCCACATTTACCAAATCTGTTCGACTCCGCACCGGGTGTGACCACACGACGGTCATTCCCCCTTGCGTGCTTATTATTCGTTGGGACTCCACCCCGTCCTGTTCTCTTCCCCCTCCAGTTCTGGTCTTCATCACCTTTCTCGCTGTCTTCAGCCACCACCACTACTGTTCTTTCATCGTACAACCTTCCTGCCAAATCAATTGCCGACCTAAACGTGCTCGGTCGGGCAGCGATCATATGCCTACGAATATCCGCCGGCAAGCCAAGAATATACCTCTTGATCTTTCGCGAAAGAGGTGTGACCTGATCCAGCACCAGTCGTGCCATTTCATTGAATTTGGTAGTGTATTGTTGATGTGTCATCGTTCCCGCCTCCAGCTGCAGGAACTCCTCTCAACTTTATCCATCTCACGGTGAGGACAGAACTCCTCAATCACCAGCCTTTTACACTCTGACCATCTTATCCTTTCGATAGCTCTGCTTAACTCAACTTGGACTATGTCGTCCCACATGCACAAAGCCGAGTCCACGAAAGAGTGGGTAGCAAATTTTACTTTCTGATCTTCTCGGCACTCGCTGATATTTAAAACAGCTACCATTTCCCTCACCCATCGGTGAGCAGCAGCAGCAGTGCCATTGCCATCAAAAGTAGGGGGCTTACATCGTTGAAACGCCCTATAATTACAGCCTCGTGCCGCCTCCGGCGCAAGCTCTTCTTCCTCCTCTTCTTCATCATCAGAGAGAACCGTTTTAGGCTCCGGTTGCTCCCGTCCTCTCGAGGACCTGTTCCTCTCTTTCCTCTCTCCTTCCTTTACAGCCTTAATCACTTCAGTCACCACAGACGATAGGATCGTCTGTATGACCTAATGCACTTCCTCCACGACCGCGTCTCTCATCAAGGCCCTCAAATTAGCATTCTCATCACCGCCCTTAGGATGAGGGGTCTCGGGTTCCTCATGAACCACTTTTTCAACTATGGATCTTCCTCTTGTGACCCGTGGTTCAGCACCACATCCACCACCACTTCCACCACGAGAAGCTTTCGAAGATCTACCACTTGCCATTCTCTAAACACACTGAAAGATTCAAACACTAACACGGTCATTCAAGGAACAGCTCAGTTTATGTCAAGTATAGTAAGTCCCAAATTACAATGGCCAGTTGTGATTAGCCACTTACTTTACTCTTCATACCCCAAGCATTACCTGTCCTGACTACATCAGTTTCTAAATCTACCAACAACACATAAACCACATAACATGCGCACGTAATACTGGTTAACATTTTGAAAATACCTGATAGCACGCAGCTACTCAGATTGGCATCCCATTCCCTTTTCGTCCCATTTTCAGTTTAAGTTAAGGTTTATTTGGAAAATTTACCCATTTCACTTAAACTTTGGCTCTGATACCAACTTGTAAGGCCCCGTTCCCGGGACTCCTACAATTGGTCATTCATCGCACATAAAACAAATAATTACATTTCACTTTCATAAAACGTTGGAGCGGAAACATTAAAAACAACATTTTCATTTCATCATAATACTTTTGCAAAATAATACTTCCGTTCATTACACAATATTATTTTACATTTCATTACAAAATCATTATAACATTGGATGCCATCCAAAACAAGCCGAGCAGCCTCCCCGTGCCATCCTCAGCAACATACCTGCCAAATGGAAACACATCAAAGTCAATGTTGTTGAGTGAGTTCTAGTTTTAAATAAAACATACTTTTCTTCCTTTATAAAACCATTCTTTAATTTCGTATGTGATCACACAACATACATACATACATATAATATAATTATTATCTCCCATTACGTTTGTTACATTTCTCCATTCATTAATCATCGCACGGTACATTATCATTCGCTTCATTCGTTCATAACATCTTTTCTTCCGTTCGCTCATTTCATACATTTCGCACTCTTCGCACAAATCGCACCTTCGCATCATCGTACCCGAAGTACATATCACACGGATCGCACACATAAGGTAGCCAAAATCACACGCTATCTCATGGGTTAGCCAAGATCGCACGCTACATAATCCACATGAGTTAGCAAAAATCGCGCGCTTCCTTTATGTTGTCCATCGCACCTATAGTGCAAATCGCACCAACGGAGTGGTCACCAAGAACGACTCCCCCTATGTGTGTGAGAACTCTCGGGGTTTAGCCAGAATCGCACGCCATCTCATGGGTTAGCCAAAATCACATGCTACATAAACCACATGAGGCAACCAAAATCGCACGCTACATAGCACACAGTAAATACCACATCGCACGTATCGGAGCAGTTACCAAAACTGAACTCCCTACTGTGTCTATGTCCCCTTATGAGTAAGCCAAGATTGCACGCTATAATACACACACAGTTGAGCTAACAACTCTCAATGAGTCGTGAACCTCCTTTCTTCTTTCGCAAGCCATCCTTACTCTCATTTGTTCGTTCATGCTTGCATTCATTCATTACGTTCCTCTTTTCATTATCTTCCACTTTACGTTACATAATACTTTCATTATATTCATTAACGTACATCGCGCAACCACGGGAAGATAATCATACATAATAATAAGGAACATAACAACATACATCATCAATCACACAAGGCAACATCGCACACCCATAACATACATCATGCATAACATACCACATCACACGATCACACAACATCAAACATCACACAAATCACGCGCGTCGCATCACACATAACTATATGGCATCACACGTCTGCATGCATCGCATCATCATCATCATCAGCTCATCATCATAAATCATTTTACATCATCCATGCCCATCACATCGTCTACAACCCCAAAGATCCGAGCCTACGTCCGCACTTCCCGCAAGTCAGACAATACTATGGTCATTCGGGTGTATGGACCCTATTCGGTTGCATGGTGTCTCATGCGTATGAAAACACTAAGGCGAATGGACCTCCAGTCGCATAGCCTCCAATCACATGCTTCTCATGCGAATGAAGCTCAGTCGCATGACATCTGGGCGTATGGACCTCAGTCGCATGACCTTCATGAGAATGGCCCTCAGTCGCACACCTTTCGTGCGTATGAACCTCAATCGCACGACTCACAGACGTATGGACTCCAGTCGCATGACCCTCATTCTCCCACTTCATTCAGTCGGATGACCCTCATTCGCATTTCCTCTAGTCGCATAGCCCTCATACGTATGACCCTCAGTCGCACTACTCATATACGAATGAACCTCAGTCACACTCATGTCGTGCGTATGGACCCAGTCGCATGCCATTCGGTCGCATGGGCCTCCAGTCGCATAACCCTAGCTGTGTGTAGAATGCAGTTCACCCGAACTGCAGTGGCGGTTTTCGGCCTTCAACCTCTTCCAAACCTCTTTTAAGCTCAAATTAACCATTCTAAACCTTAGGGAAGCATACCATGACCTCATCAAGCATAACCAAGCAAGAAATCAAGCCCCAAACGAATCATACACATATACATACATACAAAAACGGGTTTACACCCAAAAACACGAAAAAGGGTTTTCAGATGTGTTCCAGCCCCAAAATCATTCAAAAACGTGTAAAAGAGGGGTCCTAGAACTCACACAAACGATCCCGTCGAGTAGAGCTTCGATTTGACCCGCTACACGACGATTTCCACGCTCGAATCCACCCGAACCAAGCTTTTCTCCTCTTTTTCTCCTTCTCTTCTTCCTCTCTTGGCTGAAAATGGGAAGAATGGGGTGTCTTCCCCCTTTTATATTCCCATTCATCGAAGTTTCTCTCGTTGGCAAGTTTGGTCCCATTCATCGGCCTTCACTTATAAACAAGTAAGACATTTAATCTCGTACTCTGTAACACCCGGTTATTTTTAAAAGACAAGATATAAAGAATAAAAGAAAGAAGGGCAATTAAGTCCAAGTGGAGGGACTAAAAGTGTCCAAAAGGACAAAATCTTTGAAAAAGTGGGTGTAAAGGTGGCATGGCCGCCCATCACCTTTTCCAACACTCAAAACTTCAGATCTTTTAGAGAGAGAAAGGAGGAGAGCAGAAAACTCTCGGCTTGTAGAAGGAGAAGAAGAAGTGAACGAATTCAAAGTAAGAATTCGTGGTTTTTACATGTTTACGACGAGTTTTACCCTGGTTATGTGTTTATGTGCTTATGGGTTGTGTTGTGCTCGGGTGTGTGTGTTTTTGGATGTTGTTTCTAGGTGTTTCGAACTCTTTGCAAGCGGGTAAAAAGGAAGAACACCCAAGTTGCACCAGGTGAGTTCAAGACCCCGGTTTTACATGTTTTTAAACTCTCTTGGGGCTGAAAATGTATTAAAAATGTTTTACGAAGTTTATGTATGTTTACCCGTATGTATTAGGCATGATTAATGTTGATTTTTGAATGCTTATAGGTTGTTCATGTTTAGAATAGCCATGTTAAGCTTAGAACAAATGGGTTTGATGAATTGGGGGTTGAAAACATATTAGGAACATAATATGCAGTAGGTTCATACACCTGAAAATGCCATAGAATAACTTAAGTGTAATCCATGCGCCCAAACAGTAGCCCATGCGCCTAAGATTAACTTAGAAATGTTTTAAGTATAGCCCATGCGCCCGAATGGCCCATGCGTCCGAATGGCCTATGCGCCTGAGTGGTCCATGCGCCTGAGTATATCATACGCCTAAGTGTCCATGCGACTGAAAGGGGATCATACGCCCCAATAGTACCCATGCGTCCGATGGTCATGCGACTAAGTAGTCCATGCGCCTGAGTTCCCATGCGCCTAAGTGTTCCATGCGCCCAAGTACCCATACGCCTAAACAGGGTCCATGCGCCTAAATGGTGCCATGCGCCTAAAGCCTTAGAATTTAATGCAGAATGTTTAGGAGTCTGTGCCTTTAGGGTTTTGACCGAGGGTTGACTAGGGCTTATTAATAATGGGTTTCATGCATGATAATGATTGATTATGATTGTCTTATAATTGTTCCTTATTATTATTATTGCTATTATTATTATTACTTATAGAATGTGACTTTGCGTGGTATCTCTATTATCGTAACGTAAAGTATATTGTAATAATAAAGAGAAAGAGCAATAAAGAAAAGAAGAGGAACATTAATAAAATGTTAACAAGTCTTGCAAGCTTATAGGAGGTACACGACCGTGTTGTCGTTAGCCCAACTGTGCTGCGGGTTAGCTACCCTTTTATGCACACAGGGCCAGTCTTGGAGATTGGCAGGACCCTTGTAGCGTACCCTGGGTGATTGGGTTGGCCTTGTATACAGTACACAGCACCCTTTTGAGGGATATAGTTTACCCTTTCGAGGGATATAGTTTACCCTTTCGAGGGATATAGATGGCCCATCACCCGTTTTCCATCGCGCATATAGTTGGGGTATTGCTCATTGGTCCATACAGACAGTGAAAGATAAAGAATAAAGAAAACAGAATAAACAAGGCATACAGTAAAGAGATCGAACAGTAATTGTTCATATAGTTAATGCGTGCTCGCATATACAGTAAAAAATTGTATTTTTAAAAGAAAAGAGTATTTTCATATACAACGTACAGAAAGTATTTTATTACTTATAAAACTAGAACTCACTCAGCAACGCTGACTTTTATGCATTTTCAGTTGGCAGGTAAATATTGCTGAGGATGGCACGGGGGTGAAGCTACTCGGCAGGGAAAGACTGACATCCATTCATAACTATTATTCCTGTTGTTTTGTAATGCAATTAAACAATTCTTTTGTATTCGATTAAACAATGGTGTATTGCTTAACAACAGGGTTTAATGAAATGAAATGAATGGTTTTTGTTAAAATGATTCCGCTGCTTAAGTTTGCAAATTTATAATGTATTTAATGCTGTGAATGACCAACTGTGAGGTCTCCGGGAACAGGGCCTTACAAGTTGGTATCAGAGCCAAAGTTTAAGAGAATTGGGCTAAATAAATTTTAAAACCTAAACTGAAAATGAGACAAATACTGGGATGTCAGCCCGAGTAGCTATGTGCCATCAGGTATGTCTTTTCTTAATGTTAACCGGTATTATGTGCGCATGCTATTTGATTTATGTATTCTTAGTAGATTTAGATACTGATTAAGTCAGGATAGGAAAGGCTTGGGGTATGAAGAGTAAAGTAAGTGGCTAATCACAACTGGCCACTGTAATTAGGGACTTACTATACTTAACATAAACTGAGCTATTACCTTGAATGACCGTGTTAGTGTTTGAATCTTATAGTGTGCTTTAGAGGATGGCTGGCGGTAGATCTTCCAAGACCTCTCGTGGTGGAGGTAACGGTGCTGCTCCGCGACCTAAGAGAGGGAGACCCAGAGCCGAGAAGATGGTTCATGAGGCACCAGAGACCCCTCATCCGGAGGGTGGCGACGAGAGCGCCAATCTGAGAGCCTCAGTAAAGGAGGCGGTGGTGGAAGAGGTTCATCAGGTCATGCAGACGATTCTACCGTCTGTGATGACCGAAGTGATCAAGGCATTAAAGGAAGGGGAAAGAAACCGGTCCTCGGGAGGACGGGAACAACAAAGCCAGAAACGGTTCTCTCTGATGATGATGAGGAGGAAGAAGAAGAGCCTACGCCAGAAGCGGCTCGAGGCTGTAACTACGGGGTGTTTATGAGATGCAAACCCCCTACTTTCGATGGAAATGGCACTGCGGCTGCTGCTCACCTGTGGGTGAGGGAAATGGAGGCCGTCCTCGATATCAGCGAGTGCTAGGAGGATCAGAAGGTGAAATTTGCTACCCACTCCTTTGTAGACTCGGCTTTGTGCTGGTGGGACAACATTGTCCAGGCCTAGGGTAGCAAGGCCATTGGGAGAATGTGATGGCCTGAACTGAAAAAGTTAGTGATTGAGGAATTCTGTCCTCACAGAGAGATGGACAAGGTAGAAAGAGAGTTCCTGCAGTTGGAGGCGGGAACGATGACACACCAGCAGTACACCACTAAATTTAATGAAATGGCACGACTGGTGCCCGATCAAGTGACACCGCTATCACGAAAGATTAAGAGATACATTCAGGGGCTGCCGGCGGATATCCGTAGGCATATGATTGCCGCTCGGCCGAGTACCTTTAGATCGGCGGTTGATTTGGCTGGCAGATTGTATGATGAGCGCAGGTGGTGGTGGCTGAGGTGAACAAGAAGGGTGGAGGTGACCGTAATTGGAATGGGAAACGGTTTGGACGTGGAGGAGCCACTCCAAACAATAAGGTGGCGAAGGTGGGTGACCGACGGGTGGTCACAACTGGTGAAGAACGGAAGAAGTGTGGCAAATGTGGAAGGGAGCATACTGGTGAGTGCAGGATGGGGATGAACGTATGCTTCAGGTGTGGCCAACCTGGCCACATCGCTAGAGACTGCAAGAAGCCGAGGGCGGAGAGCTCGGGAGCGGGGAACAAGAAACCGGAGGAAGGAGGGCAGAGGGCAAGCGCTAGAGCTTACACTATGACCCGGGAGGAAGCCAGAGCTGATCCCGATGTTGTGTCAGGTATGTTTCTATTAAACCAAATTTATGCCTCTGTATTATTTGATTCCGGTGCTAGCAGGAGTTTTATTTCCACTACTTTCTGTGCTAAGTTGCCTGTTAGTAGTAGAAAGATTAGTGAACCATTCGATGTAGAAACTGCTATTGGTATGTCCACTAGAATTACTAATGTGATAGAGGACTGTGCCATAGAATTGGAAGGTCATAGGTTCGCTGCTAGGTTGCACGTGATACCCCTAGGTGGATTTGATGTAGTACTAGGGATGGACTGGTTAGCAACCTATGAAGCAAACATCGTATGTCGAAGGAAGATGATTCGATTGGTTGCATCCGATGGGATTTTGGTTACGATTCATGGAGATCGTGTTACTATGATCCCGAAGGTGATTTCGATGGCGGTGGTGGGAAAGTGCATGAAACGTGGATGTAGTGCCTATCTAGCCTATGTAAAAGATGTGGATACGTCGGTACCACAATTGTCTGAGGTGCCTGAGGTGCGCGACTTCCCGGACGTATTCCCAGAAGACTTACCCGGCGTGCCACCGGATCGCGAGATTGAAGTCCAAATTGATTTGATACCCGGTGCTCAACCCGTTGCTATAGCACTGTATCGGTTAGCTCCGACAGAAATGAAAGAGCTGATGGAGCAGTTGCAAGAGCTTCTCAATAAGGGATTCATTAGACCGAGTATCTCTCCGTGGGGTGCTCCGGTATTGTTTGTAAAGAAAAAGGACGGTAGTATGAGGATGTGCATCGACTACCGAGAGCTGAACAAGTTGACGGTGAAGAACCGATACCCCTTACCAAGAATTGATGATCTGTTTGACCAGCTACAAGGTGCCAGTTGGTTCTCGAGAATAGATCTACGATCTGGTTACCATCAACTAAAGGTGAAGGAGCAGGATATCCCTAAAAAAGCTTTTCGCACGCGCTACGGTCATTACGAGTTCCTTGTTATGTCGTTTGGTTTGACCAATGCGCCAGCTGCTTTTATGGATTTGATGAACCGAGTGTGTCGGCCAATGTTGGATAGATCAGTTATTGTGTTTATTGATGATATCCTGATCTACTCGAGGAGTGAAGAAGAGCATGCCCGCCACATTCAGGAGGTGTTAGAGACCTTAAGAAGGGAGAAGTTGTATGCTAAATTCTCCAAGTGCGTATTCTGGTTGCGCGAAGTTCAATTCTTAGGTCATGTGATAAATCCCGAGGGGATTATGGTAGACCCTGCAAAGGTGGAGGCAGTGATGCAATGGAAGTCTCCAAAGACGCCATCCGAGATTCATAGTTTCTTGGGTTTTGCGGGCTACTACAGAAGATTCATCCAAGACTTTTCCAAGATCGCTTCTCTACTAACCAAGTTGACACGTAAAGAGGTGAAGTTCGTGTGGGGTCAAGGGCAAGAAAGGGCTTTTGAGAAGTTGAAGGCAAGACTGACCCAAGCCCCGGTCTTGTCATTACCCGAAGGAAGCGAAGACTTGGTGGTTTATTCAGACGCTTCCTACTCAGGGTTGGGTTGCGTGTTGATGCAACGAGGTAAGGTGATAGCCTACGCATCCCGACAACTGAAGGTGCATGAGGTTAATTATCCTACTCATGACTTGGAGTTAGCAGCAGTGGTCTTCACACTAAAGATCTGGAGGCATTATCTATACGGGACAAAGTGCACCATCTTCACTGACCACAAGAGCTTGAAGTACTTCTTCGAGCAGAAGGATCTGAACATGAGGCAGAGGCGATGGTTGGAACTTATAAAGGATTATGACTGCGAAATTCATTACCATCCGGGCAAAGCCAACGTGGTGGCTGATGCCCTTAGCCGAAAAGAGAGGCCCGAGCCGATTCGGGTGAAAGCATATCAATTGATCATTACCTCCGATGTGATGAAGCAAGTCAAAGAGTTTCAAGATGAGGCAGTGAAAGAAGATCATCTTAACTCTGAAAGAATGAGAGGTTTAGTTGGGGAATTGGGTGAAAACACACTTGGTGTTAAAACTCAATTTGGGCGAGTGTGGATTCCTCGTTCTGGGGATCTACGTGTGAGGATTATGGATGAAGCTCACAAGACTCCATACTCCATTCATTCCGGTGCCATGAAGATGTATCATGATATGAAGAAAGATTATTGGTGGCCGGGTATGAAACGGGACGTGGTGGAGTATGTGAGTAAGTGCCTTACTTGTTTGCAAGTGAAGGCCGAACATCAGAAGCCGTATGGGAAGATTCAACCTTTGGATATACCGGAATGGAAGTGGGAGCACATCACCATGGATTTCATTACAAAGCTGCCGCTTACTCCGAAAGGATACAATGCCATATGGGTGACAGTTGACCATTTGACGAAGAGTGCTCACTTTCTACCGATCCGCAAGACGTATTCATCGGAGAGGTTGGCTGAACTGTTCATCAAGGAAATTGTAACTCGTCATGGTGTGCCGGTGTCTATTGTGTTGGATCGCGACACCCGGTTTACATTTAAATTCTGGAAGAAATTCCACGATGCCATGGGGACGAGGTTACACATTAGCACGACTTATCATCCCCAAACTGATGGTCAGTCAGAAAGGACCATTCAGACATTGGAAGACATGCTTCGGGCATGTGTGATTGATTTTGGGGGAAGTTGGGATGACCACTTACCGTTAGCTGAATTCTCGTACAATAACAGTTATCATGCCAGTATTGGCATGCCGCCATACGAGATGCTATATGGTAGAAGATGTAGGACGCCCGTATGTTGGGGAGACATTGGGTAGAAAGAATTGGGAGGTGTCGAGGTAATCGAGGCTACGACCGAGAAGCTCGAAAAGATTAAAGCCTTCCTGAAGGAAGCCAAAGATAGACAAAAGTCGTATGCCGATAAACGACGCAGACCGATCGAGTTCCAGGTGGGTGATCGGGTTATGTTGAAGGTTTCACCTTGGAAGGGTATCATACGATTCAGGAAACGAGGTAAGCTAAGCCCGAGGTATATAGGCCCTTTCCGAATCATTGCTCGAGTTGGGGAGGTGGCCTATAGATTAGAGTTACCAGAAGAGTTAAGTGGAATTCACCCGACATTCCATGTATCTCATCTGAGAAAGTGCTTAGCCGATGAAGACATAATTGTTCCACTGGAAGACATCAAGATAGAGGAAAGGCTCAATTATGTGGAGCAGCCAGTGGCAATCATCGATAGAAAAGAAAAGAGGCTGAGAAATAAAGTGGTTCCTCTTGTGCGTGTACAGTGGAAGCACAGGAAGGGATCAGAATCTACGTGGAAAACTGAGGAGGAGATGAGGCATCATTATCCTCGTCTGTTTGAGGAATAACAAGTTTCGGGGACGAAACCTATATAAGGGGGGTGGACTTGTAACACCCGGTTATTTTTAAAAGACAAGATATAAAGAATAAAAGAAAGAAGGGCAATTAAGTCCAAGTGGAGGGACTAAAAGTGTCCAAAAGGAAAAAATCTTCGAAAAAGTGGGTGTAAAGGTGGCATGGCCGCCCATCACCTTTTCCTACACTCAAAAATTCAAATCTTTTAGAGAGAGAAAGGAGCAGAGCAGAAAACTCTCGGCTTGTAGAAGAAGAAGAAGAAGTGAACGAATTCAAGGTAAGAATTCGTGGTTTTTACATGTTTACGACGGGTTTTACCCCGGTTATGTGTTTATGTGCTTATGGGTTGTGTTTGTGCTAGGGTGTGTGTGTTTTTGGATGTAGTTTCTAGGTGTTTCGAACTCTTTGCAAGCGGGTAAAAAGGAAGAACACCCAAGTTGCACCAGGTGAGTTCTAGACCCCGGTTTTACTTGTTTTTAAACTCTCTTGGGGCTGAAAATGTATTAAAAATGTTTTATAAATTTTATGTATGTTTACCCGTATGTATTAGGCATGATTAATGTTGATTCTTGAATGCTTATAGGTTGTTCTTGTTTAGAATAGCCATGTTAAGCTTAGAACAAATGGGTTTGATGAATTGGGGGTTGAAAACATATTAAGAACATAATATGCAGTAGGTTCATACACCTGAAAATGCCATAGAATAATTTAAGTGTAATCCATGCGCCCAAACAGTAGCCCATGCGCCTAAGCTTAACTTAGAAATGTTTTAAGTAAAGCCCATGCTCCCGAATGGCCCATGCGTCCGAATGGCCCATGCGCCGGAGTGGTCCATGTGCCTGAGTATTTCATACGCCTAAGTGTCCATGCGACTGAAAGGGGATCATACGCCCCAATAGTACCCATGCGTCCGAATGGCCATGCGACTAAGTAGTCCATGCGCCTAAGTGTTCCATGCGCCCAAGTACCCATACGCCTAAACAGGCTCCATGCGCCTAAATGGTGCCATGCGCCTAAAGTCTTAGAATTTAATGCAGAATGTTTAGGAGTCTGTGCCTTTAGGGTTTTGACCGAGGGTTGACTAGGGCTTATTAATAATGGGTTTCATGCATGATAATGATTGATTATGATTGTCTTATAATTGTTCCTTATTATTATTATTGCTATTATTATTATTACTTATAGAATGTGACTTTGCGTGGTATCTCTATTATCGTAACGTAAAGTATATTGTAATAATAAAGAGAAAGAGCAATAAAGAAAAGAAGAGGAACATTAATAAAATGTTAACAAGTCTTGCAAGCTTATAGGAGGTACACGACCGTGTTGTCGTTAGCTCAACTGTGCTGCGGGTTAGCTACCCTTTTATGCACACAGGGCCAGTCTTGGAGATTGGCAGGACCCTTGTAGCGTACCCTGGGTGATTGGGTCGGCCTTGTATACAGTACACATCACCATTTCGAGGGATATAGATTACCCTTTCGAGGGATATAGTTTACCCTTTCGAGGGATATAGATGGCCCATCACCCGTTTTCCATCGCGCATATAGTTGGGGTATTGTTCATTGGTCCATACAGATAGTGAAAGATAAAGAATAAAGAAAACAGAATAAACAAGGCATACAGTAAAGAGATCGAACAGTAATTGTTCATATAGTTAATGCGTGCTCGCATATACAGTAAAGAATTGTATTTTTAATAGGAAAGAGTATTTTCATATACAACGTACAGAAAGTATTTTATTACTTATAAAACTAGAACTCACTCAGCAACGCTGACTTTTATGCATTTTCAGTTGGCAGGTAAATATTGCTGAGGATGGCACGGGGGTGAAGCTACTTGGCAGGGAAAGACTAACATCCATTCATAACTATTATTCCTGTTGTTTTGTAATGCAATTAAACAGTTCTTTTGTATTCGATTAAACAATGGTGTATTGCTTAACAACAGGGTTTAATGAAATGAAATGAATGGTTTTTGTTAAAATGATTCCGCTGCTTAAGTTTGCAAATTTATAATGTATTTAATGCTGTGAATGACCAACTGTGAGGTCTTCGGGAACGGGGCCTTACATACTCCACCATATCACGCTTCATACAATTTCCCGCCACTGCCATCGAAATCACCTTCGGAATCGTCGTGGCTCAATCACCTAAAACCATCACCGTGATCCCGTCGGGCGCTGTCAACCGTATTGTTTTCCTGCGACAAACAATGTTCGCTCCGTAGCCCGCCAAACAATCCATCCCTAGGACTACATCGAAGGGCGTATCTATATTATTACCACTAACAGGCAATTTAGCACAGAAAGCAGCAGGAATAAAATTTTTATTAGCGCCATCATCGAATAACACAAAGGCTAAGAATTTATTTACTAGAGACATACCTGACATAACATCAGGGTCCGTCCTAGCTTCCTTCGATCTTTTTCACTCCCGAACCTTCCGCCCTCGGCTTCTTGCAGTCCCTGCTTATGTGGCTAATTTCTCCATAATTGTAACATCTCACAGTCCCACATTCTCTAGCCACGTGACCAGGCTTCCCACACTTGAAACAAGTGTTTGGTCCCCTTTTGCATTCTCCCAAATGCTCCATCCCGCATTTACCACATCTTTTCGACTCCGCACCGGGTATGACCACACGACGGTCATTCCCCCTTGCGTGATTATTATTCGTTGGGACACCACCCTGTCCAGTTCTCTTCCCCCTCCACTTCTGGTCTTCATCACCTTTCTCGCTGTCTTCAGCCACCACCACTACTGTTCTTTCATCGTACAACCTTCGTGCCAAATCAACTGCCAACCTAAATGTGCTCGGTCGGGCAGCGATCATGTGCCTACGGATATCCGCCGGCAAGCCCTGAATATACCTCTTGATCTTTCGCGAAAGAGGTGTGACCTGATCCGGCACCAACCGTGCCATTTTGTTGAATTTGTTAGTGTATTGTTGATGTGTCATCGTTCCCGCCTCCAGCTGCAGGAACTCCCTCACAACTTTATCCATCTCATGGTGAGGACAGAACTCCTTAATCACCAGCCTTTTCAACTCTGACCATCTCATACTTCCGATAGCCCTGATTCCCGCAACTTGGACTATGTTGTCCCACCAGCACAAAGCTGAGTCCATGAAAGAGTGGGTAGCAAATTTTACTTTCTGATCTTCTCGGCACTCGCTGATATTTAAAATAGCTTCCATTTCCCTCACCCATCGGTGAGCAGCAGCAGCAGTGCCATTGCCATCAAAAGTAGGGGGCTTGCATCATTGAAACGCCCTATAATTACAGCCTCGTGCCGCCTCCGGCGCAAGCTCTTCTTCCTCCTCTTCTTCATCATCAGAGATAACCGTTTTAGGCTCCGGTTGCTCTCGTCCTCCCGAGGACCTGTTCCTCTCTTTCCTCTCTCCTTCCTTTACAGCCTTAATCACTTCAGTCACCACAAAAAACCTATGACCGTCTTTATGACCTGATGCACTTCCTCCACGACCGCCTCTCTCATCGCGGCCCTCAGATTAGCATTCTCATCACCGCCCTCAGGATGAGGGGTCTCGGGTTCCTCATGAACCACTTTTTCAACTCTGGGTCTTCCACTTGTGACTCGTTGTTCAGCACCACGTCCACCACCACCTCCACGACGAGAAGCTTTAGAAGATCTACCACCGGCCATTCTCTAAACACACTGAAAGATTCAAACACTAACGCGGTCATTCAAGGAACAACTCAGTTTATGTCAAGTATAGTAAGTCCCAAATTACAGTGGCCAGTTGTGATTAGCCACTTACTTTACTCTTTATACCCCAAATATTACCTGTCATGACTACATCAGTATCTAAATCTACCAGTAACACATAAACCACATAACATGCGCACGTAATATTGGTTAACATTTCGAAAATACCTGATGGCATGCAGCTACTCAGATTGGCATCCCATTCCCTTTCCGTCCTATTTTCAGTTTAAATTAAGGTTTATTTGGAAAATTTACCCATTTTATTTAAACTTTGGCTCTGATACCAACTAGTAAGGCCCCGTTCCCGGGACGCCTACAGCTGGTCATTCATCGCACATAAAACAAATAATTACATTTCACTTTCATAAAACGTTGGATTTTAAACATTAAAAACAACATTTTCATTTCATCATAATACTTTTACAAAATAATACTACCGTTCATTACACAATATCATTTTACATTTCATTACAAAAGCATTATAACATTGGATGCCATCCAAAACAAGCTGAGCAGCCGCCCCGTTCCATCCTCAGTAACATACCTGCTAACTGGAAACACATCATAGTCAGTGTTGCTGAGTGAGTTCTAGTTTTAAATAAAACATACTTTTCTTCCTTTATAAAACCATTCTTTAATTTCGTACGCGATCACACAAGATACATACATACAGATAATATAATTATTATCTCCCAGTACGTTCGTTACATTTTTCCATTTATTAATCATCTCACCATACATTATCATTCGCTTCATACGTTCATAACATCTTTTCTTCCGTTCGCTCATTTCATACATTTCGCACTCTTTGCACAAATCGCACCTTCGCATCATCGTACTCGAAGTACATATCGCACGGATTGCACACAAAAGGTAGCAAAAATCGTACACTATCTCATGGGTTAGCCAAGATCGCACGCTACATAATCCACATGAGTTAGCCAAAATCGCACGCTTCCCTTATGTTGTCCATCGCACCTATCACACAAATCTCACCATCGGAGTGGTCACCAAGACCGACTCCCCCTGTGTGTGTGAGAACTCTCTGGGTTTAGCCAGAATCGCACACCATCTCATGGGTTAGCCAAAATCACACGCTACATAAACCACATGAGGCAGCCAAAATCGCACGCTACATAGCACACAGTAAATACCACATTGCACATATCAGAGCAGTTACCAAAACTGAACTCCCTATTGTGTCTATGTCCCCCTTATGAGTAAGCCAAGATCGCACGCTATAATACACACACAGTTGAGCTAACAACTCTTAATGAGTCGTGAACCTCCTTTCTTCTTTCGCAAGCCATCCTTACTCTCATTTTTCGTTCATGCTCGATTCATTCATTACGTTCCTCTTTTCATTATCTTCCACTTTACGTTACATAATACTTTCATTACATTCATTAACGTACATCGCACAACCACAGAAAGATAATCATACATAATAATAAGGAACATAACAACGTACATCATCAATCACACAAGGCAACATCGCACACTCATAACATACATCATGCATAACATACAACATCACACGATCACACAACATCAAACATCACACAAATCACGCACGTTGCATCACACATAACTATAAGGCATCACACGTCTGCATGCATCGCATCATCATCATCATCAGCTCATCATCATAAATCATTTTACATCATCCATGCCCATCACATCGTCTACAACCCCAAAGATACGAGCCTACGTCATCACTTCCCGCAAGTCAGACAATACTATGGTCATTCGGGCGTATGGACCCTATTCGGTCGCATGGTCTCTCATGCGTATGAAAACACTAAGGCGAATGGACCTCCGGTCGCATAGCCTCCAATCGCATGCTTCTCATGCGAATGAAGCTCAGTCACATGACATCTGAGCGTATGGACCTCAGTCGCATGAACTTCATGAGTCTCATAAGGAAAAGAAAGTTTATTCCATCGAGCTTCCTCTTGAACTTCTTCACATGGATCTGTTTGGTCCAGTCAGTCCAAGAAGCATTGCAGGCAACTTATACTGCTATGTGGTTACTGATGACTACTCAAGATTCTCTTGGGTAATGTTTCTGAAATCCAAATCAGAAACATTTGAGTCTTTCAAGGAATTAGTAACTACACTAGAGTCTGTCTACAAGCTAAAGGTAAGACAGGTACGCTCAGACAACGGAACCGAGTTCAAGAATCAGTGGATGGAGGCTTACTGCAAGGAAAAGAGAATTGTGCACCAGTTCACCTCTGCCTACACGCCTCAGATGAATGGCGTTGTTGAGAGAAAGAATCGCAGCTTGATAGAGACCGCACAGACAATGCTAGCAGACTCGAAACTGCCTATCCAATTCTAGAATGAGGCAGTGGCAAATGCGTGTTACTCGTTAAATCGAGTTCTGGTAGTTAAACGCCATGGCAAGACATGTTACGAGTTACTACAACGACGTAAACCTAATCTAGAGTATCTCGAACCGTTTGGCGCACCGTGCACCTTACTTAAGAAGACCCAGGAGGGAAAATTCAGTGAGAAGGCTGAAGAAGGTATCTTCCTAGGATACAACATACCGAACAAGAGAGTTTACAATAACTCAACGGGTCTAGTAGAAGTGTGGTATAACATTGATGTTCAGAGATACACCACACCACCAACTGGAAAAGGACCCTCTTACTTTTTCGACTATGATGGATTCTTCAAGTCCTTAAACATACCTCTCTCCACTTCTAATGAAGAATTAGCAACCAAGATGTTGTATGATGTTCTAAACTCACTGTCACTAGATTCAACATCAACTGGATCACAAGGTGATTCGTCTCACCACTCAGAGGGAGCACTCAAAGCAAGTGATTCCTCCTCAGAAGATGAAGTTGTGGAGTATGACCATAACAATCAGGAGGAACAGGTTCAAATTCTTGCAAGTCCATAAACATCTAACAGTGATGCCTCTGCATCTTCAGAACCTCAAACTCCTACTACCTCAGATACTGAACCAAATGTTCATAATCTGGATTCTAAGGTAGTTATTCCAACAACCCCTGGATCACGCCTAAATGTCTATCATCCTTTGGATAATGTCATTGGGGATGTGAGGTCAGGAGTTTAGACCAGAAATCAGCTGTACTCAGCTGATTATGCCTCTGTAATGGAAAAGGGATATCTTCATGATGGTGCATATCGTTGTTTTATGTCTCAGTTTGAGCCAAAGTATGTCAGTGAAGCCCTGAATGATGAGGCATGGGTGCGTGCCATGCAAGAAGAACTTCTTCAGTTCAAGAAGTTAGGCGTATGGACTCTGGTGGATAGACCTAATGGTACTAAAGTCATTGGAACCAAATGGGTCTTGAAATGCAAGAAGGATAACCAAGGCGTCATCATCAGGAACAAGGCTCGACTTGTAGTTGATGGATTTCGACAAGTCGAGGGAATAGATTACAATGAAGTGTTTGCACCCGTGGCAAGAATGAAAGCCATCTGCATCTTCCTTGCCTATGCATCGTATATGAAGATTATAGTTTATCAATTGGATGTGAAGAGTGCATTCCTTCATGGTGAAATCCAAGAGACAGTGTATGTCAGTCAACCCGAGGGATTTGAAGATCCATATCATCGAGACAGAGTTTACAAACTCGACAAGGCTTTATACGGGCTTCATCAAGCCCCATGGGCCTGGTATGAGAAACTCTCGACTCATATTGTGAAACACGGCTTTCGCAGAGGTGATATTGATTACACACTGTTTATCAAAGAGAAAGATGGTGATTTGCTGCTTTTTCAAATCTATGTTGATGATTTCATCTTCGGGTCAAAGAACGAAGAGTTATGTAAAGAGTTTTAAGTAGTAATGAAGGCTGAATTTGAGATGAGTGCCATGGGAGAGACGAAATTCTTTCTCGGGTTACAGGTGGATCAGACACCAAAAGGAATATTCCTATATCAGACCAAGTATGTAGGAGATATTCTCAGTCGGTTTGACATGGAGAATGCTTCTGCAGCTGGGACTCCACTTGCTACAAACGATGATGTAGCACCCGATGAGAATGGTGATCTAGTCGATGCAACCATGTACCAAGGAATGATTGGATCTCTCATGTACCTCACTGCCTCAAGACGTGATATTGCTACATGTCTATGTTCAAGATACCAGGCAAAGCCAAAGGTTAACCATCTGATAGGGGTCAAAAGGTGTAAAGATTCCTATAAGTCTGATGCAACCAAAACATCCAAAGTCTCTCTGCAAGCAATGCACTAAAGAACTGAAGTAGAATTGCTTCGGAAGTTTTACACCATGCACTAGAAATATTCTAAGTGTAAAATCTTCCGAAGTCAAGACCAATATCTTCCGAAGCCAAAAGTGAAGTCTTCTGAATCTTCAGAGACAAAGTCTTCCGAATAGTGAAGACAGATTTCTTCCGAAGACTTTTAAGTATATGCCTTTATCTGATGTGCTTTACCATAAAGCTTGACCACCTTTCCGCTGCAACTCTATAAAGTCACCAACTTACATGAGTTGGTGAAAGGTCCATGTTTTTGGTAACTGTACATTGAGGTTTAGAGTCCATGCTTTCTACTTTATGTACTTTTATCCTTTTTTTAATATATTAGGATGTGAGCTATGGCATGTCATAGTCACAAGTCAAAAGGCAGATATGCCTTTTGATTCTATAATTGATTTTGTTTGTGTCTAGTCAATTGTATCCAGCTGGCTTTCAAAGTATAGCCGGCTGTAGGTTGTAGTATAAGTATTCCATGTTCTAGTATCTTTCTTTATGCTTTGTAACACTTGTAATAGAACTTGAGAAAGCAATATACTGCATCCTTGAAACCCAATCTCTTGTGTTCTCTTGTTCTGTCTCTTACTCATTACTTGTGTTCTTAGTATCATTATTGTGGTTAATCCAGTTTACTGTTTGATTAATTTGGTTAATCTCCTCTTTGTGTTGTTGTGTTGTAAGTGACCACCCTTCACCGGTCATGCAATTGGTATCAAAGCTTTTCAGGCTCTTGATATAAGATCTCACCATCTTAAGATCCCTCACACACACAACTACTAAACTTTCAAATGGCAGCCATTTCCAAGACTGATATGGAAAGTGGAACCATGAACAAATCCCCACTGATCACTCTTGATGACTTTGATACCTGGTGTATGAGAATGGAAGGTTTCATCAGGTCTCTAGACTCAAGAATGTGGGAGTCTGTTGAAAATGGACCTTTCATACCCATCACTCCTTCTGCTACTGGTGCTGGTATGATCCCCAAAGATGTGGCTAACTACTCTGATGAAGATAGGAAGAGAGTAGAGGTTGATAGAAAATCCATGACTGCTCTTCAAACTGCCCTTCCAAACTCTGTGTACAGAGGTTTCAAGAAGTGCAAACAGCTAAACAGCTCTGGGATGCACTAAAACTGATGTATGAAGGCTCCTCTGAAGCCAAGGAGAACAAGAAGGATATCCTGAAGCAGCAGTTTGAAAACTTCACCTTCAAAACAGGTGAAACCATGACTCAGCAATACTTCAGGTATGTTGAGATAGTGGATACCCTTGTGGATGGAGGAGTTCCTCTTGAAAACAGAGACATTGTAAAGAAGTTCATGTCCTCACTTCCTAGGCAATGGACACACTATTGTGTGGTGATCAAGAGGACTGAAAATCTCAAAACTCTTACTCTAACAGAGTTATATGGGATTCTCAGTGGCTACCAGATGGAGATGAACATGCAAGGTTCATCTGGCAACTCCAACAATCAATTGGGTTCAGCCCTGCATGTGGTTGAAAGGGATAGCATAGAACCCCAACATCATCTCATATGCTACCCTGACAATTCACCAAAGGGTCCTTTCATCACCTTCCTAGAGACACCCAGGGAGAACTACACTTAAGGAAGCCCATTCCAAGAGACAAGCTCTTCTCAAGCCTTTGTGTCTTCTGATGAAAGTTGTGGCAACTCTCTTTTCACTCTTGAAGACCTGGATTGTATCCATCCAGATGATCTGGAATATATGGAAATAGTCCAGCAGATGGCTCTACTCACTCATAGAGCCAAGAAGTTCTACAAGAGAACTGGAAGGAGGTTTCCAAGCAATGCAACCAGTGGAAAGTTTGGCTTGGATAAAAGCAAAGTCAAGTGTTATAACTGTAACCTGATGGGCCACTTTGCTAGAGAGTGTAAGGCACCTAAAACAAATGGTGGCCAAGCACAAACCAGACCAAACTACACTAAGAAAGCCCCTCAGAATGAAAAGTCAAAGCACCAAGTTGTTGTTATTGAAGAAGGAGGCTTTGACTGGAGCTTTCAGGTGGAAGATGCTTCTCCAAACCAAGCACTAATGGCAAATCATGATGAAGCCAAGGTATTGGAACATCTCTGTACTCCTGAATGCATTGCTAAAGTTAACTGATACAGGTCTTATAACTTGGACATGAGATCTGATCTTGAGTCCTTAAACATTTTAAAATCTGATTTTAGAAAGTATGAAATGATTATAAACTAAAGATAAGGACTTAGAGAAAACCATTTCAGTTCTAAAACATGAGCATACAGATTTTAGGACTCAAATCCAAGATCTCATAACCAAGCTGACTGAGTGCCAGGCAGAGCTTGTGATCAGCAAAGCCAGGGCAAAAAAGAGTGTTCTTGAAGAAGAGACCTTCAAGAACATGATATCCTCATCCCTGCACAACAAGGTGTGTTATCAAAATAGACAGGGACTGGGATCCAATGAGATAGCTCCTCCACACACAATCTTGTCTGTAAGATCTCCTAGGTGTGGAACTTGTGAAGATGAGCTTCCTCTCATAGATCCAATAAGTGAAGAGGATGAAGAAGAGATAGTGAAGAATTCCTCTGAGAAGAGTGAAGAGGGGGATTCTAAGAAGGGCCACTATCCTTCTGAGGAGAAAAAGACTACTGTGGTGACCAAGTCAATGAGAAAGAACTTGATCAGGAAGAACAAAAGAAAAGCAAGGAAGGCTCAAGAGATCAAGGCTACTTTTGACTCTAAGCAGAAACAAGTTTTTATCTCTGCAGTGTTTGAAGTACTAAAGAATGAAGACATCAACCAAAACTCTTCAGCTAAGGGTTCTGGTTCTTGTTCGAATCATCTCAGTACCAAGAAGAAAACTGATCTGTTGTGTACCACTGCTGCACAGCCTGGACATCAAACTCCAAGAACAGTTCCCAGCCTATAAGAACTGTCTCAGCATCTGCAAAGATGAAGGTGGAGAAGGGATGTGACCAAAGATAGTCTTGCTCTCATAAGGAGACTCTTGTGAAGAAGAAAATGTTGTGTGTCATGTGTGAAAGTACCTCTCACATTGCTAAGGATTGTCCATACAATCCTAAAAGTACTGTCTATATGACCAAGACAAAGAATTCAAAGAGTTTCAAGAAGATTCAAGCTTCGGAAGGAAAGTCTGTTTCCTTCGGAAGCTCCAAATCAAAGAAGAAGGCAAATGGAAAATTACCTTCGTAAGAGAAGTTGGTCTCGGAAGAAAGGAATTCTTCCGAAAGCAATGAGGTCTGTTGCAGTGACTGTAGAATCTTCCGAAGGTTCAGTCATCAAAACTTCCAAAGTCCCAAAAGCTTCCGAAGTTTTGAAGGTCAAGTCCAAGACTCCAAAGGTGGTGTGGAAGTCCAAGAAAGACCATGTGACTGAAGTTTCTCCATCAACAACAACTCAAGATCCTTCTAGCACAACCATAGGATCTATTACTGTTGCGTTACCTTCTATTATACTTAGTGAGCCCAAGACAAATAAGGCTTGGGTTTCCAAATGTAACTAATCATTTTCCTTGTGCAGGAACAGCTCAAGACAAACAAGAATGTCTGGATCATTGATAGTGGCTGTTCCAGGCACATGACAGGCAATAGGTCACTACTCCATAACTTTAAGAGGATTGATAGAGGACCAGCTGTTTTTGGAGGAGATGAAGGTGGTTACATTTCTGGAAGGGGCAAGGTCAAAATGGTAAGCTCAGCATTGAAAAGGTAAACTTTGTCAAGGAGCTTGGGTACAATCTTCTGAGTGTATCCCAATTTTGTGATCAGAGTCATAACATGCTCTTTACTGAGCATGAGTGCATTGTTCTCAAGCCTGGAGTGGTCATTCCTCATGAGCACATCCTGCTTAGAGCCCCCAGGAAAGGGAACATGTAGAAGACGAACTTGCAAGAAACATCTCCCTCTGGAGAAGTTTCATGCTTTTGGTCTAAAGCCAATAGTGATGAGTCTTTCCTATGGCATAAAAGAATGTGCCATGTAAACTTTAAGAACATGAATAAACTAATTAAACATGTTTGGAAACTAGAATACCAAAGAAAGAGTTTACAAGTGATGATCATTGTGTTGCATGTCTGAAAGGGAAGCAACATAAGGTATCTCACAAGCCTAAGGAAAGGAACTCCATCACTACTCCCTACACTTATTACATATGGATCTCTTTGGCCCCACCTGTGTAATGAGTCTAGGAAGGACCTCTTATTGTTTGGTGACCACAGATGATTTTACAAGATTCACTTGGGTTTTCTTTCTTAGAACTAAATGTGAGACCCCTGAGATTTTGAAGAATTTCATCTTAAAAAATGAGAATTAAAGTGATCACAAGGTCAAAACCATAAGATGTGATCAAGGGACTGAATTCAAGAATCAAATCCTTGATACATTTTGTGATGAAAAAGGTATTACAAGACAATATAGTGCTCCCAGGACTCCTCAGCAAAATGGTGTTGCTGAGAGGAGAAATAGGACACTAATTGAAGCTGCAAGAACTATGTTGTCTGACTCTAAACTGCCCATCACCTTCTGGGCAGAGGCAGTAAACACTGCTTGCTATGTGCAAAACAGAGTTTTAGTAGTTAAGACACATGGTAAGACTCCTTATGAACTTTGGCACAAGAGAAAACCTTTCATTGGTTTTCTCAGGTCATTTGGATGTCCTTGCACCATCTTGAATACCAAAGATCAAATTTCCAAGTTTGCTGAGAAATCAGATGATGGACACTTCAGTGGATACTCTTCCCAAGCTAAGGCTTATAGAGTATACAATCTCAGAACTAGAATTGTTGACGAGTCAGCCAATGTGACTTTCAATGAACACACACCCTGTGTGTCTGGTTCTAGTCCTGATTGGCTATTTGATCTTGATTTAGTTACCAACTGTTTTAACAAATCTTATGAGAATATTTCAGGATCTGCAAAAATTTTAAATACAGGTGATCCTGATCCAAGATTTTAGCTAAGAAGACCTTCAACTCATACATCTTCAGCTCCAGTTGGAACTACTTCAGCAAATGAGGTTTCTATCAGCACTATAATGACAAATTCAGCTGATACATCTGGGGTGCCTTCAAATTCTAGTTCAGATAAAGATACCTCAATTGTGGAAGACAACAATGGTGATGGTGAAAGTGATCAGGAATTTCTTGATGCTATTAACCACACCATAGATGACAACATCAATGATGTCACACACTCTTTGGATCAAGTCAATCTTGATAAGTGTGGTGATACGGTGGGTGAATCATCTATGCCAATTTTAAATTTCTCAAATTTGGATCTTTCTCAGCAACTTGCTGTGATCCCTCAGCTTAGGATCCACAAGTCTCACCCCACCACAAACATCATTGGAGATGTTGTCACAGGGGTAAGAACAAGAGGACAAACCAATGAAGCAAATGTTTGTCTTCACTCTTGTTTCTTATCCCAGATAGAGCCAAAGAAAGTTGATGAGGCTCTAAAGGATGGAAGTTGGGTTGAAGCTATGCAACAAGAGTTGCTTCAATTCAAAAGGAAAAAAGTTTGGAACCTTTGTCCTCTTCTTCATGGGAAGACTACCATTGGAACCAAATGGGTGTTTAGGAATAAGAAGGATGATAGAGGCATTATCATCAAGAACAAGGCAAGACTAGTTGTTCAAGGATACCCACAAGAAGAGAGGATTGACTACATTGATGTCTTTGCTCCTTTAGCAAGATTAGAAGCTGTTAGGATATTCCTGGCATTTGCTGCATCCAAGAACTTCAAGGTCTTTCAACTTGATGTGAAGTGTGCTTTTCTGTATGGAGTGATTGATGAAGAGGTGTATGTCAAACAGCCACCTGGTTTGTAGACCCTGATCATCCTGATTATGTCTGCAAGCTTGACAAAGCTCTTTATGGGCTTCATCAGGCACCCAGGAAGTGGTATGAGACATTGTCTGAGTATCTTTGCAAACATGGATATAGGAGAGGTACTATAGATGGAACTCTCTTCATCAAAGGACAGGGAAATGACTTATTGCTAGTTCAAGTGTATGTAGATGACATCATCTTTGGTTCAACTAATCCAAAGCTTTGCAAAGACTTTGAGAAGCTGATGAAAGACAGATTTGAAATGAGTGCAATGGGAGAACTCAATTTCCTTCTGGGAATTCAAGTGAAGCAAGTTGAAGATGGTATCTTCATAAGTCACTCAAAGTATGTTCAGGACATACTCAAGAGATTCAACATGACTGATTGTAAGATTGCTAAGACACCCATAGCCAGAAACCACTCCCTTGGACCTGATCTTGAGGGGGAGTGTGTAGATGAACACTTATACAGGGCTATGATTCGGTATCTTATGTATCTTACAGCTAGCAGGCCTGATATCATGTTTGCTACATGTATTTGTGCAAGATATCAAGCCAACCCTAAGATTCTCACCTCATCACTGTCAAAAGGATTTTAAGATACCTCAAAGGTGCTTCAACACTTGGTTTATGGTATCCAAAGAATCCGGACTTCAATCTGTATGCTTATACAGATAGTCATTATGGTGGTTGCAACATGACTGCAAAGTCTACATCTGGGGGATGTCAATTACTTGGTGGAAGGGTTGTCTCATGGCAATGCAAGAAACAATCCTGTGTGTCTGCATCAACTACTGAGGCTGAATACATTGCTGCTGCAAGTTGCTGTGCTCAAGTGCTTTGGATTCAAAATCAGATGTTGGACTATAGATTTAACTTCAAGGAGACTCCTATCCACATAGACAACAATAGTGCTATCTCTATCACTGAGAACGCTGTGCAGCACTCAAGGACCAAACACATCAATATCAGGTATCATTTAATAAAAGATAACTATGAAAAGGGATTAATTAAACTAGTCAAAGTTCATACAGATGAACAATATGCTGATCTGTTTACAAAAGCTTTTGATGAACAGAGATTTAAATATCTATATCAGCTATTGGGATGATTAACTTTGAGTAGATCTTTTCTTAAAACTAATTCTATTTATTTCTTAAAGTTATGTGTGTCCTAAGTTGTCTAGTTCATCACTTTCATAAGCTCATGTTTTCTTTGGATATAAAATCCTTTTTGAAGACTTTCCTTAGATTCTTGAAAATTTTATAATCCTTCGGAAGATATATTTTTACCTTCAAAAGCAAATCATGTCTTCAAAAGAAATAACTGTCTAAGAAATTTTACCTTCGGAAAAAGTTTCAATCTACCTTCCGAAGCTTAAATACTTGTCTCAGACACTTATTTGTTTTTAAGGACTTTTTCCTTCCGAAGCAAAATTAACTCTCGGAAGCTTTGTTGTTTTATATACAAAGCATTCAAGTGTTTATTTCTCTTCCGAAGCAAAATTTTCAAGATTCTCAGGAAAATCTTCCGAAGTCAATTTAGCTTCGGAAGCTTTTTCATTAAAACTTCCGAAGATAATTTAGCTTCGGAAGCTTTTCGAATTCCAAGATAACTATTTTTTGAGCAAAAGCAAACTACTTTTTCAGAGGTGGGACCGAAGATAATTTACCCATTGGAAATACCTACTCCATGTGGTTATTCACAGCTTGTCAAACAAGCATAGATGGTGGGACCAGATTCCTGAGGATCTCTCCTTCATAGTGCATGGAATGGTTCAAGGGGTCAAGTTCAGGTACTCTCAATTTGTCTATACCAATTTGCTCGCTAACTTGGACTCCTTATAGTATTATATGTTTCCTAGATATGTTCAACACATTCTCAACTGCGAACTGGGCTCACAGTTGAGGGAAACAGATAATATTCTTAAATTGGGACAGATGAAGCCCGACATCTTTAAAATCATAAAGAAGCCAACTGTAGGCTTCTCAGGGGTAGAAACAGCCCTTTTCCCCAAAATGTTAGAGCTCATTGCTCAAGGTGACAACCTAGCAACCAAGCTAGTGTTGAACCCACACCTTCTACCTTTCTACCACTAAAAAGGCCTCAAGTAACCCTTACCTATCAAAGAAAATCCAAACGAACCCCTGCTCAAGCTATTGAGTCTGTGCAGGTCCCCATATACTCACCTGTACAGGAGGAAGTGGACACTAGAGCTCCCACTTCCCCTGAGGAGCAAACCACTCCCATCTCTTCAACAATCAGGACTGAGGTTCCTCATGCTCACCCTGATGAGCTCACAAGCCTAACTGCCTTAAGCCTTCACTCTGAGTCTCAACACTCAAGTAAACAACCTTCAGGGGACAGTTACCATCCCCAGCCTTTAGATCTAAATCAACCCATTCCCAACCTTTCATTCTATACTCATGAAGACTTAGGTTTCAGTGAGTACCATGAATCTCTCTTCTCTTCCCCTACTCAAAGAGAGATGAGTACTCCTGAGTCACCCCAGTCTAGCCCACATCAGTCACCTATAACTGAGGTGGATACTTTTGAACCTGTTCAGGATATCCATATGAAAGAGGCTCTCACTTCTGTAAGTGATTACATTATTAAGACCTCAACCATGGCAACTTAGCCCATTGACATCTCAATTGAGAATGTCAATGAGCTGAGGAAATCCAGCAGCCAAGAACTTGAAGCTGGTGGTGAGAGAGAGGACTTTGGTCCAATCATCTCATCCCAATGATTCTTCTGATGAAGACGAGGGGAATCTGAGACTAAAGGTACAACAACTGTCAAAAACATGCTCCTATTTAGTCTATAAGGTTAGTCATCTTGAATCTTAGGTGACTACCCTTCAAAACCGCGTCAATGATCAGCAACTTGAGATATCTTATCTCAGGGAAAAACTAGCTGGGAGACCTTTAAGAAGAGTTCAACCAGGAACACAAGAACCTGTGAATGTGGTTGACCTAACCTCTAGCTCACCTATGCAAGAGGGTGATGCTACCAGAAAGGGAGAGAAAGACATTACAGACACAGAACCTGGGAGCTCTTTAAAGAGTATGAACATTGAGGACTCACCATCCTCACTTGCAATTGTGCATACTCAGCAACTTCCGCAATTTCACATTAATGTGGACTCTATAGACTCTATCATCAGGAGTCTCTTTGAGGAAGGTATACCAAGGGCTATGTCATCCCCACCTCAAGGAACTTCAAACTACATTATTGGGTGGAGGTATGATGCTGATAGAAGAGCCATTATTCTACATAGATTTCAAGGGTAACAAGAAGTATTTGATTTTCAAACCTTGAACTACTATGAAGGTCTTGATCTGGTCAACATGCCACTTGTCAATCCAAGCAAATCAAGACAAGCTGACAGGTTGGCACTCAGAATTCAAGACATAATTACTGGAGAGTTCAGCCTAAGAAGGAGACAAAGGCAATCAGGTAATGTCATTGGTCAACCGGATGCTGAGGCAGACCCTGAGATTAGCTTCAATGGGAAAACCTTAGCTGAAGGCCTAGTGATAGAGCCTGAGAGCCCTGTCACACCAACAACTGCTTCAGAAATTCATTCCCTCAGTGAAACACCTGCTGGTGAAGGTGTCTCACAACCTCTCTCTGGCCAGAGCATGGTGCTACACCAAGCAATGAAGGCCAAACCTCTATCCACCCTGAGTCACAAAGGTCTGTGGGTGACAAAAGGAAAAGGATTTTGACTCCTGAGGAAATTGAGGAGGAGGAGAGAGAGAGGAAGAGGAAGCTAAGGGGAGAAAGTTCCCTTGGGTCTTCAGGTTTTATGCAAGCTGCAATCAGGGCTGCCCCCAGACCAAATACTCAAGATGATGAGTTGAGGGCAGTGAGGATTACTTACCTGCAGACCAGGAACTATGACATAGATGAAATTATTTCTCTCCCCTTAGAGCAACTAAATGAACTGACTGACATGGAAGTATCAAGAGAGATGAAAGAAAAAGGGGATGCAAGGTTACTTCTCCAATTCAAAGAGGAGAAGAGACAGAAAAGACTCTACAATCATGCTCCTACTCTCTCCCTAGTTCAAGAAAGTCCTATGCAAGAGACTATGGTTTCAACACAAGAACCTTAGGTAGACAAAAACAGACAGACAAAACATGATCAACTACCTGAGTGCCACAGGTCTTCACCAGGCATCTGCACTCCTTCCCTTCTCCTTTGAGTACATTGAGTTTGAGTATCTCAAACAACTTGAACTTCAAGTGCTCAAAGAACAAAAAACTACAAAGGGAAAGATGAGGGAAGAGGCTGCAAAGTCAAGAGCCATCATCCAAAAGAATATGAAGAAGTCTGTTGACAGTCAAAGGATGATGACCTTCTTGAAGCTGTATGGATTCTCCGGAAGGAGACTTGGCCCTATGTCTTTATCCCTAATGGATGAGCATATCAGGGTAATCAAGTAGAAGATCAAGAGTGGAGAACTGATTGACTTACACTCTCTTCCAAGTCAAGTCCCACCTGAAGTGGAGGTTAAGGTTGAACAACATGAGACAACACAACCCGGACCTCCTGCTAAGCCTCAGCAAGCTTCATCTTCTGATCCACAGCAGGGTCAAACTCCCTCTCCTTCTGAACCTGTGATGGAGGAACACCCAACTGAGAAAGACAAGGATGATCAACAAGGTGCTGCAGACCAGTCTTCTCAGTTAAAGTCCTCTAAGAGGAAGAGGAGGATGGCTTCTAAACCAAAGTCTAAGAAGAAGAAGCCTAAATCATCTACTTCTACACCTCAGGTTGTGTCAGATCAACATGAGAAAGTGCATGAAGAGGCAGCCCAACCAACTCCAATTCAAGTGGCTCCTCTTGCAGCTGAGACACCCATCTTATCCTGGACCTTCTCTACCAATCCAGAAAGATGGCATGTAATCAGAGATCAAGGTGTTGAGAATGTCTATACATGGCAAGACATAATCAACTTACCTCTGCATGATCTCTTTGAGATGAGAAGATACTATGAAAGTCTGAATGATCCTGACCATCTAATGAAGAAGGGTATGGTCATCATTGTGCTAAAGACTACTAACATCTGAAGATCTTCTAAATGTTTTAGTAGCATTAGCCTAGGGGGAGTTTGTAAAGATTCATATAAGTCGGATGCAACCAAAACATCGAAAGTCTCTCTGCAAGCAATGCACTAAAGAACTGAAGTAGAATTGCTTCGGAAGTTTTACACCATGCACTAGATATATTCTAAGTGTAAAATCTTCCGAAGCCAAGACCAATATCTTCCGAAGACAAAAGTGAAGTCTTTCGAAGCTTCAGAGACAAAGTCTTCCGAAGCCAAATAGTGAAGACAGATTTCTTCCGAAGACTTTTAAGGATATGCCTTTATCTGATGTACTTTACCATAAAGCTGGACCACCTTTCTGCTGCAACTCTGTAAAGTCACCAACTTACATGAGTTGATGAAAGGTCCATGCTTTTGGTAACTGTACATTGAGGTCTTGAGTCCATGCTGTCTACTTTATGTACTTTTATCCTTTTTGTAATATATTAGGATGTGAGCTATGGCATGTCATAGTCACAAGTCAAAAGGCAGATATGCCTTTTGATTCTACAATTGATTTTGTTTGTGTCTAGTCAATTTTATCCAGCTGGCTTTCAAAGTCTAGTCGGCTGTAGGTTGTAGTATAAGTATTCCATGTTCTAGTATCTTTCTTTAAGCTTTGTAACACTTGTAATAGAACTTGAGAAAGCAATATACTGCATCCTTGAAACCCAATCTCTTGTGTTCTTATGTTCTGTCTCTTACGCATTACTTGTGTTCTTAGTATCATTATTGTGGTTAATCCAGTTTACTGTTTGATTAAGTTTGGTTAATCTCCTCTTTGTGTTGTTGTGTTGTAAGTGACCACCCTTCACCGGTCCTGCAAAAGGATATTTTGTTATCTGAAGGGTACTCTAACACTTGGGTTGTGGTATCCTCATGATGATGACTTTGAGCTCATGGCGTATAGTGACTCAGATTACGGTGGCTGCAAGATGAATTACAAGTCTACATCAGCAGGGTGTCAATTCTTTGGGAGGAGATTAGTGACCTGGCAGTGTAAGAAGCAGTCCTCGGTTGCATTGTCAACCTGTGAAGCCGAATACGTTGCTGCTGCAAGTTGCTGTTCACAAATCATTTGGATTCAACAGCAAATGCGGGACTACGGTTTGAATTTCTCTTGTACTCCTATTTTTGTTGATAACTCTGCTGCAATTGCAGTAACTAAAAATGGCATAAAATATCACTTTATACGTGACTGCTTTGAAAAGAACTTAATCGCTGTGGTAAAAATAAACATTGAAAAGAACTTAATCAATGTGGTAAAAATAAACACTGATTTTCAACGCGCTGACCTCTATACAAAGGCTTTTGACAAACCACGTTTTCTATATTTGTTAGAGGTCAACAACGTTAAAAAGAAAAGTGATGTAATTCGAGATGATGACCATGTGTAGTCCGATGCATTTAGTCCATTTTTAATTTTATTTCCTTATTTATTCTATTTTCTGTTTAAATTAATCTGATGTTATTTCTTTGCCTATTAAAATCCTAAAAGCGCAAATCATTTATGGTTTTAGAATTTTAGGGGGAGAATAGGTTTAGGTAACAACATTAAAAAAATATAAAAAAATATAAAAAAAATGAGGAAGAAGGAGAGGCAAGCTGATAGAAAGTAGATCGTATCTGTAATACCGGTTCAATGACTTTGGAAAATGATAGTACACAGGAACAAATCAAGTGGGACCTTAAAAGTTTAAATTAGATAAGACGTCGAATTCAAAGTATAAGTCTGTGTAGTCTGAGCAATATAAAAGGAAAAATGATAGCAAAACTGGTTACTACTAAGGTAACACAATGAAAGTAGACCTAGAGATTGGCAGACCACAGATAATATGTCGGTAGATTCAACACAATAGATGATTAGACCTGGTTGGTGATCTCAAGATCTAACTAAGTTGTTCAACTGACTGTGGATTCCATCTTATCACTGGTTAACACAATCAATAATATTCCAATAAGGGGTGACGAGCAAATAAACGCCACAAATGTGAGCGGATGACCATAAATAGAGCAAAGCATGAAAAAAATGAAAATCAAACGCTATCAAGCTAATAACTTATGTTGTTTGCGTGTTATGTGCAAACAAAAAATAAAGAAGCTCTAACAAGAAGATAGGTTGTGTGCCTCTCTGCTGTGCGATGGCACTGACCTGAGGATAAGCATAACCTAGATATTCTAGAATTCATTGTTGTTTGCCGCCTCTCTGCTTAGCGATGGCACTGACCTGAGGCTTGGCTTCTCTTTGAAAGCTCTAAGAATAGTTTCTTCTTGTCAAAATTCCCGTAGACCGCTCAAAATCTCCTGGGGAATGTTGACTACCACATAAGCGTGGGATCCACAAATGTTGGTTGAAATAATTAAACCTTAAACTATCACCAATTTGTGTCAAAAGTCTGTGTATGGATTTAAGAGGACCAGCATACTGACAATCATCGTGGCTACAATTCTTGAAAGTCCAACTCAATGTGGGGATCTAATAGTACCGATATGATTTCCAAAATTTGCTAACGACTTTTGATTAATAACAAGAAATGAGCATCAAAAAGTTTTTATAACATGTCCCAAATGATTTGACTTTCCTGTATGATTCCAAATTGAATAGGTCCAGCTATGGTCAAAATAAATTGAAGCTGCCTATTCCGGAACCGAATCCATTAGATTTCTATCTTAGGATTTACACCTCACACAAAAAGTCAAATACAAGTTTAGTTTTATACTTCAGCTTATGTCTTTTATTTTATTTAAATTTAGTCAAATCAGTTTGTTAATATCGGACTACATCATGGAATTCAATAACGGAGTAAATCACCTAAAAGGGTCACGTCTGAGGTGACCACACGTGTTTTCAAAAGGTAAATGGGTCACGTCTGAGGTGACAAAGTGTTTAAAAGGATCACGTCTGAGGTGGTCAAAAGTTTTTCAAATTAAAATGATCATGTCTGAGATGATCAAATGTTCATAATGTTAAATCAACAATTTAAAAGGGTTTAAATGTCAAACGGTCATAAAGTCAAAAAATTCATGAGTATGACCCATTCGCACGACTCGACCATGAGTATGGACCAACCGCACGAATGGACCATACTCATGCCTTATATAGTCAAATGGACATGAGTATGGACCATTCAACCGAATGGCTTATCAGAATGAGCCATTCGACCGAATGAGAGTGTGCGAATGAGCCAGTTGCCCGACTGAACTCCAGTCGGCCAACTGAAGGTGATCGACTGATCCAATCGCACGACTGAGGTCCATTCGCCCGAATGAAATGAGGGAATGGGTCCAGTCGGCCGATTGAACTCAGATTCAGTATAAATAGGGCACAGTCGATCGCATTCGACTCATCACCCCCTAATCGCCCTTTAATCGCATAGCCTACCGTTACTCTGCCAAAAATTTCATCAGACCAAGATTTTACACTTCTATTGATATTCTGACATTTGTGTGTGATCATACAGGTTCAATGAGTTGAAATCTCACCGAAATCTGGAGTATTGGTGCCCTAATCCGTGAAATAAAACCTCACAAGAACAGAACCATTAAACGGACTAATAACCTACTTAAACCAAGTAAAATGTTAAAACTAAAGTTATTAGGTTATTAGTTAAGTGATTGCGAGTCTAAAGAGCCATTACACAACGTTTAATTTCATGAATTGGTCAAGATTCGAATCTCAGTCAACCGAACAGTGAGTCATGCGACTGGTCGTCAGGATGAACTCCAATCGCACGATTGAGCTGGCCGAATGGCTAAATTGGACGAATGTATCATACGAATGAGCTCATTTGGCCGACTGAACCAATCGCAGGCTCAGTCAACCGATTGAACTCAGTCGCCTGTTCATTCACCCGACTGAATCCAGTCGCATGACATGACAACCGACTGAACAAGCGCAAGCTCAGTCGTGCGTATGAGCTCAATCGCACGACTAAACTTCAGTTGCATAGTTCATTCGCACGACAGTCCAAAAAGATTCAAATTTAGGAAATTCAAATGGCTATTCTCTTACACACACTAACATTTATCTATACTGTGTAACAGATGGCGAGTCGCTGGACCATGAGCACGAAGCACAACATATTTGCTCACTTGGATCTGACTTCAAGGAATGCTACCGAGTTCTCGGGCATCATCATATTCCTACGGAGATCTAGGATATTCTGAGCTATCTCGACACCATGTACTCCTTACCGCTCAGTCCAACAGGCTTTCTGGGAAAGCGCTGTAGTGGAAGGTCCTCGGAGCCCCATTGCATCAGGAGCTCAATATTCGACAAGGCTATTGAGATCACAGAGGACGATCTCCGGACTATTCTAGAGTTTGGGGATGACGCTGATTGTCCCACCCGTTTACATCCACTTACTGTTTGAGGATGTTTCATGAGGGCTAAGTACTCTGGGACATCAAAGCAGGTGTGCTCAACAAGAGAAATCTGTGCCCCCAGTTCAAGTACCTCGCCCATGTGCTACTCAAGTGCATAGCTTCTTGGAAGGGAGGTTTCGACGAGCTTTTTGATAAGATTCAGAACGCTTATGCAATGTTGGTGCTGAACCACCCGTTCAGTTTCTCCAGGATGATCTTCAACTATCTGGTGGAGAATATTGAGGGGAAGGGGAATGAGGGATTTTGTATGAACCCTAGATTCATGCTGATGATCATTGATCAGAAGCTCCCTCAGCTACCTAAGGAGAAGGAGGACGCGGTGGTGCTTGAGGTGATGGATGATACCACCTTGGGCCGGATGAAGGTCTACAGGGGGAAGCAGGTGAAACCCCCTGTGAGACGACTGTTTGGACATTTGAGTCGAGTGGACTACATGGTGCCAGCGAAGAGGAAGTGGCGTCACGATGATAGTGACTCAGATTCTGAGCCGATTGTACTCCCATCCGATTATTCTGATGATATTGACAGCGGTGATGGTGGAGATACTGGTCCCACCCATTCTAGGGCCACTACCGCAGATGTTATATCTCCATCATCCACCCACGGAGGAGCAGAGACGGCAGGATTCATCAGGACTTTCAGCCTGATGAGGAGGACGAGTCAGACAAGGAGCCGTTGACTCGAATGGTGGGTAGCAAGGTGGTTGCCACCGAAAGAGGGATTAGGGCGGTAGGTGGACGCCAGGGTGAGTCTGGGAGGCTGTTACTGATCCATCTTGCACCCTAGACCAGCCCAGCAGCCAAGGGGGAGCATCCTCCTCGAAGGGATCGAGGAAAAAGAGGATGGCTCAGCCGCACGGGATGAAGAGTAAGCGAAGGAGATTCACATTGATCACCACCTCGTCTACCACCACCACCACCACAGCTACCACCACCACTACCACACCCTCTACCACTATTACCACACCCCCACCACTACATCCATCCCATCTACCACCATATCTACCATACCCACTCCACCACCACTTTCATCTATACCAACCCCAATCTTCACCACTGCCACCACCACCACCACTAGCCCCCATGTCGGCCCATCATCACACCCCGCCTATACATCTGGATCACCTCTACCTCCCAGTGGGGTAGAGGAACAGCTCTCGGCACTTAACCGTATGGTGCTGAGGCTGTTGGCTGCCGATGATGAGAAGACTGCTCAGATTTGTCAGCTAGTAGACCTTACTGCTGCCTAATCTCTGCAGATATCTCAGCACGCACAACAGATAGAGCAGCAGGCCCAGATGATGGATGCACATCGCGTAGAGATGTCCCAACTCCAGGAGCAGAATGCCCAATCAGCTAAAAGGATAGAGGAGTTGGAGACCACCAACAAGACCATCATGTTGCGGCTCAAGGGATCAAAGGACGAGCCCTTAAAGATCAAGGAAGGAGATGGAGATGATAGTGATAATTACAGTGATGATGATGATGGTGATGGTGATGATATTGAAGATGATACGGATGTTGGTGATGATGCTGGTGATGATGATGTTGATGATGATGAAGAAGACACATCTGCTGCGGGTGCCACATCTGCAAGTGAGAGGAGGACGAAGAAAGCACAAGATCAAGGTGCCTCAACAACCGCCCCGTCAGCAGAAGAGAATATGATCCAGGACAAGTGTAAAACCTAGCTGTTTTTGTTATTTAAATCATTTGTATTTGAATCTTGTATCATATTAATGAAATGAATGTTTATATTTAATGTTGATGTGTCTGTTTTGATTATTAACTAATGATTGCTGTGTTGAATGTCTAAATCAAGCAGATCCAAACTTTCAGAGGGATAAATATGATGTTGCTCCCCTCCAACAGATCAAGACTCAGCTCATGTTGATTCTTGATCTGCAGGGTATAGTCAAGAGATCGGTGATGTACACTCCTGAAGAAGGAGAAATCATTCACAATCTCACTGACGAGCAAATAGCAGAAATGTCCAAACTCAATGTCGACGAGATCGTGAAAGACGCTCCAACAGTCCATGTGGAAAGTGACGACGAGCTCAACGATGTGGACGAAATCAAGATTGAAGATGTCACTAACCAGCATTATCCAGAGTACACTGACAATGCGGGTAATGTCATTCCCAATCTGGGAGACAATCTAGTCAGTGAAACCTTGGAGACTCTGGATAAACTGGAACAAGAGTCAGACAATACTGAAGATAAGGCCCAAGCCTCGGATGCTGAAGTTAATATCAGAAAGGCTGAGTGGGCTGCATGCTTTAAAGAGATAAGAGCCCAATGAAGTGCTTCAAAGTCGACTGTCTACACCAAGCTGTACAAAGTGAAGAAACATCACAAGGTGTCGGGCAGAATCATAGCATGGGCATATTTTGAAGATCTCAACGTTTATGCAGTTAAACGTGAGCAAGGGATCGAGTACTTCAGGTTCCCACACGACCTGAAGACTCTTCCTGGATTTGAGCTGAACTAGTTAGCGAAGCTGAAATTGCTATACGCTGATCCACGCAACATGTCTGGATGGTTTGAAGCAGCTCTGAAGAGAGAGTACCACACCAGATGAGTCAACTTCAAACCTCAACAACCAACGAGGTATATCCGAAGGTCTGAGGTTGATACCATAACTGGAAAACCAAGAATAGTGCTGAAGTGGAGTCCTCCACGCACCATGTCTTAGATCCCACTACGAGAAATGCCACAGGACTTCACTCCACACTTCAAATAGTGGTACTATGATTGGAGGACAGGAGAGGCAGTCATAGTCTTGAACAAAGAAGGCAAAATGGATACTATCAGGGTATTTGACCCGATGTGGCTCACAAACTTGTCTGCAAATGATGTATATACATTATACAAGTGGCCACTATTCTATGACTCAAATCATTCTCACAGAAATACCCAACAGTTTCCCCCTCTTTCACTATATTCTTCAATTACACTATTCCTTAAACCTAAATTCTCCCAAACTACCTTTGTTTTTCATCTTTCTTCATCCTTAAGCTTCTCAAATGGCCAACCTAAACCGCAGAAACAACCATGATTTCTACGTGCAACTTCACAGGCAACACAACCACGTTCGTTTGTTAAGCTCTGAGAAAGATGAAAGTTTCTCAGAGATTTGCCGTTTCTTAGCTCTATCCAACTACTTCACCTACCTTACCATCGATCCTACTCTCTATGAGGATCATCTTCTTGAATTCTGGAAGACCTACCAAGAGGTCATTATCGATGGGGAGAAGGCACTGTCTACCACAGTGCAAGGGAGGACAATCTTCATCACTCTAGCCATCATCAACACTCACTTGCAGCTGGATGATGAAGAAGGTGAGTCGTCTTTCCCAAAGGAATCTGTAAATCATTCCTTGGAGCAGATGGGTTATGAGGGAGATTTCTATGTAAATACCTTCAGGAAAGGGAAGGTCTCATCCCCAGTGGAAATACCTGCTTCATGTGGTTATCCACAGCTTGTCAAACAAGCATGGAGGGTGGGACCTGATTTCTGAGGATCTCTCCTTCATAGTAAATGGAATGGTTCAATGGGTCAAGTTCAGGTACTCTTAGTTTGTTTATACCAATTGGCTTGCTAACTTGGACTCCTTAGAGTATTATATGTTTCCTAGATATGTTCAACACATTCTTAATTGTGAACTGGGCTCACAGTTGAGGGAAACAGATAATATTCTTAAATTAGGATAGATGAAGCCCGGCATCTTTAAAATTATGAAGAAGCCAACTATAGGCTTCTCAGGGGTAGAAACAGCCCTTGTCCCAAAAATGTTAGAGCTTATTGCTCAAGGTGACAACCTAGCAACACAAGCTAGTGTTGAACCCACACCTTTTACCTCTCAACCACCAAAAAGACCACAAATCACCCTCACCTATCAAAGAAAATCCAAACGAACCCTGCTCAAGCTATTGAGTCTGTGTAGGCCCCCATACACTCACCAATACAGGAGGAAGTGGACACTAGAGCTCCCACTTCCCCTGAGGAGCAAACCACTCCCATCTCTTCAAGAATCAGTGGTGAGGTTCCTCATGCTCACCCTGGTGAGCTCACAAGCCCAACTGCCTTAAGCCCTCACTCTGAGTCTCAACACTCAAGTGAATAACCTTCAATGGACAGTTACCATCCCCAGCTTTTAGACTAAAATCAACCCATTCCCAACCTCTCATTCTATACTCATGAAGACTTAGGTTTCAGTGGGTACCATGAGTCTCTCTACTCTTCCCCTACTCAAAGAGAGATGAGTACTCCTGACTCTCCTTTGTCTAGCCCACATCAGTCACCCATCACTAAGGTGGATACTTCTGAACCTGTTCAAGATATCGATATGGAAGAGGCTCTCACTTTTGCAAGTAATTACATCTTTAAGACCTCAACCATGGCAATTTAGGCCCATTGACACTTCAACTATGCCTGTCAATGTGGAGAGGAAATCTAGTAGCCAAGAATCTGAAGCTGGTGGTGAGAGAGAGGACCTTGGTCCAATCATGTCATCCCCCAATGATTCTTCTGATGAAGATGAGGGGAATCTGAGACTAAAGTTGCAAAAACTGTCAAAAACATGCTCCTATTTTGTATCTAAGGTTAGTCACCTTGAATCTCAGGTGACTACCCTGTAAAATAGGGTCAATGATCAGCAACTTGAGATATCATATCTCAAGGAAAACTAGCTGGGAGACTTTTAAGGGGACCTCAACCAGGAACACAAGAAACTGTGAATGTGATAGACCTAACTCCTAGCTCACCTATGCTAGAGGGTGATGCTACCAAAAAGGGGGAGAAAGTCATTACAGTCACAGAACCTGGGAGTTCTTCAGGGTGTATGGACATTAAGGACTCACCATCCTCACTTGCACTTGTGCATACTCAGCAACATCCTCAAGTTCACATTGATGTGGAGGTTATAGACTCTGTCATGAGGAGTCTCTTTGAGGAAGGCATTCCAAGGGCTATGTCATCCCCATCTCAACGAACTTCAAACTACATTATTGGGTAGAGGTATGATGTTGATAGAAGAGCCCTCATCCTTCACAAAGTTCAAGGGCAGCAAGAAGTATTTAATTTTCAGACCATGAACTACTATGAAGGTCTTTACCTGATCAACATGCCACTTGTCAACCCAAGCCAATCAAGACAAGCTGACAGGTTAGCACTCAGGATTCAAGACAGAATTACTGAAGAGTACAGCCTTAGAAGGAGACAAAGGCAATCAGGTAATATCATTGCTCATCTGGATGTTGAGGCAGACCTTGAGATTAGCTTCAAAGGGAAAACCTTTGGCTGAAGGCCCAGTGATAGAGCCTAAGAGCTCTGTCACACCAACAACTGCTTCAAAAATTCATTCCCTTGGTGAAACACCTGCTGGTGAAGGTGTCTCACAACCTCTCTCTGGCTAGAGCTTGGATGCTACACCAAGCAATGAAGACCAAAGCTCTCTCCACCCTGTGTCATGAAGGTCTGTGGGTGATAAATGGAAAAGGATTCTAACTCCCAGGGAGATTGAGAAGGAGAATAGAGAGAGAGGAAGAGGAAGCTAAGAGGAGAAAGTTCCTCTGGGTCTTCAGGATTTATGCAAGCTGCAATCAGGGCTGCCCCCAGACCAAACACTCAAGATGATGAGTTGAGGGCAGTCGGGATTACTTACCTACAGACCATGAACTATGACATAGATGAGATTATATCTCTCCCCTTAGAGAAATTAAATGAACTGGTTGACATGGAAGTGTCAAGAGAGATGAAGTAAGAAGAGGATGCAAGGCTACTTCTCCAATTCGAAGAGGAGAAAAGACAGAAAAGGTTATACAAGCATGTTCCTACTCTCTCCCCAGTTTAAGAAAGCCCTGTGCAAGAGGCTGTGGCAGCTACACAAGAACCTCAAGTAGACAAGGAAACAGATAGATAAAACATGATTAACTACCTGAGTGGCACATGTCTCTACCAGGCATCTTCACTTCTTCCCTTGTCCTTTGAGTACATTGAGTTTGAGTATCTCAAACAGCTTGAACTTCAAGTGCTCAAAGAAAAAAAGGCAACAAAGAGAAAGATGAGGGAAGATGCTGCAAAGTCAAGAGCCATCATCCAAAAGAGTATGAAGAAGTCTGCTGACAGACAAAGGATGATGAGCTTCTTGAAGCTGTATGGATTCTCTGGAAGGAGACTTGGACCTATGTCTCTATCCACAATGGATGAGCATATCAGGGTAATCAAGCCGAAGATCAAGAGTGGAGAGCTGATTGACTTACACTCCCCTCTAAGTCACGTCCCACCTGAAGTGGAGGTTAAGGTTGAACAACCTGAGACAACACAACCTAGACCTCCTGCTGAGCCTCAGCAAGCTTCATCTTCTGATCTACAATAGGGTAAAACTCCCTCTCCTTTTGAACCTGTGAGGGAGGAACACCCAACTGAGAAAGACAAGGATGATCAACAAGGTGCTGCAGACTAGTCTTCTCAGTTAAAGTCTTTAAAGAGGAGGAAGAGGATGGCTTCCAAGCCAAAGTCTAAGAAGAAGAAGAAGCCTGAATTATCCACCTCTACACCTCAGGCTGAGTCAGATCAACCTGAGGAAGTGCATGAAGAGGCAGCCCCATCAACTCCAATCCAAGTGACTCCTATTGCAGCTGAGAGACCCATCTTATCCTGGACCTTCACAAGTAATCCAGAAAGATGGCATGTGATCAGAGATCATGGTGTTGAGAATGTCTACACATGGCAAGACTTATTCAACCTACCTCTGCATGATCTTTTTGTGATAAGAAGATATTATGAGAGTCTGAGTGATCCTGACCATCCAATGAACAAGGGCATGGTCATCATCACTATGAGGACTGTCAACAACTGAAGATATTCAAATGTTTTGGTAGCATCAGCCTAGGGGGAGTTTGTAAGGATTCCTATAAGTCTGATGCAGCCAAAACATCCAAAGTCTCTCTGCATGCATGCACTGAAGAACAGAAGTAGAAATGCTTCGGAAGTTTTACACCAAGCAATAGAAATATTCTAAGTGTAAAATTTTCCGAAGCCAAGACCAACATATTCTGAAGCCAAAAGTGAAGTCTTCCAAAGCTTCAAAGAAAAAGTCTTCCGAAGCCAAAGAGTGAAGACAGATTTCTTCCGAAGACTTTTATGGATATGCCTTTATATGATGTACTTTACCATACAGTTGGACCACCTTTCTGCTGTAACTTTGTAAAGTCACCAACTTACATGAGTTGGTGAAAGGTCCATGCTTTTGGTAACTTTACATTGAGGTCTTGAGTCCATGCTTTCTACTTTATGTACTTTTATCCTTTTTGTAATATATTAGGATGTGAGGTATGGCATGTCAGAGTCACTAGTCAAAAGGCAAATCTGGCTTTTGACTCTACATTTGATTTTGTAGTTGTCGAGTCAATTGTATCCAGCTGGCTTTCAAAGTATGGCTGGCTGTAGGATGTAGTATTATGTATCTCAAGTACTTGTAACTTTTATCGTATGCTTTGTAACATTTGTAATAGAACTTGAGAAGCAATATACAACATTCTTGAAAACCAATTACTTGTGTTATTTGCCATCATATTTACTTGTCTTGTTAGCATCTTTCACTAAAAGTTAACCAGTTCCCCATTTGATCTGTTAAGTGTTCTAAGAAACTCTCCTCATCGTGTTGTTGTGTTGTAAGTGGATACCCTTCACAGGTCCTGCACCCCGTTTCTGGAACACTTACAGTTGGTCAATCATCCCACATAAAACATAAAATATACATTTAAATATATTAAAACATCACAGTAGAATAACTTAAAACCATTTTATATATTAATGACTTCTTTTGCAAAACAGTACATCATTGTTAACTGTTACCAAATATCATCGTTTGCATTACATCACAAAAACGTCATAGTTATACAAACTGGATGTCATCCAAAATAAGCCAAGTAGCTGCCTTATGCCATCCTCAGCAACAATCACCTGCCAACTGGAAACACATAAAAGTCCACATTGCTGAGTGAGTTTTAGTTTTATAACCAAAATACTTTACTTTTGCTTAAACTGTTATTTACTTTCGTTTGCGATCATACATCATACGTACAATAGATAATCTTAACATTATCTTTCATCATCATTCTTCATCATATGTTACTCGTTATTGTTCATTCGTTCTCATTCTTATCATACATTTCTTACATTCATACGTTCGTCATTATCTTTCGATGACATGTACTCTACCCCAAACATCATGCACAAGTGTTGGTACGGGGCCGAAGTCTATAAATAGTCTTCCAGCATCATGCACAAGTGTTGGTCCAGTACCGCGGCAAGTTCATTCATCTTCATCATAATTTTCAATCCGGACCAATGCCATGTGCTATACCCCAAACATCATTCACAAGTGCTGGTACTGGGCCGAAGTCTATAAAAGACTTCAAACATCATGCACAAGTGCTGGCACCAGTACCGGGGCAAGCAACAAGGATCCTATACATCTAGTCAATCACAAAGGATTAGACCCCTGTGTGCATCTTTTGGGGTAGCTAACCCGCACACAGTTGAGCTAACAACATCACAATGAGTTGTGCACCTCCTTTCATTTTGCTTGCAAGACTTTTCATTCATCCATTCATTAATGCATGCATTCGTTCATTCTTTATGTTTCTCTTTTCATTATCATTAACTTTCGCTTTATGTTACATAATACTTTCATTCATTTCATAATACATACTACGCAAAGCCTTGAAAACATACATAATAAGGAACATAGAGAATAAATAACAAAACTCACAAAATCATAAACATGCATAACATCATCATAACCATCAAATCCCCATCATACATCATCATACATTATCCCCGGGAAATCCCAAGTCAAAGTCTAAAACTTCCCTTCTTCCTTAAATTTAGAAAATATTCTAAGTCTTTTAGGCGCATGGTCATTATTCAGGCGCATGGGAAACTTCTGGGCGCATGGGCACTATACAGGCGCATGACCCAACACTTAGTCATTCTGGCAACATTCTAGGCGCATGGGCACTATGCAAGCGCATGAGTGCCCGGGCGCATGGGCAGTTTAGGCGCATGGGACACTTAGGGACTATTTGTTTGGGTCTGACCTGGCTGACTTGCTGACTCGGGCAGCCGGTCAGCCCATTTGATATGCTTGAAATTAGATCTGACCGGGTCCTTTTGGTCTGACTGGATCTGAAATATGCTGACCAGTTTAGGTGCCTTCACCCCTGCCATCCGCCACCGCGAGACCCCTTTGCGAACACCCATCCCCACCGCGCAACCCCTTTGGTGGTTGTGGTGGTGGAGGTCGGTGATGGCCGGGAGGGGATGTTGAGAAGGGGTGAGAGAGATAGAGATGGTGACGGTGGTGGTTCGGCGCTCCCTCACGGTGGCCGGCCGATGAGCCTCCACAACCTTATCCTGCTCGAAAACTTCAAACTTGCAAGCTTCTTCATCTTCGTCGGTGGCCGGCCGCTCCCTCACGGTGGTGGTGGTGGTTCTAATTTTGATTGTTGGTGGGAGGTGAAGAAGATGGATGGTGGTTGTGGAGGTGTTGTGGTGGTGAAGAAGATGTTGGTGGTTGTTGTGGTGAAGAAGATGTTGGGGTTGTGGTGGTGGTGTGGTTGTTGGACCTTATATGCCCAAGACACATACAAGATTTATGTGGTTACTACGTTATGATCCAAGTCGGGTCATACCCAATAACAAGCTATAGAAACACCAATAAATGTTTGTTTGTTGATGAGATCATACAAATAAACATTGACACCAATTTAGAAAATGGGTTTTCTAAAACATTGCTTTGTAATAGAACAACATTATATGGATAGTTTGTTCATGAGATTTTATTTGTTTCATTATTTAAGTTGGTTAAATAATAACAAATAAAAGTGTGTTAATGATATAAAATTAAAATAGGTTTTAATTTTATAAATTAAAGGTGAAAGATTACAAATTATAAAAGTTTCAAAATGGGGGGAAAACCCCTTTTGGAACATATTTTCGGCCGCCCAAAGGTGGGGGTCTTCATGAGTCTTTTAGTCTTGGTTCTTCCAAGATTTTAGACAATCTTGCACTCTTCCATCTCTCCTCTCTCAAAGCCAAACTTTCTCTTACACACACAAGCAATAGAACCTCCAAAACAAGGATGATTTTCGGACTAAGAAGCTGAAAAAAGGGGCTGTAATTTTTGGGTTTTTTTGGAGGAGCTAAAGAAGGTGTTTGAAGGGCTTGTGGGTATCACTACTTGAGGCCTCCTCCTTTGAAGGCTAGACACATTCAAGAACATCATCATCTACCTCTTTTCATCCCAACTTTTGCACAAGAAAGGTTGTTTTCTATTAACACCTTATGGTTGGTTTTGTGTTGTTTGATAGCATATTATTTCACATACATTTGATCCTTATTCTTGGGTTTTGTTTGTATTTTAATATGGCAAAATATTTCAGATTATAAACCATATATTAAACTCATTTTTCCGCTGCGTTTTCATAGTTTAAATGGTTAAACTAGCTTGTTTTACATGTGACAAAACCCAACAATGGCATCTAGAGCCAGTTATGTGGAATATGTGCTTCAAAAGGTCTTGAAAAATTAGTTTTCATGGACTTTTTCAACCCATTAGGGGCTGCTTTGTTGTGGATTTATGAATCCCTTATATTTCAAGGTTTAATCTTGCATGCTTTGGTTTAAACCTTGAAAGATTTACTTCAAATGGTTGATTGTGTTGTTTGGACAACCTTAAAGTTTAAGATTATGTTGGCTGAAACTTTAGGGCTGAAATAAGGGATTCTTTGTTGTTCTTGGATGTTGAATGTGTTTCATATTATGGTGCATAACATAGCCTTGGCCTTATGTGTTTGGTTTTGGTTGATTGTGTTTTGTCATGTTGGTTTGTTTCATGAAAGGGTTGTAATTTGTGTTTTGTATCTTGGGTTGTAATTTATTTATTCATTTGGTTATGTAATAAATAGATTAGGTGCATTTCTTTTATTAGAAAAGTTGTATTAGGATATGATTTTTGTAAAAGAAGATGCACAAGATGAAGACTCAAAAAAGGACACAAAAGACATGGACACTTAAAGCATTTGGATGTAGATTTAAGTGGAATTCATGGACACATTTTGATGTGTCATCTTCACCCTTAGGAAAGACCTTATGACAACACTTGTGATGGCAAACAAGTGTGGTCAACTTAGTGGCTATGGTTATGCACCCATGTTTGTATGTTTATGCTTGTTTGGATGTTTGTTGTTTGATTGTTTGGTTGTCATTTGGTTATGCATTACAAACCCATTAACAAACTTAACAAGCTGAAATTTTGATGGTTCTTTATCATTAAGTGGTTAATAAAAGGTTATTAAAAGGATTAATGTTTTTAATAAAAGAGGTTTTATTAAAAAAATGAACCATAGGGTACCTTGTATTTGAAAGCATGCAAATATAAGGTACATAGAGTTTTCTAAACTAAGATTATGAAAACTCAACTTTCTTTTATAAACAAGTTTAACACCATCCTTTTGCACAACACTTGAGTCATTTGGAAACTCTTAATGGGATAAAGGTCACCTAACCATTTTGAGGGAACTTGTGACTTGAGGTGGGAATACCATATTTGTGGGATAAAGGTCACCTAACCACTTATGTTGGAAAACTCACATGTGTGTGCAAGTAGGGTAACTTGATTTGCAAACCATGTTAGATGGATCACCTACAATATGGTTTACAAAGGTGTTGATGGGATAAACATGTCGACTATACATATGATGTTTTAAAGTCGATCCCATACCCTAGAAGTTGCAAAGGGTTGCAATTGTCAAAATGTTGACTACCTTGTTAATTTAAATAATGGGATAAAGGTCACCTAACCACTATTTAAATGTAACGTTGGATTCTAGATTTAAAATTATGTAAGACACTTAAAAGGGGTTTTAATTATTAAAATATGAACAATATCGAAATTACTAAAATTGAACTTTGTTATATTTTGTAGATGGCCACCAACAATAATGATAACAATGAAATCCTGACCGCTCACTCACTATCACTAAGAACCATTCTCCAAAAGGAGCGTCTAAACCATAACAACTTTATTGATTGGTTTCGAAACTTGAGAATTGTTCTCAAGCAAGAGAAACGATCATACATATTAGACGATCCGATTCCCGATCAACCTAGTGAGGATGATGAGGAGGCCTATAATAATTGGGTGAAATACACTGAGGACTCGGTCCAAGTCTCTTGCCTTATGTTGGCAAGTATGACTCCAGATCTCCAAAAGGAGTATGAACATCAAGGAGCATACGACATGATAACCCAGTTGAAGGAAACATTCCAACAACAAGCACGGGTTGAGCGCTTCGAAACGGTTCGAGCTCTCCATGCGTGTTGTATGGACGACACCCAATCGGTTTCATCTTATGTACTTAAGAGGAAAATCCATATTGACCGCCTCGAACGGCTGAATTGTCCCCTCTCGAAAGAGTTGGCTACGGATTTGATCCTCAACTCTTTGTCAAAAAGGTTTGACAACTTTGTCATGAATTATAACATGAACGGGTGGGACAAGAACATAAGTGAGCTTCACTCTATGCTCAAAACTGCCGAGGCGGCCATGGGTAAAAGGGTTTTACCCGTTCTCACCATTAATGAAGGTGGGAACAAGAAGAGGCCTCAGCCCGCACCCAAGGCAAATGTTGCCAAAGGTAAAGGGCACGTTAGTGGAAAGGGAAAGGGAGTGGTAAGAGTGCCACCACCAAAACTAGCGGAGAAGAAGCAAAAGGTTGCTTCAAATGACCCATGCTTTAAGTGTGGGGAGATTGGACATTGGTCAAGAAATTGCCCAGTCCATCTCAAAGAGTTGCAAGCAAAGAGGGATGCCGGGCAAATCTCAGGTACAATTTTCATGATTCATATCGATCTTAATTTAATATCCTCTAACACATGGGTATTGGATACCGGATGTGGAACTCATATTTGCAACTTATTGCAGGGGTTCAAAAGAAGTAAGGACTTCAAGAAAGGGGATGTAAGCCTCTACATGGGGAATGGGGCAAAGGTTTAAGTCGAAGGCCGAGGGGACTACATCTGGAATCTTCCAAATGGTTTGGAAGTAATTTTGAATAATATTTTGTATGCTCCTAGTTTGACTAGGAACATTATTTCTGTTGCCCAATTAAGACAATATGGTTATGTTTTGTCATTTATTGAGAGTGAAATTCATGTTTCTTTAAATGGCATTTTATTTTAAAGCTATTCTTGTTAATGGTATTTATGATTGGTTCGTGAAAACACATTATATGATAGCTCATTGTACCAAACCACCACTAAAAAACTCAAATTAGATTTGAGTGATACCTATCTTTGGCATTGCCGTCTTGGTCATATAAACAAGAAACGCATACAAACACTTCAAAAGAACGGTCTTTTAAAAGCAAATGAATGTGATTCATTCAATGTATGCGAATCTTGTTTACAAGGTAAAATGACTAAGGCACCTTTTAGTGGCAAGTCCGAACGGGCAAAAGATCTATTAGGCATCATACATTCGGATGTATGTGGTCCTTTTAAGCCAATGACTAGGTACCATGAAAGATACTTCATTACCTTTACCGATTACTATAGTCGATACGGTTATGTGTACTTGTTAAGACACAAAGATGAAGCTTTTGAAATGTTCAAAATCTTCCAAAATGAAGTAGAAAATCAACTCAACAAGAAAATTAAAATTCTCCGCACCGATAGAGGAGGTGAATACCTAAGTGATGCTTTTAGAGATCATCTTAGAAGTTGTGGTATTGTCTCACAACAATCTCCACCTGGAACACCACAACATAATGGCGTGTCCGAGAGGAGAAATCAAACTCTATTAGATATGGTTTGATATATGATGGCTAGAAGCTCACTGCCTGTATCATTTTGGGGTTTCGCTTTGCTCTCTGCGACACGTATTTTGAATATGGCCCCAACCAAGAAAGTGAAAACGACACCTTTTGAAATATGGCATGGAAGGGTTCCATCACTATCATATTTAAAGGTATGGGGTTGTGAGGCTTATGTTAAGACTCCCACCTCAAACAAGCTAGAAGTCGTTCCACTAAGTGTATTTTCATTGGATATCCCAGAGATTCTATGGGATATTATTTCTATGATCCATTGGAACAAAAGGAGTTTGTTGCCAAGAAGGTTGAGTTCTTAGAAGCTAACTTCCTTACGGAAGGAGCTAGCAGTAGAACTGTGGATCTTGAGGAGGATCAAGAACCACAAACCGATACACGTTTGGTTGATACTAGCACTCAACATGAGGATGTTGAAAATGATCAAGTGGTTGATCAAATTACACAGAACGTTCGCAGATCTGGTAGAATTAGTAATCCACCTGAAAGATATGGATTTTTCGTAGATGGATGCTATGTGGTAGATTCTGATGAACCAACCACCTATCATGATTCAATGTCCAATTTGGATTGTGACAAATGGCTTGAAGGCATGAACGTTGAGATGCAATCCATGTATGACAACCAAGTGTTGGACTTGGTTGAACCACCTCTTAACTCCAAGATAGTTGGAAGTAAGTGGGTTTTCAAGAAGAAAACGATATGCATGGAAACTTGGATACTTATAAAGCTAGACTTGTAGCAAAAGGTTTCACTCAAACTCAAGGGGTTGATTATGATGAGACTTTCTCACCGGTTGAAATGCTAAAGTCTATTAGGATATTGTTTGCCATAGCTGCTCATTATGATTATGAGATTTGGCAAATGGATGTCAAAACCACTTTTCTAAATGGATATCTTGAGGAAGATGTCTATATGGTCCAGCCTGAAGGTTTTGTCAACTCAAAACATCCTAACAAAGTATGCAAGTTGAAGAAATCAATCTATGGATTGAAGCAAGCATTAAGAAGTTAGAATCACCATTCTGATGAAAAGATAACCAAATTTGGGTTCATTAAAAACACTGATGAAGCATGTGTATATAAGAAGGCTAGTGGGAGCATCACCAATTTCTTAGTATTGTATGTCGATGACATCCTACTATTTGGAAATGACATTACAACCATGGAAGGCGTAAAAGCCTGGCTTGGAAGCTGTTTCTCCATTAAGGATCTTGGTGAAGCCGCCTATATTTTAGGAATAAAGATCTATAGGGATAGATCAAGGCGGTTGATAGGTTTGAATCAAAGTGCGTACATTGATAAGATCTTGAAAAGGTTCAAGATGGAAAACTCTAAGAAAGGTACCGTACCTATTCAAAGACGAACGATATTGAGTAAGACTCAATGTCCAGGCTCAAAGGATGAGCAAGACAAAATGAAGGGTATCCCGTATACGTCTGCTATAGGATCCATCATGTATGCAATGATATGCACTAGACCGGACGTGTCATGCGCTTTGAGCATGACAAGCCAATACCAACAAAATCCTGGAAGCAGTCATTGGATGGCTATTAAGAACATACTTATCTACCTAAGGAGGACCAAAGATATGTTCCTAATCTATGGATCTGGTGAAGAAAAGCTCGTACTAAAAGGTTACACAGATGCAAGTTTCCAAACTGATCGGGATGATTCACGATCACAGTCGGGGTACATTTTCATCTTGAATGGAGGAGCAATCTCTTGGAAGAGCTCTAAGCAAGATGTGGTGGCATTATCAACTACAGAGTTAGAATACATTGCCGCTTCATTAGCAGCTCAGGAAGCTGCATGGTTAAAGAACTTCATTGCCGATCTAGGAGTGGTCCCTTCCATTCAGGACCCCCTAGAAATTCTTTGTGATAACGAGGGTGCGATTGCTCAAATCAAGAAACCCCGTGCACATCAGAAGACTAGGCACATTGAACGGAGATTCAACTACATAAGGGATGAAGTTCAAAAGGGGAAGATATGTATTCGCAAAGTTCACACGGATCAAAACATTGCGGATCCACTCACGAAGCTTCTTGAAAAGGCGAAGCATGAAAGTCATACTTGTGCCATGGGGCTTCAATATTCTAGTGACTGGAGTTGATCTTTTATTTCTGTAATGAGATATTGTAACCCTTTTATTACTTGAATGAATTATTCAGTTATAATGATTCAACTAATATTCCTATTTTGCATGTTTAAGATCCATGAGTAAATTATTTACTCAGAATGTCCGTAGCTGTTCATGCTTGTGGGAACAAGTATGAAGGTAATGCTATTATGAACTTGGATTGGTAGATATTCATATGGATGAATATAGAGCAAAAGGTTGCTGCCAAAGTTCATAGGTATTTGTGGGATGCAAATATTGGACTGACCTGCATCTCAAATATTACAACATGGAATCTTCCTGATTGATCATAAGTAATTTTGATTAAAGGCGAACATCATTTGGTATCCTCTGACCTGAGACACATATTGGGTCTTGATATTTACCGAATATTATACTTTGACTTAGCTCTTCGCTGTTCTGAAACATGGCAGTACATAAGTCTGAGTTCAGGCATCATATAAGGTAATTGTGAGAGGCGTATGTTGTCAAGATGGGATTTATCCCTCTTATTCGTTGAGAGTATGATGTATAAGGCCTGATAAAGTTAAATCAATGGAGAATGATCACTCTGTGTCTCTAGGATTTAACGTGACATCTGTGACAAAAGGATAAATTATGATTGATTCACCTAAATCATTTCAAGTATGGTACTTGAAGGGGATTATGTGATTGAATGGCACTTAGTCATACGTATTAAGGGTAGTAAACCGTTGTTAGGCGGTATTTACTACTTGCATCAATCTTCTATGAATCTTGTGCAAGTGGGAGATTGGTGGACCTTATATGACCAAGACACATACAAGATTGATGTGGTTAGTACGTTATGATCCAAGTCGTTTCATACCCAATAACAAGCTATACAAACACCAATAAATGTTTGTTTGCTGATGAGATCATACAAATAAACATTGACACCAATTTAGAAAATGGGTTTTCTAAAACATTACTTTGTAATAGAACAACATTATATGGATAGTTTGTTCATGAGATTTTATTTGTTTCATTATTTAAGTTGGTTAAATAATAACAAATAAAAGTGTGTTAATGATATAAAATTAAAATAGGTTTTAATTTTATTAATTAAGGGTGAAAGAGTACAAATTATAAAAGTTTCAAAATGGGGGGAAAACCCCTTTTGGAACATATTTTTGTAGGGTTTGATAGAACATAAAATCCATGTTTAACCTTTAAACATTCTGAAAAACGCAGCGGATATAATGCTTTTAAAAACGATTTTTAAAGCTGAAATTCCATATTCTTAGGTGACCATTTTAGGTGAAAACAAACCCAAACATAAGGATCTTAAATATATGAATGGACAAGCTATGAACAAACACTAATGTACATAAAATCACAGCCATATGAGGCTGTGAAATGTTACCTTTCTCCAGCAGAAAAGTCGACTTAGAGGAGTGTTTTGGATGCTTGAATCGACCAAGAACTCAATGTAGAGATCCTCAAGCTTCGTATACCCCAAGCACTATTACAAAACACCTTGTATGCTAGGATTAAACACCAAAAACAAGCTGCTGAAACTCCTTCTTCCTGCCTTGTTTCCGAAACTAGAGAGGGGAGAGAGAGAGAGTTCTTTTGCATGTGTATCCTTAAAATGGCTGGTCCAAGAGGCAAGTGATAAGACCCCTTAATTGTTTGTATCTAATCAACAAAGTGGTCCAATAGGAACACAAGAAGGGGGCGGCCAAAAGGGGCTTTGAAATGGGTTTTCCCCCCCTTTTATATTTAGACACATTACAATGTTACATGGTCTTATAACTTGGTATCTCTTAGTAAATGTATACAACTAACCAATTAATTGTATAACATATGTAGCCATTTTAATTTGTAATGTCATCTAACTAATATAAATAACATTACAAATAATATAATTGAACAAAATATCCTAATAAATTGTTCCATGTCATATGCAACTTGTTTAGAAAACCCATTTTCTAAATTGGTGTTAATATTTTATTGCATGATCACATCATCAATTAAATATTATTTGGTGTTTGCTAAGCTTGTTATTGGGTATAACCCGACTTGGATCATGACGTACTAACCACATCAATATTCTAAGTGTCTTGGGCACACAGAATCCTACAATCTCCCACTTGCCCAAGATTCATAGAAGATTGATGCAAGCAGTAAATACCGCCTAACAACGGTTTACTACCCTTAATACGCATGACTTATAGCCATTCAATAACATCATCCCTTTCAAGTGCCCTACTTGAAATGATTTAGGTGAATTAATCATTTATCCTTTTGTTACAGATGTCATGTTAAATCCAAGGACACAGAATGATCATTCCTTGTTGATTTAACTTAATCAGGCCTTAGACATCTAACTCTCAACGAATAAGAGGAACAAATTCCATCTTGACTACATACGTTTCTCACAAACACCTCGTGTTATACCTGAACATATCCTTATGTACTGTCCACTATTTCAGGACAGTGAAGAATAGGCTCAAGGTGTAATACTTGGTGAATATCAAAACCCAATATGTGTCTCAGGTCTGAGGATACCAAATGATATTCGCCTTTACTCAAATTTACTTATGATCAATCAATAAGATTCCATGTAGTAAAATTTGAGATGCGGGTTAGTCCAATATTTGTATCCCACAAATATCTATGAACCTTGGTAGCAACCCATTGCTCTATATTCATCCTTTTGAGTATCAACCAATCCAAGTTCATAATAGTCTTACCTTCAAACTTGTTCCCACAAGTGTGAACGACTACGGACATTTAGAGTAAACATTTTACTCATGGATTAAACATGCTAAATTGGAATATTATTTGAAACATTATAACCAAATAATTTTATTCAAATAATAGAAAGTTCCATATATCCAAATACAAAATTTACAGATCAAATCCACTCACTAGAATATCGAAGTCCCATGGCACAAGTATGACCTTCATGCTTTGCCTTTTCAAGGAGCTTCGTGAGGGATCCGCAACGTTTTGATCCGTGTGAACTTTGCGAATACATATCTTTCCCTTTTCAACTTCATCTCGTATGTAGTTGAATCTCCGCTCAATGTGCCTAGTATTTTGATGAGCACGGGGTTCCTTGATTTGTGCAATCGCACCCTCGTTATCACAAAAGATCTCTAGGGGGTCCTGAATGGAAGGGACAACCCCTAGATCGGCAATGAATTTCTTCAACCATGCAGCTTCTTGGGCTGCCAATGAGGCGGCGACGTATTCTGATTCTGTAGTTGACAGAGCCACCACATCCTGCTTGGAGCTCTTCCAAGAGACCGCTCCTCCATTCAGAATGAAGATGTATCCCGATTGTGACCGAGAATCATCACGATCGGTTTGGAAACTCGCATCCGTGTAACCTTTTACAACGAGTTCCTCGTCACCAGATCCATAGATTAGGAACATATCCCTTGTCCTCCTTAGGTACTTAAGTATGTTCTTAACAGCCATCCAATGACTGTTTCCAGGATTCTGCTGGTAACGGCTTGTCATGCTTAAGGCGCATGACACATCCGGTCGAGTGCATATCATTGCATACATGATGGATCCTATAGCAGATGCGTATGGGATTGCCTTCATGCTATCTTGCTCATCTTTTGAGCTTGGACATTGAGTCGTACTCAATATCGTTCCTCTTTGAATAGGTACGGAACCTTTTCAAGACTTTATCAATGTATGCACTTTGATTCAAACCAATCAACCGCCTTGATCTATCCCTATAGATCTTTATTCCCAGAATATAGGCGGCTTCACCAAGATCCTTGATGGAAAAACAATTTCCAAGCCAGGTTTTTACACCTTCCAAGGTTGGAATGTCATTTCCAAATAGTAGTATGTCATCAACATACAATACTAGGAAAGTTATTATGCTCCCACTAGCCTTCTTATACACACAAGCCTCATCAGCGTTTTTGATGAAGCCAAATTTCTTGACCTCCTCATCAAAACGATGATTCCAGCTTCTCGATGCTTGTTTCAATCCATAGATTGATTTCTTTAACTTGCATACTTTGTTAGGATGTTTTGGATCAACAAAACCTTCAGGCTGAACCATATAGACATCTTCCTCAAGATATCCATTTAGGAAAGCGGTTTTGACATCCATTTGCCAAATCTCATAATCATAATGAGCAGCTATGGCAAACAATATCCTTATAGACTTTAGCATCGCAACAGGTGAGAAAGTTTCATCATAATCAACCCCTTGAGTTTGAGTGAAACCCTTTGCTACAAGCCTAGCTTTATAAGTATCCAAGTTTCCACGCATATCGGTTTTCTTCTTGAAAACCCACTTACTTCCAACTACCTTGGAATTAAGAGGTGGTACAACAAGTTCCCAAACTTGGTTGTCATACATGGATTGCATCTCAACGTTCATGGCTTCTAGCCATTTGTCACAATCCGAATTGGACATTGCATTATGGTATGTGGTTGGTTCATCAGAATCTACCACATAGCATCCATCCATGAAAAATCCATATCTTTCAGGTGGATTACTAGTTCTACCACTTCTGCGAACGTCTTGTGTGTGTTGATCAACCCCTTGATCATCCTCAACATCCTCATGTTGAGTGCTAGTTTCTACCAAGCGTGCATCGGGTTGTGGTTCTTGATCCTCTTCAAGATCCACTGTTCTACTGCCAGCTCCTTCCATAAGGAACTTTGCTTCTAAGAACTCACCCTTTTTGGCAATAAACACCTTTTGTTCCAGTGGATCATAGAAATAATATCCCATAGAATCTCTAGGATATCCAATAAAGATGCACTTGGTGGATCGGACTTCCAGTTTGTTTGGGGTGGGAGTCTTAACATAAACCTCACATCCCCAAACCCTTAAGTATGATAGGGATGGAACTCTTCCATGCCATATCTCAAAAGGTGTCCTTTCCACCTTTTTGGTTGGGGCCATATTTAGAATACGGGCCGCGGAGAGCAAAGCGAAACCCCAAAATGATAGAGGTAATGAGCTTCTAGCCATCATAGATCGAACCATATCCAATAAGGTTCGATTCCTCCTTTCAGACACACCATTATGTTGTGGTGTTCCAGGTGGAGTGAGTTGTGAGACAATCCCACAACTCCTAAGATGATCTTGAAAAACATCACTTAGGTATTCACCTCCTCTATCGGTACGGAGAATTTTAATTGACTTATTGAGTTGATTTTCTACTTCATTCTTGAAGATTTTGAACATTTCAAAAGCTTCATCTTTGTGCCTCAATAAGTACACATACCCATAGCGACTATAGTCGTCGGTAAAGGTAATGAAGTATCTTTCACCATTTCTAGTCATTGGCTTAAAAGGACCACATACATCCGAATGTATGATTCCTAATAAATCTTTTGCCCTTTCGGTAGTTCCACTAAAGGGTGCCTTAGTCATCTTACCTTGTAAACAAGATTCACAAACACCAAATGAATCACATTCATTTGTTTTTAAAAGACCATTCTTTTGAAGTGTTTGTAAACGTTTCTTGTTTATATGACCAAGACGACAATGCCAAAGATAGGTATCACTCAAGTCCAACTTGAGTTTCTTGGTGTTAGTTTGGTACAATGAACTATTTAAAGTATTTTCATGAACCAATTCATAAATACCATTAATTGGAATAGCTTTAAAATAGAACATACCATTTAAAGAAACATGAATATCATTTTCAATAAAGGATAATACATAATCATAATGTCTTAATTGAGATACAGAAATAATGTTCCTAGTCAAACTAGGAGCATACAAAACATTCTTCAAAATAACTTCCAAGCCACTTGGAAGTCTTAGGATGTAGTCCCACAAGCTTCAACTAAGACTTTAGTTCCATTGCCCATGAAGAGGCTAACATCCCCTTTCTTGAAGTCCCTACTTCTTGTGAACCCCTGCAACAAATTGCAAATATGAGTTCCACATCCGGTATCCAATACCCATGTGTTTAAAGATGTAACATTAAGATCAATATGTATCATGTATATTGTACCTGAGGTCTGCCCGGCATCCCTCTTTGCTTTCAACTCTTGGAGATGGACAGGACAATTCCTTGCCCAATGTCCTATCTCCCCACACTTGAAGCATGGGTCATTTGTAGCAACCTTTTGCTTCTTCTCTTGTGGTTTGGGTGGTACCCTTACCACCCCTTTCCCCTTTCCCCACGCATGTCCCTTACCCTTGGCAACCTTTGCCTTGGGTGCGGGATGAGGCCTTTTGTTGTTCCCACCTTCATTGATGGTGAGAACGGGTAAAACCTTTTTACCCATGGCCGCCTCGGCCGTTTTGAGCATTGAGTGAAGTTCACCAATGCTTTTGTCCCATGCATTCATGTTGTAGTTCAACACGAATGTCTCGAACTTCTTGGTTAGGCCATTTAGGATCAAATCCGTGGCCAACTCCTTCGAGACGGGGCAGTTTAGCCTCTCGAGGCGGTCAATATGACTTTTCATCTTAAGTACATAAGATGAAACAGATTGGTTGTCGTCCATACGACATGCATGGAGCGCTCGAACCGTTTCGAACCGCTCAACCCTTGCTTGCTGTTGGAACGTTTCCTTCAGCTGGGTTATCATGTCGTAAGCTCCGTGATGTTCATACTCCTTTTGGAGATCCGGAGTCATGCTCGCTAGCATGAGACAAGACACTTGGACGGAGTCCTCAGTGTATTTCAGCCAATCATTAAAGGCCTCCTCATCATCCTCGTTAGGTTGATCGGGGATAGGGTCGTCTAAAACATATGATCTTCTCTCTTGCTTGAGAACAATTCTCAAGTTTCGATACCAATCAATAAAGTTGTTATGATTTAGACGTTCCTTTTGGAGGATCGCTCGTAGTGATTGGTTTGACGCGGACGAGTTATCGTGATTTTCATTATTGGTGGCCATCTACAAAATTTAACAAAGATCAATTTTAGTATTTTCGATATTGCTAATTTTAATATTTAATGCCTTTTAAGGACAATTTTATATTAAAATCTAGAACCGAACATTACATTTAAATTGTGGTTAGGTGACCTTTATCCCACTATTTAAATTAATAAGGTGGTCAACGATTGACGATTGCAACCATTTGCAACTTCTAGAGGTATGGGATCGACTTTAAAACATCATATGCAGAGTCGGCATGTTAATCCCATCAACACCTATTTGGAAACCATATTTTAGGTGATCCATTCAATATGGTTTGCAAATCAAGTTACCTTACTTGCACACACATGTGAGTTTACCAACATAGGTGGTTAGGTGACCTTTATCCCACCAATGTGGTATTCCCACCTTAAGTCACAAGTTCCCTAAAAATGGTTAGGTGACCTTTATCCCATTTAGAGTTTCCAAATGACTTAAGTGTTGTGCAAAAGGATGGTGTTAAACTTGTTTGTTAAAAGTTTAGAGGTTTCATAATTCTAGTTTAGAAAACTCTATGTACTTGTATTTGCATGCTTTCAAATACAAGGTACCTTATGGTTCTTTGATTAAAACCTATTTTAATCCTTAAAATCATTAAATAATTTTAATAACCTTTTATTAACCTTTAAGAACCATCAATTTTCAGCTTGTTAAGTTTGTTAATTAGTTTGCTTAGAATATCCAAATATCAACCAAACAATCAAAACAACAAACAATCAACCAAGCATAAACATTAACAATCAGATGTGCATAACCATAGCCCTTATGTTGACAACACTTGTTTGCCATCACAAGTGTTGTCTATGGTCTTTCTAAGGGTCAAACATATCATAAAAGTTCCAAGAACCTCCCACTAGAAACCGCATCCAAATGCTCCATGTTTCTTGTGTCTTTGTGTCCATCTTTGGGTCTTGATCTTGTACATCTTCCTTTTACAAAATTGTATCCTAATACATTTTTCTAGTAAAGGAAATGAACCTAATCTATTATTACATAACCAAATGAATGAATAATTACAACCCAAATGAATAAACACAAATATTACAACCAAATTGAATGAATAAAACAACCACTTGAATCATCCAAACAACACAAGGCCACAAGCTAGGTTATGCACTTTAACAATCAATGATCATTTCATCTATTCAAATAATGAAAACCCCATTTAAAACCCCAAATTTCAGCCAACATAAACTGAAATTTTGGGTTTTAATCATTGTCCAAACAACCAACATTTCAACATACATATCTTTCAAGGTTTAATCACAAGCATGTGTAATGTAACCTTGAAAGTTGGGGATTTCAACAAGACATAATGTACCAGCCCAAAAACAGCCTATAACATATCTAATATCATCTTTTAAAACCAATTTCAAAAGATGAATCAAGCAAGCCATCCATATAACCTGCTCTTGATGCCATTGTAGGGTTTGATAGAACATAAAATCCATGTTTAACCTTTAAACATTCTGAAAAACGCAGCGGATATAATGCTTTTAAAAACGATTTTTAAAGCTGAAATTCCATATTCTTAGGTGACCATTTTAGGTGAAAACAAACCCAAACATAAGGATCTTAAATATATGAATGGACAAGCTAAGAACAAACACTAATGTACATAAAATCACAGCCATATGAGGCTGTGAAATGTTACCTTTCTCCAGCAGAAAAGTCGACTTAGAGGAGTGTTTTGGATGCTTGAATCGACCAAGAACTCAATGTAGAGATCCTCAAGCTTCGTATACCCCAAGCACTATTACAAAACACCTTGTATGCTAGGATTAAACACCAAAAACAAGCTGCTGAAACTCCTTCTTCCTGCCTTGTTTCCGAAACTAGAGAGGGGAGAGAGAGAGAGTTCTTTTGCATGTGTATCCTTAAAATGGCTGGTCCAAGAGGCAAGTGATAAGACCCCTTAATTGTTTGTATCTAATCAACAAAGTGGTCCAATAGGAACACAAGAAGGGGGCGGCCAAAAGGGGCTTTGAAATGGGTTTTCCCCCCCTTTTATATTTAGACACATTACAATGTTACATGGTCTTATAACTTGGTATCTCTTAGTAAATGTATACAACTAACCAATTAATTGTATAACATATGTAGCCATTTTAATTTGTAATGTCATCTAACTAATATAAATAACATTACAAATAATATAATTAAACAAAATATCCTAATAAATTGTTCCATGTCATATGCAACTTGTTTAGAAAACCCATTTTCTAAATTGGTGTTAATATTTTATTGCATGATCACATCATCAATTAAATATTATTTGGTGTTTGCTAAGCTTGTTATTGGGTATAACCCGACTTGGATCATGACGTACTAACCACATCAATATTCTAAGTGTCTTGGGCACACAGAATCCTACAATTTTCGGCCGCCAAAGGTGGGGGTCTTCATGAGTCTTTTAGTCTTGGTTCTTTCAAGATTTTAGACACTCTTGCACTCTTCCATCTCTCCTCTCTCAAAGGCACACTTTCTCTTACACACACAAGCAATAGAACTTCCAAAACAAGGCTGATTTTCGGACTAAGAAGCTGAAAAAAGGGGCTGTACTTTTCTGGTTTTTTTGGAGGAGCTAAAGAAGAGTTATCTTTGGTGTTGCATCCTAACAAGCAAGGTGTTTGAAGGGCTTGTGGGTATCACTACTTGAGGCCTCCTCCTTTGAAGGCTAGAAACATTCAAGAACATCATCATCTACCTCTTTTCATCCACAACTTTTGTACAAGAAAGGTTGTTTTCTATTAACACCTTATGGTTGGTTTTGTGTTGTTTGATAGCATATTATTTCACATACATTTGATCCTTATTCTTGGGTTTTGTTTGTAGTTTAATATGGCAAAATATTTCAGATTATAAACCATATATTAAACTCATTTTTCCGCTACGTTTTCATAGTTTAAATGGTTAAACTAGCTTGTTTTACATGTGACAAAACCCAACAGTGGTGATTTTGATTTGGATTGTCATGAGTTTAATATATATGAAAGCAAAAGTTTTTTTAAAATTAGAACTCTTGGTGTAATTTTTTTTTTATATATATATATATATATATATAATATATATATATATATATATATATATATATATATATATGATTGTTTGTTTAGTAGTTGATTTAAGATTATTAATTTTTCTAGTTGATTAGAATATATACGGTTTTGAGGTTAGTCAGATACTAAATCAAACAGCCAAGTTTCAATCAGATGTTTACCCAGTCAGAACTTCTAACTGGGTCAGCTTCTGACTTAGTCAGATCTTACTCAGTCAGTGTAATCAAACAGCCCCTTAGTCAAATCTGGCCTAACCCTAGGCGCATGGCAACTATTTGGGCGCATGAACTTTGGGCGCATGAGAAAGTAACTTAAATACCAATCATCATTTCAATCCCCGAATCATCATACAAATGAGTTGTAAGCTTAATTATTACATTCTAAGCATCAGAAACACATATATAACATAATCATAGCATCATACACACCCAAATCACACCCCACCCACATAACACAATCATGAACATACGTGTATGAATACCCACTTTATAAAAACATACATACATTCATTTCCAGCCCCAAAAAAGTTTAAAACATGTAAAAAGGGGGTTCTAGAACTCACCTTTTGCAATTTTCGGGCAAGACTTCTTCAAACCCGAAAGCTATGAGCTAAATCGCCTAGAAACCGCACTAAAAACACACATACGAACATACAAACACATATAAGCACATACCTGAGACTGAAAACCAGTCAAGAACACTTAAAAACTCCAAATTCTAACCTTGAATCCGAATCGTTCTTCTTCTTTCTTCAAAACCGAAGCTCTGCTCTTCTTCTTTCTCTCTCTAGAAATGGCAGAAAGGTGAAAAGTGGCACGGCATGGGCGGCTATGCTACTTTTGTACAAAATAATATAAGATTTTTTACTTTTTACACATTCCACCCTAACTTAGGTCTTCTTGCATTTCCTTCTTTTTTTCCTTCACTTTTATTTTTTATTGCACAACTTTTAAAATGTATGGGTGTTACAAGTCTACCCCCCTTATATAGGTTTCGTCCCCGAAACCTGTTATTCCTCTAATAGACGTGGGTAATGCTGCCTCATTTCTTTTTCGGTCTCCCACGTACACTCGGATCCCATTCGGTGTTTCCACTATACACGCACCAAGGGGACCACTTTATTCTTGTAACCTTCTTTCCTTCAGGTCAATGATCTCCACTGGTTGCTCCACATAATTGAGCCGATCATCCACTTCAATGTCCTCCAGTGGAACGACAATATCTTCATTAGCCAAACACTTCCGCATATGAGATACATGGAATGTCGGGTGAATTCCACTTTACTCACTAGGCAACTCCAACCTATAGGCCACCTCTCCTACTTGAGCAGTGATTCGGAAAGGCCCTATGTATCTCGTGATCAATTTTGCCTCCTGAACCAAATGATACCCTTCCAAGGTTAGACTTTCAGCATGACTCTATCACCCACCTTGAATTCAACCGGTCTACGTCGCTTATCGACGTATGACTTTTGCCTATCTTTGGCTGCCTTCATAAAGGCCTTGATCCTCTCTAGCTTCTCAATCGTAGCCTCGATCACTTCAATGCTCCCTGACTCTTTCTAACCAATATCACCCCGACAAACGGGTGTTCTACATCTCCTACCGTATAGCATCTCATAAGGGGGCATACCAATGCTAGCATGATAACTGTTATTGTACGAGAACTCCGCTAACGTTAGATGGTCATCCCAACTTCCTCCAAAATCAATGACGCATGCTTGAAGCATATCCACTAGCGTCTAAATGGTCCTCTACGACTGACCATCCTTCTGAGGATGATAAGCCGTGCTGATATGTAACCTCGTCCCCATCGCATCATGGAATTTCTTCCAAAACATAGATGTAAACCGGGTGTCACGATCACACACGATAGACATCGTTACACCATGGCGAGTTACAATCTCCTTGATGAACAGATCCGCTAGTCTTTTTGAAGAATACGTCTCTCGGATCGGTAGGAAGTGCACACTCTTTGTCAAACAATCAACTACCACCCATATAACATCATACCCTTTCGCGGTACGCGGTAGCTTTTTAATAAAGTCCATGGTGATATGCTCCCACTTCCAGTCGGGTATATCCAAAGGTTGAATCTTCCCGTACGACTTCTGATGCTCTGCCTTCACTTGCAAGCAAGTAAGACACTTACTCACATACTCCGCTATGTCCCGTTTCATACCCGGCCACCAATAATCTTTCTTCATATCCTGATACATCTTTGTTGCATTGGGATGAATGGAGTATCGGGTCTTATGAGCCTCATCCATGATCTTCCCACGTAAATTCCCATAACGAGAGATCCACATCCGTCTCAATCAGGTTCTAACACGGAGAATGTTTTCACCCAACTCTGCAACTAGACCTCTCATCCTTTCAGAGTTAAGATGATCTTCTTTCAATGCCTCGTATTGAAACTCCTTGACTTGCGTCATCACATCTGAGGTCATAATCAACTAATAAGCTTTCACCCTGGTTGGCTCGGGTCTCTCCTTTCGGGTAAGGGCATCTGCCAGTACGTTGGTCTTGCCCGGATGGTAATGGATCTCGTAATCATAATCCTTCATGAGCTCCAACCATCGCCTCTGCCTCATATTCAAATCTTTTTGCTCGAAGAAGTACTTCAAGATTTTATGGTCCGTGAAAATGGTGCACATCGTCCCGTATAGGTAGTGCCTCTAAATCTTTAGTGCGAAGACCACAACTGCTAGTCATGAGTAGGGTAATTAACCTCATGAACCTTCAACTGTCGGGATGCATAAGCTATAACCTTTCCTCTCTGCATCAACACGCAACCCAACCCCTAGTATGAAGCATTCAACTGTCGGTAATGACAAGACAAGAGCTTGAGTCAACCTCACCTTTAGCTCCTTAAAAGCCTTCTCTTGATCTTGGCCCCATACAAACCTCACATCCTTACGGGTCAACTTAGTCAACGGAGAAGCTATCTTGGAGAAGTCTTGGATGAATCTTCTATAATAGCCCGCCAACCCTAGGAAACTATGGATTTCGGATGGCGTCTTAGGAGACTTCCATGGCATTATAGCTTCCACCTTTGTCGGGTCTACCATAATTCCCTCGGGATTTACAACATAACCCAAGAACTAAACCTCGCGCAACAAGAATGCGCACTTGGAGAACTTAGCATACAACTTCTCCTTTCTCAGCGTCTCTAACACCTCCCGAATATGACCGGCATGCTCCTCTTCACTCCTCGAGTAAATAAGGATATCATCAATAAACACAATCATCGATTTATCCAACATCGGCTGACACACTCGATTCATTATGTACATAAAGCAGTTGTGACGTTGGTTAAACCAAAGGACATGACAAGAAACTCGTAGTATTCGTAACGCGTGCGAAAAGCTGTTTTAGGAATATCTTGTTCCTTCACCTTCAGCTGATGGTAACCAGATCGAAGGTCTATCTCGAGGACCAACTAGCACCTTAGAGCTGATCAAACAAGTCATCAATCCTCGGTAATGGATACCGATTCTTCACCGTCAACTTGTTCAACTCACGGTAGTCGATGCACATCCTCATACTACTGTCCTTCTTGATGACTAATAAGACCGGAGCACCCCAAGAAGAGATACTTGGTCTAATGAACCCCTTATCAAACAATTCTTGCAGTTGCTCCGTCAATTCCTTGATCTCGGAGGGGGCTAACCTATACGGTACCTTAGCAAGAGGCTGGGCACCGGGTATCAAGTCAATCTGAAACTCGATCTCGCGGTCTGGTGGCACACCTGGTAGATCTTCTGGGAACACGTCTGGGAACTCGCACACAACCGGTACATCAGATAGTTGTGGTGTTGGTGTATCTACATCTTTAACGTAGGCTAGGTAGGGGCTACATCCACGTCTCATGCACTTTCCCGCCACCACCATCGAAATCACCTTCGGGATCGTTGTAAATCGATCACCATAGATCATCACCGAACTCCCATCAGACGCTGTTAATTGGATCATCTTCTTGCGACACACTATATTTGCCTCGTAGTTCGCCAACCAATCAATCCTAGGACTATATCGAACCCACCTAAGGTCATCATGAATAGTCTAACTGGAAATTTATGACCTTCTAGTTCTATGTCATAACCTTTTATTAGCTCAGAAATCCTGATAGACTTACCTATGGTAGTTTCTGAATGGAAGGGCTCATCAATGTTTCTACTACTAACAGGCAAATTAGCACAAAAAGCAGCAGAAATAAACTCCTACTAGCACCTGAATCAAATAACACAGAAGCAAGTGTTTGGTTTACTAGAAACGTACCTAACACGTCATTGGGGTCCGTCCTAGCCTCCTCTCTGGTCATCGTGAATTCTCTTGAGCTCGCCTTCTGCCCTTCAACCCCTGTCTTCTTCAATAGCCCGGAGCTCTCGACCCTCAGCTTCTTGCATTCCCTACTCATGTGGCCTCTTTCACCACAATTAAAACACTTTGTCACCCCCACAATGCTTTGCCATATGCCCCACTTTCCCACACTTGAAACAGGTATCCGACCCCATCTACATTCTCCAGCATGTTCTTTCCCGCACTTAACACACTTCTTCAACCCCACACCTGGTGTGACCACACGCCGGTCATCCACCCGTGCACCCTTGGTGTTTGCCGGGGCACCACCCCGTCCAAACCGCTTCTCGTTCTAGTTTCGGTCACCACCTCTTTCTTGACCACCTTAGCCACCACCATCTCTCTCATCATATAGCCTTCACGCCAGATCAACCACCGACCTAAACGTAACTGGCCGGGCAGCGATCATGTACCTGCGGATATCCGATGGCAAGCCCTGAATGTATCTCTTGATCTTTTGTGACGCGGGAGTCTCCTGATCTTGCACCAGCCATGCCATCTCGTTGAACTTGGTGGTGTACTGATGGTGCGTCATGGTTCTTGCCTGCAGCTGTAGGAACTCCCTCTCCACTTTGTCGAGCTCCCTGTGAGGACAGTTATCGTCGATCACCAACTTCTTCAATTCACTCCACCTCATTCTGCCAATCGCCCTACTTCCCTTGGCCTGGACAATATTGTCCCACAAGCACAAAGCCGAGTCCATGAATGAGTGAGTGGCAAACTTCACCTTCTCATATTCCTTGCACTCGCTGATATCGAGCACACCCTCCATCTCTCGCAACCATCGATGGGCAGCAGCAGCAGTGCCATTTCCATCGAAAAATTGGGGGGTTGCATATTTGATATGCCCCATAGTTGCAGCCTCGAGTTGTTTCAGGCACAACTTCCTCTTCCTCCTCATCATCAGAGACAACCGTCTCAGTCTCTGGTTGCTCTCTCTCCCCCGTGGGCCTGTTCCTCTCCTTCCTCTCACATTCCCTCACAACCTTAATCACCTCAGTCACCACAAACGGTAGGATCGTCTTCATGACCTTATGAACCTCCTTGACAACAGCTTCATTCACTGAGGCCCTTAAATTGGCACTCTCGTCCCCACCCTCCGGATGTAGGGTCTCTGGCTTTTCATGATCCGTCTCAGCAGCCTTAGCCCTGCCTCTCGTAACCCGTGGTCAAGCACCACGTCCACCACGACCTCCACCTCGAGAAGCCTTTGACGATCTACCTCTAGTCATCGCTAAACACGCTATAAGATCCAAACACTAACACGGTCACTCAAGGTAATAACTCAGTTTATGTTAAGTATAGTAAGTCCCTAATTACAGTGGCCAGTTATGATTAGCCACTTACTTTACTCTTCATAACCCAAGCATTTTCTATCCTGACTACATCGGTATCTAAATCTACCAAAGGCAAACAGATCAAATAACATGCGCACATAATACCGGTTAACTTTAAAGAAAACGGCCTGATGGCACGTAGCTACTCGGACTGGCATCCTTCCATTTTGTCCTATTCTCAGTTTAAGTTTAGGTTTTTGAAAATATTTAACCATTTCTCTTAAACATTGGGTCTAATACCAACTTGTAAAGCCCCGTTTCCAGAACGCTTACAGTTGGTCAATCATCGCCCATAAACATAAAATATACATTTAAATATATTAAAACATCGCAGCGGAATAACTTAAAACCATTTTATATATTAATGAGTGCTTTTGCAAAATAGTACATCATTGTTAACAGTTACAAAATATCATCCTTCGCATTACATCACAAAAACATCATAGTTATACAAAATGGATGCCATCCAAAATAAGCCAAGTAGCTGCCCCGTGCCATCCTCAGCAACAATCACCTGCCAACTGCAAACACATAAAGCCAGCGTTGCTTAGTGAGTTCTATTTTATATAACAAAAATACTATACTTTTGCTTAATACCGTTCTTTACTTTCTTTCGCGATCATACATCATAAGTACAAATAGATAGTCTTATCATTATCTTTCATCATCATTCTTCATCGTACGTTACTCGTTATCGTTCATTCGTTGTCATTCTTATCATACATTTCTGTTGGCTATAGAAAGGCTGGTGCAACCAAAACCAAATCACTTAGACTATTTTTGGGTGCAACTAATAAAGGCCTTCCGATGCTAAGTGTGGAACTTCCGAAGGAAATGGAGTTCTTCCGAAGACAAAGTGCAAGATCATCTTCAGAAGGAAAACTCCAATCTCCGAAGTCAAAGTACTCACTTCTGAAGTTCAAGACTTAGAAGAAAACATAAGATGTCAACTTCCGAAGCTGAGTTACCATGGTTAAGGTCTTAATGATGTAATCACTTGCAGAAGTGAGAGCCTCTTTGGATCTCCAAAACAAGTTTAGAGAGATCCACCTTAGTGCTAGGTGGATGATGTAGGCTAGACAGAGGAGAAGCAGGAGCACTCATCTCTATTTAAGAATATTATTTGTTCCCTCATCTGTGAGCCCAGTTCATAGTTAAGAATTTATTGAACATATCAAGGAAACATATAATACTCTAAGGAGTCCAAGTTTGCAAGCAAATTTGTATAGACAACTGAGTGTAACTGAACTTGACCCTTGAACCATTCCATGCACTATGAAGGAGATATCCTTAGGAATCTGGTCCCACCCTCCATGCTTGTTGGACAAGCTGTGGATGACCACATGGAGTAGGTACTTCCACTGAGATGAGACCTTCCTTTTCCTAAAGGTCTTTATAGGGAAATCTCTGTCATAGCCCATTTGCTGAAAGGAGTGGTTAACAGCTTCTTTTGGGAAGAACAATTCACCTTCCTCATCATCTAGCTGAAGGTAATTGTTGATGATGGCAGGAGTAATAAAGATTGTCTTCCCCTGCACTATAGCAGACAGTGCCATCTCCCCATCTAAGTGTGGAACTTCCGAAGGAAATGGAGTTCTTCCGAAGACAAAGTGCAAGATCATCTTCCAAAGAAAACTCCAACTTCCGAAGACAAAGTATTCACTTCCGAAGTTCAAGACTTAGAAGAAAAGATAAGAAGTCAACTTTCGAAGTATGAAGATATGAAGAATTCCTCAAGCCTCGGAAGTAGTATCCTCTTCCGAAGTATAAGTGGCTTCGGAAGAACTTGTTCTTCCAAAGCCAACTAACCTTCGGAAGACACTACTATGAACTAGTGGAAATAAGTATGGTCTCTCTAACACTCCGCTGCAGACCTCTGATATACTTCATGGTGTTTTCTCAAAAGCCATGTAGTTGACCATACTTTATTCCACTGTTCACCTTTATCAGTTAGTACAGTTGCCAACTTTAGTTGGTGACAAAAGGTAAGTCATGGACATGTCATGACTACCATATCTTAGATAATACTTTATCTAAGAAACCTGAACTTTAGCATGTAGTATATGCTTTAGTCGTAGGTTTCCAGCTAGTATCAAAGTATATCCGGTTGTAGGTAGTAGTATATATAGTTTCTCATTATAACTCATGTAATATGCTTGTAAGAATCTTGTAATACTTTGAGTTGAGAAGTAATATATACAAGTACCTTGAAAATTATTTCTTTGTGTTCTTTGCTACTTAATATATTATTATCAACTCTTAGAAGAGATTCTACTTCATCTGATCCGAGTGTGTTACAAGTGAGTATTGAGAGAAAAACTAAGTGTTTAAGTGACAAAACCCGATCCTGCAATTGGTATCAAAGCTTTTTAGGCTCTTGATTGTGAGATCTTACCATCCAAATCAACCTGTTTTTCACTTCTCCTTACACCACACTCAAAATGGCCCTCAACAAGTTTGAAGTAGAGATGGGGACAATGACTAAAGTACCCATCATTACCCCTGAAAACTTCAGATCATGGAGCAGACGCATGGAAGGCTTCATCACGTATCAAGAAAACAAGATGTGGCAATCTATTGTCAATGGTTTGTACAAACCAAAGGTGGCAGTGTTGGAGCTGTACAAGATAGTCTATATTATCAACACAGTCAAAGTCAACAAAAGTCAACGTCACGGTCAAAGTCAACAAAAGTCAAACCCAACACGTTCGAGACGAAGAACCGAGACGAGGTTGAAGATTTAGATAACTAGGAGTTTTATTGTAATAAATATATTTTGTGTGAATGATGGGTGTGGATAGTATATATATTTTGATATAGATTCTTTGCACATATTAAGTTTTAAATGGTTATTACTAATACTAAACCACACACACAAAAGGAAGTGTACTTGTCGTATGGTAATATAGTGTTGGTAAGAACCGAGTATCAATCCGTGGACACACTAAGCCTACTCAACAACCCTTATAATTGACTATTAGTTTTATGTTTTAGAAAATTATAAGTTAAACATGACAACAATAAATAAAGATAGATAAAGATAAATAAAGATAAGTTGAGACTTTTGGTGATTCTTTCAGTGAAGTAAGGCTGTTATCCTAATTTAGGTTACACTTATATAACTGTGATGAATTGGTGGTGTGATTTAAAGATATGGATTAATGTAATTATGTTAATGTTTATAAAGATGAGATGGCGCGATTTCTCATCTATCCTGCTGCCGTAGTGACTAGATCCTGTCAGTCTGAGTTTACTGCTCAGATCAAAGCCCTAGTAATGTAGGTAAATCTTTTGTGTCCTATTTGACATACGATTTCTGAAAACGTAACTTAATGTTAAAAAGAGAATTGATCAGGTTCCTTCCTAACATACCATTAATTTTAAAAAACCGTAACAATTACTGAAGTTTCTGAACTAATAAAAGGGAACCCGCAAATGATCAGAAAGTTAAAGTTATATGATTTCTAATAACCATTTCTAGTTCATTAGCCATGGATCTATTATGAAGACCGGTTTCGCGAATGAAAGTTGATCATACGTTTTTCAACCGTGTATGACAATCACAATCACAAACCATAAATTTATAACTTCCCGTTCAAATGTAGATGCTACCCATCAATAGTTTTCCCAAGACCACCATAACATTAACATAATATATATCACACCATTAGTTCATCACAAATTACATAAGTTTCATTAAATTAGAATAACATATGAAGTTTAGCTCACAAGGAGCTTGACCATAACAACAAAGATAAAAGATAGTAATGAAATCATCGGTAAATTAGAACAATCAAACCGGTGATCCATTATGGATGATGTTAAACGATCCCAAGCTTCTTCTAAGTGTTGAATGAACCTCTAAAACCTTCTAAGGACCTCCAAAGGCTGGGTTCTCGAGAGGGAACACCAGCACTTCACCTCCCAAAAGCTCCTCTTCAAGTTGCAAATGAAGTCCTATTTATAGGCTTTCTGGAGTGTTTAAGCACGGCCCCGTGCCTAAAAGGCATGGCCCCGTGCTAGTACAATGTATGTAAAAGTTGGTCGGCTCGTACGCTCAGAGCTTGTCGGGCACGGCCCCATGTTCAATGGGGCACGGCCCCGTGTTTGTGGTGGGGCACGGCCCCGTGCCTCCTGGGGCACGCCCCCGTGCCTCGGGTCGGGGAACAGTACTTTTTGTCGTGTTGGACCAACAAACACGGGGGTGTGTTGATTTAAGCACTGGGGTGTGTTTCAGGTTGGGCATGGGGGCGTGCCTCATGAAGCACGGCCCCATGCTTGAATTCCAAAACTTGATTTTCTTCATTTTCTTCTTATTTAAGCTTCTTTTGTTCATCACGGTCTTTTCCAAGCCTAAAAACACAATATGAACGATTTAAGTATCAAATCATCATTTTCAGTAAGAGTTTCTGGAATAATTGATGTGTAATTGATGTGTTTTATAAGTATAATTTGGATCACATCAGTGAACAAAATATATTTTACTTTGTTTGAGTCATGTTTTAGTCTCAATATATAGTCTAGGGGATTATGTGTAAATATGGAAACTTAGACTAAACTATAAATAGCCTAATTGTAATTAGAATTAGGCTAATCTAGAATGACCAATAGATTGGGAAATTACTTGTAAACATATTTTGCAATCTAACTTAAAGATCAAAGGGATTTTCATTGTGTTCTTCATTATTTGATCTATAATCTTCATGATTTGATTCAAGTGTGTCTGCAGGACCGTTTAAGGGCTTGAACAATATTACAACACAACAACACAATGAGGAGAGCAACTAAACTTTGATCAAACAGTGAACTGGATTAACCAAGTTGATACAAAGAACACAAGTAAAGTAAAGAGACAGAACAAGAGAGTTGGGTTTCAAGGAGGCAGTATATTGCTTTCTCAAGTTCTTTTACAAGTGTTACAAAGCATAAAGAAAGATACAAGAACTTGGAATACTTATACTACAACCTACAGCCGGCTATACTTTGAAAGCCAGTTGGATACAATTGACTAGACACTAACAAAATCACTTGTAGGATCAAAAGGCATATCTGCCTTTTGACTTTGTGACTATGACATGCCATAGCTCACATCCTTATACATTACAAAAAGGATAAAGTACATAAAGTAGAAAGTTACAGACTCAAGACCTCAATGTACAGTTACCAAAAGCATGGACCTTTTCACCAACTCATGTAAGTTGGTGACTTTATAGAGATGCAGCGGAAAGGTGCTTTATGGAACAGTACATCAGATAAAGTATGTGTACTAAAAGTCTTCGGAAGAAATCTGTCTTCATAGGTTGAAGCTTCGGAAGACTTTGTCTCTGAGGCTTCGGAAGACTTCATGTTTGGCTTCGGAAGATATTGGTCTTGGCTTCGGAAGATTTTACACTTAGAGTATTTTCTAATGCATTGTGTAAAACTTCCGAAGCATTCTATACTTTAGTACTTAGTGCATGTTGCAGAGACACTTTGAATGTTTTGGGTTGCATCAGACTTAAGGAATCCTTACAAACTCCCCCTAGGCTGATGCTACCAAAACACTTAGAAGATCTTCAGATGTTGGTAGTCTTCAGTAGAATCATGACCATTCCTTTATTCATTAGATGGTCAGGATCATTAAGACTTTCATAGTATCTTCTCATCTCAAAGAGATCATGCAGAGGTAAGTTGATTATGTCTTGCCAAGAGTAGACATTTTCAACACCTTGATCTCTGATTACATGCCATCTTTCTGGATTGGTAGAGTAAGTCCAGGACAAGATGGGTGTCTCAGTTGTTAGAGGAGCCACTTGCATAGGAGTTGATTGGGCTGCCTCATCATGCACTTCCTCAAGTTGATCTGATTCAGCCTGAGGTGTAGAGGTAGATGACTTAGGCTTCTTCTTCTTTGTCTTTGGTTTAGAAGCCATTCTCTTCTTCCTCTTAGATGACTTTAACTGAGAAGACTGGTCTGCAGCACCTTGTTGATCATCATTGTCTTTCTCAGTTGGGTGTTCCTCCCTCACAGGTTCAGAAGGAGAGGGAGTTTGACCCTGCCTTGGATCAGAAGATGAAGCTTGCTGAGGCTCAGCTGGAGGTTCTGGTTGAGGTGTCTCAGGTTGTTCAAACTTGACCTCCACTTCAGGTGGGACTTGACTTGGAAGAGAGTGCAAGTCAATCAGTTCACCACTTTTAATCTTCTGCTTGATCACCCTTATATGCTCATCCATTGTGGATAGAGACATAGGGCCAAGTCTCCTTCTGGAGAATCCATATAGCTTCACGAAGCTCATCATCCTTTGTCTGTCAGCAGACTTCTTTACACTCTTTTGAATGATGGCTCTTGACTTTGCAGCTTCTTCCCTTAGCTTCCTTTTGGTTGTCTTTCTTTCTTTGACTAGCTCAAGCTCAAGTTGCTTTAGGTACTCAAACTCAATGAAGTCATAGGACAGGGGAAGAAGTGCATCTGCCTGATCGAAGCCTGTGGCACTCAGGTAGTTGATCATCTTGATCCTATCTTCTTCTTTATCTACCTGAGGTTCTTGTGGAGCCACATCTTCCTGTGCAGGACTTTCTTGAACTGGAGAGAGAGTGGGAGCATGCTTGTAGAGTCTTTTTTGTCTCTTCTCCTCTTTGAATTGGAGAAGTAGCCTTGCATCCTCTTTCTCCTTCATCTCTCTTGACACTTCCATTTCAGCCAGTTCATTCAATTCTTCTAAGGGGAGGGAGATGATTTCATCAATTTCATAGTTCCTGGTCTGTAAATAAGTAATCCTGACTGCCCTTAGCTCATCATTTTGAGTATTTTGTCTGGGGGCAGCCCTGATTGCAGCTTGCATTAAGCTTGATGACCCAGAGGAACTTTCTCCCCTTAGCTTCCTTTTCCTCTCTCTCTCTTCCTCCTCAATTTACTCAGGAGTCATTATCCTTTTCCCTTTGTCACTCACAGACCTCTGTGACTCAGGGTGGATAGAGGCTTGGCCTTCATTGCTTGGTGTAGCTTCCATGCTCTGGCCAGAGAGAGGCTGAGAAACACCTTCACCAGCAGGTGTCTCAAAAGGAGTTTGAACCTCTACAGCAGTTGTTGATGATGAGACAGGGGTCTCAAGTTCTGCCACTGGGCCTTCAGTCAAGGTTTCCCCTATGAAACTAATCTTAGGGTCCACCTCAACATCCAGTTGACCGATGACATTGCCTGATTGCCTAAGTCTCCTTCTTAGAGTGAACTCTGCAAGGATTCTATCTTGGATTCTTTGAGCCAACCTGTCACCTTGTCTTGAATTGCTTGGGTTGACAAGTGGCATGTTGACTAGATCCAATCTTTCATAGAAGTTCAGGTTTTGGAAATCAAACACTTCTTGTTGACCTTGAACTCTGTGAAGGATAAGGGCTCTTCTGTCAGCATCATACCTCCACCTTATGATGTAGTTGGCAGTTCCTTGTGGTGGAGATGAGACAGCCCTTGGTATACCTTCCTCAAAGAGACTCCTGATGATAGAGTCTATAGAGTCCACATTAATGTGAACTTGAGGAAGTTGCTGAGAATGCACAATAGCAAGTGAGGATGGTGAGTCCTCTATGTCCATTCTCTGTGAAGAACACCCAGGTTCTGTGGTTGTAATAACTGTCTCCCCCTTTTTGGTAGCATCACCCACTTGCATAGGTGAGCTGGAGGATAAGTCAATCACTTTCACAGGTTCTTGTGTTCCTGGTTGAGCTCTCCTTAAAGGTCTCCCAGCTAGTTTTTCCTTTAGATATGAAATCTGAAGTTGCTGATCATTGACCCTGTTTTGTAAGGTAGTCACCTGAGATTCCAAGTGACTAACCTTAGAGACTAAATTGGAGCATGTTTTTGACAATTTCTGCACCTTTAGTCTCAAATTCCCCTCTTCTTCATCAGAAGAATCATTGGGGGATGAGATGATTGGACCAAAGTCCTCTCTCTCACCACCAGCTTGAGGTTCTTGGCTGCTGGTTTTCCTCTGATCACTAGCAGTCTCAGTTGAGATGCCAGTGGGCTGAGTTGCCATGGTTGAGGTCTTAATGATGTAATCATTTCAAAAGTGAGAGCCTCTTCCATATGGACATCCTGAACATGTTCAGGAATGGCCACCTCAGTAACAGGTGATTGATGTGGGATAGACTGAGGAGAGTCAGAGGTACTCATCTCTCTTTGAGTAGGGGAGGAGAAGAGAGACTCATGGTACTCACTAAATCCTAAGTCTTCATCAGTATAGAAGGATAGGTTAGGAATTGGTTGGTTGAGATCTAAAGGCTGGGGATGGTAACTGTCCCCTGAAGGTTGTTCACTTGAGTGTTGAGACTCAGAGTGAAGGCTTAAGGCTGTTGGGCTTGTGAGCTCATCAGGGTGAGCATGAGGAACCTCAGCCCTGATAGGTTAAGAAATAGGAGTGGTTTGCTCCTCAGGGGAAGTGGGAGCTCTAGTGTCCACTTCCTCCTGTAAGGTTGAGTATATGGGGACCTGCACAGACTCAATAGCCTGAGCAGGGGTTCGTTTGGATTTTCTTTGGTAGGTGAGGGTTATTTGTGGTCTTTTTAGAGGTAAGGATAAAAGAGGTGTGGGTTCAACACTAGCTTGTGTTGCTAGGTTGTCACCTTGAGCAATGAGCTCTAACATTTTGGGGACTAGGACTGTTTCTACCCCTGAGAAGCCTACAGTTGGCTTCTTTATTATTTTAAAGATGTCGGGCTTCATCTGTCCCAATTTAAGAATATTACTTGTTTCCCTCAACTGTGAGCCTAGTTCACAGTTGAGAATGTGTTGAACATATCTAGGAAACATGTAATACTCTAAGGAGTCCAAGTTTGCAAGTAAATTAGTATAAACAAATTGAGAATACCTGAACTTGACCCCCTGAACCATTCAATGAACTATAAAGGAGATATCCTCAGGAATCTGGTCCCATCCACCATGCTTGTTTGATAAGCTGTGGATAACCACATGGAGCAGGTATTTCCACTGGGATGAGACCTTCCCTTTCCTGAAGGTCTTTACAGAGAAATCTCCCTCATAGCCCATCTGCTCAAAGGAATGATTAACAGCTTCCTTTGGGAAGGACAACTCACCTTCTTCATCATCCAGCTGCAAATGTTGGTTAATGATGGCCGGAGTGATGAAGATTGTCCTCCCTTGCACTGTGGCAGACAGTGCCTTCTCCCCATCCATAATGACCTCTTGGCAGGTCTTTCCAGAATTCAAGCAAGTGATCCTCATATAGAGTAGGATCAATGGTCAGGGAGGTGAAATAGTTGGATAGAGTTAAGAATTGGCAAATCTCTGAGAAACTTGCATCTTTCTCAGAGCTTAACAGAGCAACTTGATTATGTTGCCTGTGAAGTTGCATGGAGAAATCTGGGTTGTTTCTGCGGTTAAGGTTGGCCATTTCAGAAGCTAAGGGTGAAGAAAGGTAGAAAGCAAAGGCGGTTTAGAGAATTAGGTTAGAGGAATAGTGGAATTGAGGGAGATAGTGAGGAAGAGGGGGAACCGTTGGGTATTTATGTGAAAAGGGATTTGAACCAAAGTTAATGAAAGAGGATAAACTTTGAAATCCGGAAGTCGGTCCCACCTCTGAAAAAGTAGTTTACTTTTGCTCAAAAAGTAGTTTTCTTGGAATTCGAAAGCTTCCGAAGGTAATTTGTCTTCGGAAGTTTTTTTTAATGAAAAAGCTTCCGAAGCTAAAATGGCTTCGGAAGATTTTCCTGAGAGTCTTGAAAATTTATGCTTCGGAAGAGAAATAAACCCTTGAATGCTTTGTATAAAGACCAACAAAGCTTCCGAGAGTTAATTTTGCTTCGGAAGGAAAAAGTCCTTAAAAACAAATAAGTGTCTGAGATAAGAAGTTAAGCTTCGGAAGATGGGTTTAGACTTCTTCCGAAGGTAAAATCTCTTAGACAGTTATTTATTTTGAAGACATGTTTTTCTTCCGAAGATAAAATCTTATCTTCCGAAGTATCAGAAAATTTTTTAAGAATCTAAGGAAAGTCTTCAAAAAGAATTTTACATCCAAAGAAAACATGAGCTTATGAAAGTGATGAACTAGACAACTTAGGACACACATATTTTAAGAAGAAATAATTAGAATTAGTTTTAAGAAAAAGTCTACTCAAAGTTGATCATCCCAATAGCTGATATCAGATATTTAAATCTCTGTTCATCAAAAGCTTTTGTAAAAAGATCAGCATATTGTTCATATGTATGAACTTTGACTAGTTTAATTAATCCCTTTTTATAGTTATCTCTTATTAAATGATACCTGATGTTGATGTGTTTGGTCCTTGAGTGCTGCACAGGGTTCTCAGTGATAGAGATAGCACTGTTGTTGTCTATGTGGATAGGAGTCTCTTTGAAGTTAAATCCATAGTCCAGCATCTGATTTTGAATCCAAAGCACTTGAGCACAGCAGCTTGCAGCAGCAATGTATTCAGCCTCAGCAGTTGATGCAGACACACAGGATTGTTTCTTGCATTGCCATGAGACAACCCTTCCACCAAGGAATTGACATCCCCCAGATGTAGACTTTGCAGTCATGTTGCAACCACCATAATCACTATCTGTATAGGCATACAGATTGAAATTAGGATTCTTTGGATACCATAGACCAAGTGTTGAAGCACCTTTGAGGTATCTTAGAATCCTTTTGACAGTGATTAAGTGAGACATCTTAGGGTTGGCTTGATATCTTGCACAAATACATGTAGCAAACATGCTATCAGGCCTGCTAGCTGTAAGATACATAAGAGACCCAATCATAGCCCTGTATAAATGTTCATCTACACACTCCCCCTCAAGATCAGGTCCAAGGGAGTGGTTTCTGGCTATGGGTGTCTTAGCAATCTTACAATCAGTCATGTTGAACCTCTTGAGTATGTCTTGAACATACTTTGACTGACTTATGAAGATGCCATCTTCAACTGCTTCACTTGAATTCCCAGAAAGAAATTGAGTTCTCCCATTGAACTCATTTCAAATCTGTCTTTCATCAGCTTCTCAAAGTCTTTGCAGAGCTTTGGATTAGTTGAACCAAAGATGATGTCATCTACATATACTTGAACTAGCAATAAGTCATTTCCCTGTCCTTTGATGAAGAGAGTTCCATCTATAGTACCTCTCCTGTATCCATGTTTACAAAGATACTCAGATAGTGTCTCATACCACTTTCTGGGTGCCTGATGCAGCCCATAAAGAGCTTTGTCAAGCTTGCAGACATAATCAGGATGATCAGGGTCTACAAAACCAGGTGGTGTTTGACATAAACCTCTTCATCAATCACTCCATATAAGAAAGCACACTTTACATCAAGTTGAAAGACCTTGAAGTTCTTGGATGCAGCAAATGCCAGGAATATCCTAACAGCTTCTAATCTTGCTACAGGAGCAAAGACATCAGTGTAGTCAATCCCTTCTTCTTGTGTGTATCCTTGAACAACTAGTCTTGCCTTGTTCTTGATGATGATTCCTCTATCATCCTTCTTATTCCTAAAAACCCATTTGGTTCCAATGGTAGTCTTCCCATGAGGAAGAGGACAAAGGTTCCAAACTTTCTGCCTTTTGAATTGAAGCAGCTCTTGTTGCATAGCTTCAACCCAACTTCCATCCTTTAGAGCTTCATCAACTTTCTTTGGCTCTATCTGAGATAAGAAACAAGAGTGAAGACAAACATTTGCTTCATGGGTTTGTCCTCTTGTTCTTACCCCTGTGACAACATCTCCAATGATGTTTGTGGTGGGGTGAGACTTGTGGATCCTTAGCTGAGGGATCACAACAAGTTGCTGAGAAAGATCCAAATTTGAGAAATTTAGATCTGGCCTGGAAGATTCACCCTCCACATTATCACACTTATCAAGATTAACTTGATCCAATGAGTGTGTGACATCATTGATGTTGTCATCTATGGTGTGGTTATTAACATCAAGGAATTCCTGATCACTATCACCATCACCATTGTTGTCTTCTACAATTGAGGTATCTTTATCTGGTTGAGCAGCCTCTGAGCTGGAATTTGAAGGCATACCAGATGTATCAGCTGAATTTGTCATTGTAGTGCTGATAGAGACCTCATTTGCTGAAGTAGTTCCAACTGGAGCTGAAATGTATGAGTTGAGGGTCTTCCTAGCTCAAATCTTGGATCAGGATCACCTGTATTTAAATTTTCTGCAGATCCTGAAACATGCTCACAAGATTTGTTAAAACAGTTGGTAACTAAATCAAGATCAAACAACCAATCAGGACCAGAACCAGCCACACAGGGTGTGTGTTCATTGAAAGTCACATTGGCTGACTCCTCAACAATTCTAGTTCTGAGATTGTATACTCTATAAGCCTTAGCTTGGGAAGAGTATCCAATGAAGTGTCCATCATCTGATTTCTCAGCAAACTTGGCAATTTGATCTTTGGTATTCAAGATGGTGCAGGGACATCCAAATGACCTGAGAAAACCAATGAAAGGTTTCCTCTTGTGCCAAAGTTCATAAGGAGTCTTACCATGTGTCTTAACTACTAAAACTCTGTTTTGCACATAGCAAGCAGTATTAACTGCCTCTGCCCAGAAGGTGATGGGCAGTTTAGAGTCAGACAACATAGTTCTTGCAGCTTCAATAAGTGTCCTGTTTCTCCTCTCAGCAACTCCGTTTTGCTGAGGAGTCCTGGGAGCACTATATTGTCTTGTAATACCTTTTTCATCACAAAATGTATCAAGGATTTGGTTCTTGAATTCAGTTCCTTGATCACATCTTATGGTTTTGACCTTGTGATCACATTGATTCTCAACTTTTAAGATGAAATTCTTCAGAATCTCAGGGGTTTCATCCTTAGTTCTAAGGAAGAAGACCCAAGTGAATCTTGTAAAATCATCTGTGATCACTAAACAATAAGAGGTCCTTCCTAGACTCATTACACTGGTGGGGCCAAAGAGATCCATATGTAACAAGTGTAGGGGAGTAGTGATGGAGTTCTTTTCCTTAGGCTTGTGAGATACCTTGTGTTGCTTCCCTTTCAGGCATGCAACACAATGATCATCACTTGTAAACTCTTTCTTTGGCATTCCAGTTACCAGATCATGTTTAATTAATTTATTCATGTTCTTAAAGTTTACATGGCACATTCTTTTATGCCATAGGAAAGACTCATCACTATTTGCTTTAGATAGAAAGCATGAAACTTCTCCAGAGGGAGATGTTTCTTGCAAATCCATCTTGTACATGTTCCCTTTCCTGGGGGCTCTGAGCAGGATATGCTCATGAGGAATGACCACTCCAGGCTTGAGAACAATGCACTCATGCTCAGTAAAGAGCATGTTATGACTCTGATCACAAAATTGGGATACACTCAGAAGATTGTACCCAAGCTCCTTAACAAAGTTTACCTTCTCAATGCTGAGCTTACAATTTGTGACCTTGCCCCTTCCAAAAATGTAACCACCTTCATCTCCTCCAAAGGCAACTGGTCCTCCATCAATTCTCTCAAAATTATGGAGTAGAGACCTATTGCCTGTCATGTGCCTGGAACAGCCACTGTCAATTATCCAGACATTCCTGCTTGTCTTGAGCTGTTCCTGCACAAAGAAAATGATTAGTTACATTTGGAAACCCAAGCCTTACTTGTCTTGGGCTCACTAAGTGTAATAGAAGGTAATGCAACAGTAATAGATCCTAGGGTTGTACTATGGGGATTTTCAGCTGTTGTTGATGGAGAAACTTCAGTCATTTGGTCTTTCTTAGACTTCCACACCACCTTTGATTTGGAGCTTCCGAAGGAAACAGACTTTCCTTCCGAAGCTTGAGACTTCTTGAGACTCTTTGAAGTCTTTGTACTGGTCATGTGGATAGTACTTTTAGGATTGTATGGGAAATCCTTAGCAATGTGAAAGGTACTTTCACACATGACACATAACATTTTCTTCTTCAAAGGAGTCTCCTTTTGAGAGCAAGACTGGCTTTGGTCACATCCCTTCTCCACCTTCATCTTGGTAGATGCTGAGACAGTTCCTTTGGGCTGTGAACTGTTCTTGGAGTTTGATGGTCCAGGCTGTGCTGCAGTGGTACACAGCAGCTCAGTCTTCTTCTTTGCACTGAGATGATTTGAACAAGAACCAGGACTCTTAGCTGAGGAGTCTTGGTTGATGTCTTCAGTCCTCACTACTTTGAAACCTGCAGAGATAAAAACTTGTTTCTGCTTAGCATCAAAAGTAGCCTTGATCTCTTGAGCCTTCTTTGCCTTCCTTTTGCTCTTCCTGATCAAGTTCTTTCTCTTGGACTTGGTCATCACAGTAGATTTCTTCTCCTCAGAAGGATAGTGGCCATTGGAAGAATCCTCTTCTTCACTCTTCTCAGAGGAATTCTTCACTATCACTTCTTCATCCTCCTCACTTATAGGATCTATGAGAGGAAGCTCATCTTCACAAGTTCCACACCTAGGAGATCTTCTAGACAATATTGTGTGTGGAGGAGCTATCTCATTTGATCCCAGTCCCTGTCTATTTTGATAGCACACTTTGTTGTGCAGGGATGAGGATATCATGTTCTTGAAGGTCTCTTCTTCAAGAACACTCTTCTCTGCCTTGGCTTTGCTGATCACAAGCTCAGCCTGGCACTCAGTCAACTTAGTTATGAGATCCTGGATCTGAGTTCTAAAATCTGTATGTTCATGTTTTAGTACTGAAATGGTTTTCTCCAAGTCCTCTATCTTTAACTTGTAATCATTTTCAGACTTTCTAAAATCAGATTTTTATATGTTTAATGACTCAAGATCAGATCTCATCTCTAAGTTGTAGGACCTGTATCTATTTACTTTAGCAATACATTCAGGAGTACAGAGATGTTCCAATACCTTGGCTTCATCATGGTCAGCCATCAGTGCTTGGTTTGGAGAAGCATCTTCCACCTGAAAGCTCCAGTCAAAGCCTCCCTCTTCAACACCAACAGCAGCATGTTGCTTTGGCTTCTCATTCTGAGGGGCTTTGTCAGTGTAGTTTGGTCTGGGTTGTGTTTGGCCCCCATTTGTTTTAGGTGCCTTACACTCCCTAGCAAAGTGACCCATAAGGTTACAGTTGTAACACTTAACTTTGCTTTTATCCAGCCCAAACTTTCCACTGGTAGCATTGCTTGGAAATCTTCTTCCTGTTCTCTTGTAGAACTTCTTGGCTCTGTGAGTGAGGAGAGCCATCTGCTGAACTATCTCCATGTATTCCAGGTCATCTGGATGGATACAGTCCAGGTCTTCAAGAGTGAAGAGAGAGTTCCCACAACTTTCATCAGTAGACACAAAGGCTTGAGAAGAACTTGTCTCTTGGAATGGGCTTCCTTGAGTAAAGTTCTCCCTTGGTGTCTCCGGGAAGGTGATGAAAGGAACCTTTTGTTAGTTGTCAGGGTAGCATATGAGATGATGTTGGGGTTCTATGCTGTCCCTTTCAACCACATGAAGGGCTGAACCCATTTGATTGTTGGAGTTGCCAGATGAACCTTGCATGTTCATCTCCATCTGGTATCCACTGAGAATCCCATACAACTCTGTCAGAGTAAGAGTTTTAAGGTTCTCAGTCCTCTTGATCAGCATACAATAGTGTGTCCATTGCCTAGGAAGTGAGGACATGAACTTCCTTACAATGTCCCTGTTCTCAAGAGGAACTCCTCCATCCACTAGGGTATCCACTCTCTCAACATACCTGAAGTATTGTTGAGTCATGGTTTCACCTGCTTTGAAGGTGAAGTTTTCAAACTGCTGCTTCAGGAGATCCTTCTTGTTCTTCTTGGCTTCAGAGGAGCCTTCATACATCAGCTTCAGTGCATCCCACAGCTGTTTAGCTATTTTGCACTTCTTAAAACCTATGTATACAGAGTTTGGGAGAGCAGTCTGAAGAGCAGTCATGGCCTTCCTATCAATCTCTACTCTTTTTCTATCTTCATCTGAGTAGTTGGCCACATCTTTTGGAATCATACCAGCACCAGTAGCAGAGGGAGTGCTGGGTATGAAAGGTCCATTCTCAACAGATTCCCACATTCTTGAATCAAGAGACCTGATGAAACCTTCCATTCTCATACACCAGGTGTCAAAATCATCAAGAGTGATCAGTGGGGATTTGTTCATGGTTCCAGTCTTCATATCAGTCTTTGAGATGGATGCCATTTGGAGAGTTTAGTTTTTGTGTGTGTGAGGGATCTTAAGATGGTGAGATCTTATATCAAGAGCCTGGAAAGCTCTGATACCAAATTACAGGACCGTTTAAGGGCTTGAACAATATTACAACACAACAACACAATGAGGAGAGCAACTAAACTTTGATCAAACAGTGAACTGGATTAACCAAGTTGATACAAAGAACACAAGTAAAGTAAAGAGACAGAACAAGAGAGTTGGGTTTCAAGGAGGCAGTATATTGCTTTCTCAAGTTCTTTTACAAGTGTTACAAAGAATAAAGAAAGATACAAGAACTTGGAATACTTATACTACAACCTACAGCCGGCTATACTTTGAAAGCCAGCTGGATACAATTGACTAGACACTAACAAAATCAATTGTAGGATCAAAAGGCATATCTGCCTTTTGACTTTGTGACTATGACATGCCATAGCTCACATCCTTATACATTACAAAAAGGATAAAGTACATAAAGTAGAAAGTTACAGACTCAAGACCTCAATGTACAGTTACCAAAAGCATGGACCTTTTCACCAACTCATGTAAGTTGGTGACTTTACAGAGATGCAGCGGAAAGGTGCTTTATGGAACAGTACATCAGATAAAGCATGTGTACTAAAAGTCTTCGGAAGAAATCTGTCTTCATAGGTTGAAGCTTCGGAAGACTTTGTCTCTGAGGCTTCGGAAGACTTCATGTTTGGCTTCGGAAGATATTGGTCTTGGCTTCGGAAGATTTTACACTTAGAGTATTTTCTAATGCATTGTGTAAAACTTCCGAAGCATTCTATACTTCAGTACTTAGTGCATGTTGCAGGGACACTTTGGATGTTTTGGGTTGCATCAGACTTAAGGAATCCTTACAGTGTCCAACCTGGGCTTACAGGCAGCAACAGGTAGAAACGGTGCCACGATAGAGAAAGCTGTTGAAGACTACTATGATGATGACCGGAAGAAGCTGGACATTGACAGCAATACCCAACTCCATTATGGTTGGATTTCTGCATTACAAGTCAGCCAAAGAACTATTTGATGCACTTGATCATATGTACTCCAGCTTCAATGACTCCAAGAAGGACTCCCTGAAGCAGTAGTTCGAGAACTTCACCTATATTGCTGGAGAAACCCTCAGTCAGCAATACTTCAGGTACATGGACCTTATTTCCTCCCTTCAATCCATGGGAATTTCCCTTGAACTAAGAGATCTCACAAGAAAGTTCATGAGTGCACTCCCTAATGAGTGGACGTTTTAATGTGTCTCTATCAAGAGGAAAGAAAATCTGAACACCCTCACCATGACGGAATTTTGTGGAATCCTTGATGGATACCGTTTAGAGATGGAGAGCAAGAGAGGCCATCAGACAAGCAGACCCTTGAGTCTTCCTGCTAGAAACGCTCTAATGGTACAGGATGTGACTCCTGATCAAGCACTCATGGCTGGAACAGATGACAATAAGGTATATGAACATCTCTATACTCCTGTCTGTATTGCTAAGGTTAAGTTAAATGAAGACTAGAATATGGAGATTAAATCCGATATTGAGTCTTTAAATGTTTTAAAATATGATTAAAAAAGGGCTAAATCTGACTATCAAAGAAAAATTAAGGAGTTAGAGAAAACTGTGTCCTTGTTAAAACATGAACACATAAACTATAAGACTCAAATCAAGCATTTAATATCCAAATTGTCTGAGGCTCAAGCCCAGCTTGTCACAGCTGAGGCTCAAGCCAGGAAGTATGCTATATTTGAGCAAAACTTCCAAGCCATTCTTGCATCATCCTCTCACTCAAAACTTTGTTACCAAAACAAAGGTGGGTTGGGAACCAATGAAATTGCTTCACCACATTCTTATAAGTCTATAAGACAACCAAGATGTGGTACTGAAGAGCAAGAGGTTCCATCTGCTGACCCACCTTCTTATGAGTCACAAAGTGATGCAACCATGGAGACCATCACATGGAAAAACCATCTAATTTTACCCACTCCTACTGGTGACGATCAACCCTTGACCACCAAAGCCAGAAGAAGCAGAGCTAAGGCAGCCAGAAAAACTGCCAAGAAAGTTGTGGAGTCAAAGCTGAAGATAGACCCATAGCAAAATGGTGTATTCATCTAAGCTAGATTCCAGATGGTAGGTAACTCTGATTCAGGGAAAGGGGTGTAGTACCAACACTCCTATCCTACCAAAGGATCAGAAGTTAAAGGAAAAGGTTGCTGATGAAGATAAAAGAGCAAAAAATAACAATCCTCATGTTCCCAAAGGATTAACATTGCATGTATAATGTGTGGTCTGCAAAACCACATTGCCAAAGATTGTTACTACAATCCTGCTAGCACACATTATGCAAATAATGTTAAAAGAGAAGGAGTACGGAAAGGTTTCTCATTTGGACCTTATCAAATGGTTTAAGTGATGAAAAAGGGAAAGCTTGTTTTTGAAGGAAGGTTGCTTTCGGAAGAAAGTCCTTCTTCCGTAGGGAAAATGGCTTCGGAAGTTAAACCATCCCAGAAGAAGACTACTTGGGAAGAAAAGGTGGTGAAGGTTTCTTCCGAAAAGAAAGAAGCTTCAGAAGAATGCCAAGCTGCACAAGGTTCAATAAGCTCATCCTCTATGATCAACCAAGGGATGGAATGGAAGATCAAGGAAGATGCTGCAACCTAAACCTCTTCTTCAAAGACATCCATTGAACCCCATGCATAAACTTTCGTTCAATTATGTCATTATCATTGGAAGTACCCAAGACCAACAAGGCTTGGGTTTCGAATCAAACTTAACCATCTCATCTTTTGTGCAAGGACATCCATATGACAAGAATAACTATGTATGGATCATGGATAGTGGATGCTCCAGGCACATGATAGGGAATAGATCTCTCCTTCAACAATTCCAACATTTTGATGGAGGTCCTGTCCAGTTTGGAGGCGAGGCCGGAGGATATATTTCTGGCAGAGAAAGTATATCAAATGGAAAATTAAAAATTGACAAAGTTCACTTTGTCAAACAGCTTGAACACAACCTGTTAAGTGTTTCTCAATTTTGTGATCAAAAGCATCAAATGCTCTTCAGAGAACATGAGTGCATTATCCTCAAACCCGAGATGACAATTCCTCAGGAATTGGTGCTTCTTAGATCTCCCATGAAAGGGGATATGTACAAGCTTGATATGAACAATGCTTCCCCAATGGGTGAAGTGTCATGCTTTCTTTCCAAAGATGATAGTGATTAGTCAACACTATGGCATAAACGAATGTGTCATGTAAATTTTAAAAGAATGAAAAAATTGGCTAAAAATAACTTGGTACATGGTTTGCCTAAAATGGAATTTTTATGGAAAGATAATTGTGTTGCATGCCTGAAAGGGAAGCAACACAGGGCATCTCATAAATCCAAAGTTGTTAACTCTATCACCACTCCATTACACTTATTGCACATAGATCTATTTGGTCCCACAAGTATAATGAGCAGTGGAAGGAAATCATACTGCCTTGTGATTGTTAATGATTTTACAAGATTTACATGGGTATTCTTTTTAAGAACTAAAGATATACTGCTGAAACATTAAAATCTTTTATTCTTAAAATAGAATATCAAATTGATCACAAGGTTTAAATTATTAGAAGTGATCAGGGGACTGAGTTTAAGCACCAAGTTCTTGTAACACTCGGTTACTTATTTATTTGGAAGACGAAGGAAGAAAAAGAAATAAAGTTCAAAGTCGAGGGACCAAACTCGCCAACGAGAGAAAGTTGGGGAAGTGGGAGTATATAAGGGAGAGGGCAACCCTTACCCTCTCCCAACACCCACCAAAATCAGCCAAAGAAGAGAGAAGAGAAGAAGAGGAAGAAAAGTGGGTTCGGATTGGTTCGAGTGAGCCAAAATCGTTGAGAATCGAGTCAAATCGAAGCCCTTGTTGTTGTGCTCGTTTGTGTGAGTTCTAGGACCCCTCATTTACTTGTTTTCAACCGATTTTGGGGCTGGAAAGCATAGAAAACCCGTTTTTGTATGTGTGTGTGTTTGACCCATTTGGGTGTATTGCGTGAGATGCGTTTGGAGTTTGTTTCCGGGCTTGTGTGTGCTTGTATGGTGTTGTGGTATGCATTCCTAAGGTTTAGGATGGTTGATTTAGGCTTAGAATGGGTTTGGATGAGCTTGGTGGTTGAAAATGGCAGATTGGGTTCGGGATGAACTTCTTTCTGCATCAGTTAGGGCTAGGCGACCGATTGAAGGCCATACGGCCGACTGAGGGGCAATTGAGGTTCATTCGCACGACTCAGATTCATTCGCACAATTGAAGATTCATTCGCACGATTAAGGATTTATTCGTACGATTGGGGTCCAGTCACATGGGGAGTCATGCGACTGAGGTCCCAGTCGCATAGGTGTTCATTTGCATTGAGTCCATTCGCATAAGGTTAGTCGCATAGGTGCTCATTCACATTAGATCCATCCGCCTGAGGTCCATACGCATGACTAGATGTCCATTCGCATAGATGTACATCCGCATGAGTCCAAGTTGAAGATAAAAGATGAAGATGGAAGCTGAAGACAAAGAGGACAAGATTGAAGATTTTGAAGACCGAAGACCATGTAAAGCTTAGGGGGAGTATTGCTAGTGCTCTAGAAAGATTAACAAGTTGTCTTTAGATGTCTTTTTAATACTTTGTAATAGTATAGGGACTAGTTTTGTAATTAGTTAGTTCCTTTTTTTTCATTATAAATAGCTTAGACTTACAGGTAGTAGGTAACCAGTTGTATTCGAACCTGCTTACATACTTTGTAATTGTATTTGCTTGATATTAATGAAACTCTGAATTTTGTTGATATCTTGCTTGATTTGATTACTTTGTGTGTATTTCATTTAATTGTGTTCATACATCATCAAAGATTGGTAATTTGATCCTATCAAATGGTATCAGAGCTGTTGGTAAGCTGTTAGTGAGTGATTTTTGAAGTTGTCGAACTCAAAAATCTCACTGAATCTGTGATTGATATACAATTCAATTGAAAATTTGTGAATTTCAGATGTGTTTCATCATCAGAAACATGATTTGAATCACAATTAGCAGTTAAATTCATCAAATTCAAGTCAATTTGTTGAATTTGTGTTCGAAAAAGGTTTATAGTTTTCGGACTGAAAATCTCATAATTGAGTGATTTGTTGTTGATATTAAAAGAAATTGATGTTAGAAGAATGATTATCGGTATAAAACAAGCTTAATTGGAAAGTTTCAATTGAATTCACCAACATTTGAAGAATTCAGAAGATTGAGTAAGTTACATTCATATGAACATGATGAATGTGGCGCATGAGCTGAGAATGACTGAAAATTTGTCGAAGTGTTAGGCGTTTGACTACTGTTTAGGCGCATTAACACTGTGTGGACATTTTCTAGTTCAGACGTTTGACTATTGTTGAAGAGAAAAAGGCCAGACGCATCATCTTTGTTAAGAAAGATTATAAGTGCTTAGACGTTTGACAACTATTGAGGCGCTTTACAACTGTTCAGGCGCATGACAACTATTTAGGCGCTTTTGAACTGTTTAGGTGGTTTTCAACTGTTCAGGCGTTTTTTAAACTGTTTGGTCGCATCATCTTGGGCATTTTGGAAAACTTTTCTAAGGCATTCCCTTAGACGTCTCTCAACTCAGGCGCATCAACTGTTTGGGAGTATAATCACTGTTTAGGCGCATCACCTTTGACACTTAAAATTTTTTTTTTTAAGAAAATTTTTCAAAAACTTTGCATTTATTTTCTTAATTCAAAATCTAAGAAAAACAACAAAAATATAAGAATGGTGAAATTAGAAGATTCTGAAAATATAGTTCCAAAACTTAAAAATAGAGCTGATTTCAAAAATTGGTCTCTGAGGCTAAAACAACATTTTAATTCCATTGACACTGATCTTTGGAAATCTATAGAAAAAGGACCATACATTCCTATAATCATTGATTGGCCTGACAGAGGATTTGTTTATACTAAAGATTCTCCAGAACCCTATACTGAAGATGGTCTTCAAGGAGATGATTTGAAAAGGGTAAAGAATGATATTACATCATATTCCTTGATGTGTAAAGGACTACCTTTGGAAGTTCTTGCAAGGCTTGATGCATATCAAACTGGATACACTTTATATAAATCCTTAAAGATCATTTGTGAAGGAGGAAAAGAGATTCCAAATCTCAAGAAACAAAAGTTGAAAAGACAATTGGAATTGTTTCAACATTTGTCTGGAGAAACCATAAATCAGATGATGAACAGATTTGTTCAATTGACAACTGAGATCTCAACAGCTGGTATTAAGCCTGATCTTGAAGATCAAAATCTTAGACTACTCAATGCTTTACCCTCATCATGGAAACAAACAGTAACCTTACTACAGCATACTGAGAAGTTCCCTATGGATCTAGATCTACTCATTGCAAAGATAGAGTCAGTAGAGATTGATTAAAGCTCAAGGAACAATGATAGATCAGCATCAATGTCTCAGTATCAGTTTGTTGCTTCTCCTGCAACCACTATTGAGAATGCATTCATGGCAAAGAGTGAGAAAAGTACAGAAGAAGAGGGAGATTTGTTTGTTGGAGCAGGATTTTTCACTGACTCATCATTTACCAGTGCTCATGCTTATACAACTCAGTCTGATTCTCAATCTCCTCCTAAATCTCAGTCCCAAACATCTAATGTTCAAACAGAGACTTCTTCATCTAACTCTGCTAAATCTAGCAAAGTTAAAGATGTGATAAACATCCTATTAGAGGATGAAGAGTCTAAAACTGCATTCACTGCATTTATGGCTAGTTTTCAAGCATATCAAGGTAGCCATTTAACTCAATTAGATTTTGTTTTGCAAGATTTGTTTTAGATGGATCATGAAGATGTTGAAGAGATGGACTTAAACTGGCAGATGGTGATGATAGCTTACAGGGTACACAAACATTCATATGTCAACAGGAAATACAAGTCAAAATCTAGATGTTTTAACAAGTCAAAATCTAGACGTTTTAACATTCATATAACAAGACTGTTGGGTTTGACAAGTCAAAATCTAGATGTTTTAACTGTAATAGTTATGGACACTTCTCCAGAGAATGCAAAACTCCAAGGAATAATGGAGGAAGTGCTCAATCAAGTTCTAGCAATCAAAGGTTTCAACCAGCTCAGAAGACTTTTCAAAAGCCTTATCAAAGTCTTCCTATGCCTGAGCATAAAGATGAAACAAAATCATCTGATGAAACCAAGAAAGCTTTAGTAGTCAGCATTAAAGATGGTTATGATTGGAGTGCATATGCAGATCAGTTTACTAATGATTTAACATCAAGTTTATCTCTTATTGCAGAAATTCAAGGAGAAGATTGGTCAGAAAACAATGATCCAATGGTGGAACGTGAGAATGAAGAAGATGACAATGATTGGAGTGACAAATCTGATCCTAATGAGGATACAGATGAAGTAGCTCTAATGGCACAATCTGATCGACCTAAGGTTGACACTTCATCCTCAAAATCTAAACTATATCGACAAAATTCCCTGAAATCCCATCTGAAGTGAGAGAAAAACTATGCACAAAATCATGCTATGAACATGTTGAACACTATAGAAACTACTCATTCAAAATATGTGAGAAGCTAAAACAAGAAGAGTCTATGCATAGCAAACTAAAATCTGATCATAAAACAGCAGATCAAAAGATTATCTCTCTTCAAACTTCATGGAACAAAACTATAAAAGATTTAGAAATTGTTTCTAAACAATTGGAAGAGATGACCAAAAATCTTGAACAGGAGAAGATAGCACATGCTGCTACTCAAATGGATCTGGCTAAAGTAAAAAGTTCAAAAATGATTATAGAAAAACTGGTAAGTGAAAGAAAAGATAAACAAAAAGCAGGGTGAGGTTTCATTCATGAACCTATGCCTGAATCTATTACAAACACTCTACCAGAGAATTTCAATACACATGATCATTCTCCTGAGAATAAAGCTAAACTTAAAGCTTTTCAAATCCAAAACAAGAATTCAAAAGAAGAAAAGGAAAATGTACAAGTGTTTGTTGAAAAGGATCAAGAAAAGATTAAAAATGGTCATCCAATCAAGATAAAATCTTATGAACCAAAACAAACAAAACAAACCACTTCTGATCAAATTCAAGTTGTATTAGAAGAAGTGAAAGTTCAAAGCAAAGAAAAATATAAACAACAGGTAGGAACATCAGAAGATTCAAACACCATTAATCTGAAACAAGTTCAATCTGAAAAGGAATCGTCTTTTGACGATGTTCAATCTGAAAGTAAACCCAGTTCTTCTAAATCAAAGAATCAAAGAAGAAGAAAGAAATCATCGAAAACAACATCTGAAGAAAACAAAAGTTCAGAAAATTTGATCAAAGCAACAAATCATGCAACAAAACTCAAACCAATAAAATTTGTGTCAGCTGGTTTGTTAAATATGAATTCTCTTCAAAACAACAAAGTAAATATTATGAACGAATCTCACTCTGATCTGAAATCAAGTTCAGATTCTAAGAATTCCGTTGTAGCAAAAAGATTTGTTCCTAATGCATTCAAGAAGGAAGTTCATATTAAACAAATGCAAAATAATTTGGCACAAAATCAAATTGTGAAAAATGAAAGACAAAAGATTAACTATTTGACACCAAAATCAAACATTGTGTCAATGTCAAAAGTTAACAAAAATTTGTTTTTAACTCCACCAAAGTACTGTGAAATTTGTGACATGAAAAATCACAATACTGCTGAGTGCTATTTCAACAAGTACTGTCACATATATGACATGAGAAACCATTCAATAGCAGATTTATTTTAACAAATATTGTACTTATTTGGATGAAAAGACTCACAATACTACAAATTGTTATTTTAGAAATAGATCTCTTACAAGAGGATTTGCAAATTCAAACATGAGCAAAGGCTTTGTTAATCCATAATATCTGAGAAATCAAACTAATGGATTTCAAAAAGTCACTAATCAACCTTCTTTAGGTTTGAGATCTTTTTCATAGAACAATTATGTGAGATCTAAACAAAATATGCAATAACAGTTCATACCAAGATCTGTAAGGATGATTAATAAAAATGTTAGTCATCAATACATTTCAAAAGTTGATCAATCAAATGATATGAATGTTCTCAAAAATAATTCAAACAATTTTCAAAACAATTTCCAAAATAAAATTGGTAAATTCATCAAGAATAAACCTGAGTTGAATAATTTTCATTAAAAACAATTTACAATTGTTGATAAATTTGGAAAATCCAAGACCATCTCGGCTTGGATAGATATCTCAAATTAATTTTCTTGTTGTGCAGGTACGCCCAAAAAGACCACTCAATACATGGTATGTAATTAGTGGGTGTAGCCGGCATATGACAGGCAATCCTGCCTTGTTACAAGATTTTAAGTTAAAAGATGGAACACACGTCGCCTTTGGTGGTGATGCTGGAGGAAAAATAACCGAAGAAGGAACAGTATCAAATGGTATAATAAGCTTTGATAAAGTCAACTTCTGTTCACTGTTGAACTTTAATCTTTTAAGCGTATCCCAAATATGTGATAAATCATACTCTGTTCTATTTTATGATTCATTCTGTTTTGTTTTGAAGCCAGGTTTTAAGATAAGCAAAGATTGGGTGATTGTTACAGCTGAAAGAGATAGAGATGTATACAAGTTGGATATGTCTCAAGTTGATCCTTCAACTGAAACAACATGCCTAATTGCTAAGGCATCAAATGATGAAAGCCAGCTTTGGCATAGACGTCTCGAACATTCAAATTTCAAGAATATGAACAAGCTTGTAGCAGGAAATCATGTTATTGGACTGCCATCTAAGAAGTTTGCAACAACTGATCACCGCTCAGCATGTTTGAAGGGAAAGCAACACAGAGCGTCTTATAAGTCCAAGCTTATAAACTCAACATCCAAACCTCTTCAAATGTTACACATGGACCTTTTTGGACCAACAAATGTCAAGAGTATTGGACGAAAATCATATTGTTTAGTTATCATTGATGACTATACAAGATTTTCATGGGTTTTCTTTTTATATGCCAAATTTGAAACGACTGATTTACTAAAAGAATTTATCATTAAAGTTGAAAATCAATTAGAAACTAAAGTGAAAATAATAAGAAGTGATAATGGAACAGAATTCAAAAATGCTAACATTGAAATGTTTTGTGCACAGAAAGAGATAGCTCATCAGTTCAGTGCTCCCAGAACTCCTCAACAAAATGGAGTTGCTGAAAGGAAGAATAGAACACTGATTGAAGCTGCTCGTTCTATGTTAGCTGTTGCAAAAATACCTATCACTTTTGGGGATGAAGCTATATCAACTGCGTGTTTCGTTCAGAACAGAATCTTAATTGTGAAAGATAAAATGAAAACTCCATATGAGTTAATGTTTGGCAGGAATCCAAACATAAACTTTCTAAAATCATTTGGTTGTCCTGTTATGATTCTTAATTCAAATGATCAATTAGGGAAATTTGAAGCAAAATCTGATAATGGATTTTTCGTTGGATACTCATCTGTTTGAAAAGGCTATCGAGTGTACAACTCTAGGACAACTATAATTCTTGAAACATTCAACGTTAAATTTCTGGAAAATTCTTTTCCATCAGTTTCAAATGGTCCTGCATGGTTATTTGATTTAGATTCATTATCAAACACTCTTAAAACTAACTTGTTTAATCAACCAAATTGTATTGATTCTACAGGTAAGAAGAACTCTAGAGGAGATCTTGGATCTTTCAGTGAGGATTCAGATTCTGATGACCCAAATGATTCTAGCTCAAACTACCCATTTTTATCATTTGTCAAGGACTCAACAATACAATTTGATGACAATAATCATGATAATACAGTTTTAGATCATTCAGTTTAAATTGATCAGGAAGGATCATAACATTTTCCTAATGATGGTAATGAGTTTGTGCTACCTGAGTCTGGAACATCATCCATCTCTGGTGATGTAGTTGATACTGGTAACTTTGATTTCCAAACTTCAATCCACATTCGTCTACTTTGTTACATGAGCTTTCCAACTTGAACCAAACAAATCTGGATGTTAATGTTCAATGTGATGAGATTTCAACATCTCATATTCACAAGAATCATCCAATGCCTCAGATTATTGGTCCATTGAATGAGAGAACAACAAGGAGTAAATCAGAACAAGCAAACGTGTGATTATACTATTGTTTTCTTTCTCAAATTGTTCCTAAAAATGTTACCGAAGCATTAAAGGACAATGGTTGGATAGAAGCCATGCAAGAAGAATTACTTCAATTTCGCAAACAAGAAGTGTGGAATTTGGTGGATCTACCTGAAGGAGAAAATGCAATAGGCACGATATGGCTATTTAGAAATAAGACCGATGATCGAGATGTTGTAATAAGGAACAAAGCGAGACTTGTTGCACAAGGATACACACAGGAAGAAGGAATAGATTATGATGACGTGTTTGCACCAGTTGCAAGACTTGAATCCATTCGAGTTTTTCTGGCTTATGCTTCATTCATGAAATTTAAGGTGTATCAAATGGATGTAAAGGGTGCATTTCTATATGGTCCTATCACTGACGATGTGTTTGTGAAGCAACCTCCAGGCTTTGAGGATGCGGAATTTCCACATCGAGTATATAAGCTGAGTAAAGCTTTATATGGACTTCATCAAGCCCCTAGAATTTGGTATGAGACGTTATCACAACACTTAATCCAACATGGATACACAAGAGGGAAAATTGATCCAACTTTATTCATAAAGAAGGATAATGATGATCTCTTATGTGTACAAGTGTACGTTGATGACATCATATTTGGTTCTACCAGTCCAAAATTGTGCATTGAATTTGAAGAAATCATGAAATCTCGGTTCCAAATGAGTTCTATGGGAGAGATTAATTTCTTCCTTGGACTTCAAGTCAAGCAAACTGACGATGGAATTTTTATCAATAAAAAGAAGTTTGTTGACAAGCTCTTGAAGAAATTTAAGTTGCAAGACTGTCAGTCCATACGAACTCCAGCAGATGTTAACACCAAGATTGAACCTGTTCCAAAAGGAAAATCTATTGACCAAAGTTATACAAATCAATGATTGGTTCTTTGATGTACCTTACTACATCTAGACCAGACATTATGTATGATGTTTGTGTTTGTGCCAGGTATCAATCAGACCCGAAAGAATCTTACTTAATTGCTGTCAAAAGGATATTCAGGTATCTCAAAGGTAAACCAGCCTTAGGGTTTGGTATCCTTACGAGGGTAACATTGAACTATATGGATAAACAGATAGTGATTATGGTGGATGCTGTCAAGATAGAAAATCTACTTCGGGTGGGTGTCAATTTCTTGGTCCCCGATTAGTCTCATGGCAATGTAAGAAACAAACAAATGTCTCTTTTTCAACTGCAGAAGCTGAGTACATTGTTGCATCAGCAGGATGTTCTCAAATCCTTTGGTTGCAAAATAAACTACTGGATTATGGGTTCAATTTTCTTAAAACACCAATTTACATTAATAACACTGCTGCTATGTTCATAATAGCTAATCCTGTTCAACATTCAAAAACAAAACATATCGAAATTCGATATCATTTTCTCAGAGATAACTCTGAAAAAGGATTAATCATATTGATTCAAATTGCAACAGAAAAACAGTTGGCAGATCTATTTACTAAAGCCTTCCTACCAGGACGGTTTGAGTATTTAGTAGAATCAATTGGTCTAATAAATCATATGTGATCCCTCTAAATCAAAAGATCATAATAAGTGATCCTCTCATTGTTAATTGCCTGTTTATATTTTGTGTGTATGTGATTTTTGTTTCCTTAGAAAAATCAAATACAAAAATATAAATCAAAACTACGAAAAATAGAGTCTTTTTCTAATTATTTGGTTACATTTGTTTTCAGAAAGAAATATGTTATGCAATATGTGAGAAATGATAGTACATTAGTGAGAATAGTTGCATACTTCACTCATTAATAAAGTCTGACATGATCAGATATGATGTGTAGACAATATCTGACTATTATACTGAAAAAGTAATTATTGTGATCAATATCTGACACTAAATCTTCATGCTTGTGTGTATTCATCTGAGTACTTTTGAGTTGTTTTGGCTTATCAGATTGAATGCTTGTTAAGTTACACCACTCACACCTGTTGGTAATGTGTTTAATCATGAGATCTGTTACAAAGCATCATATCACTTCTCTGTTATGAGTCATCATAGACCTGAAGTGCTGAGATATCCTTTGTTGTAAGTGATTACAGACCTGGATTCTCTCTTTGATGCAAAAGATGCCAATGAGCACAAACTATTCAAATGAATAGTCAGAGCTGATCAAATGGTTATCCATGATCATTCTATATTAATTTAAGTAACATGAACTCTAATGATACATATGTTTCAGGTAATAAGTTGAGTATGTGTTCTTTCTTGCATGTCATGATGATGGTTGAGCTCTCTTAGTCTCTGTTTGATTTACATCATGTCATATCTAAATCTATCCTAATCAATCCAAGAATTGAAAAAGTAAGTGAGTTGATAATTTGTCAAAAACACTCATTGTCTGTCCTTAGATCTTGTGTCTCCTTTGCTGTGATATCACTGACCTGGAACACACTTGATCAGGATTTATTCATTGTCTATGACTATTCCCATTTCTTTCATTTTAATGTGCTGATCTTCATTAATATGATCTCACTGCAGATATTAATTTTTTTGTCTATATTTGAATTTGATTCTGCTTTCATTTTGCTTTTATGCATGTTTTGTGTGTGTGAAGGCAATGTCACAATGAGATGTGTGATCTTATTATCTTACCTAGGAAACTTATATGTTTTTCAAACTTAAAAGTTTAGGGAGAGTAATAAATGAAAGAGTTGTTCTTAAAAAATCAAAATCAAAGTTAAAATGTTAAATTGAAAGGATGATGCTATATGTTCAAAGTATATGTGTAATTTGAAAATGTAGTTTTTGAAAAGTATAATATGAACCTTCATAAATTTATAAGGGAAAATGCTTCTGTCAAAAGTTGAAAATTAGATGATAATTGATTTTATTTTGAGACTAAAATGTAGGGACAAAATAAATTTTAAAAATAAAAAGAAAATAAAATTTTGTGAATTGATAGTGCAAAATGCAAAAAGTTCAAAATTGAGGGACTAAAAGGTAAAAATTTTTGAAAAATTTAACATTATGCTTAAAATGTTTAAATAGTAGTATGAAATATTACTAATATGTTTAAACAGTGTGCAGGTGAGGAATTTGGAAATAACAAGTGTTAAACTCATGAAAGTTAACTCAAAGTCAACTCATGTGCCTAAACAATGTGCATACGTCTAAATAGGAGCATGATGAATTTTCAAGAATAATACAAGTGTTTGGGCGTTTGACAAATTCCCATGCGTCTAAACAGTTGTAATAAGTCCATGGAATTTTTACAAGTGTTTGGGCATTTTTCACATTCCATACGCCTAAATAGTTGTACTAAGTCCATGATTTTAATCAAGTGTTGGGCGTTTTACACAAACCATGCGCCTAAACAGTGAATGAGTCTGACTTTAACCAAGTGTTAGACATTTGAAATGTTTCATGCGTCTACATAGTTCAAAATTTTCAAAATTATAAGTGTTAGACGTTTTAGGAACTTCATGCGACTGAACAGTGCAAAAGCGCTTAAACAGTGCTTATGCGTATGAACAGTTCTCATGCGTCTGAACAGTTCTCATGCGTCTAAGTCAAAACGCACAAACAGTGGTCATGCGTCTCAAAAGTTAGTGAATTTTAGGGTTTCATATGCCCAAACAGGACTCATGCGTCTAAAAATTCACTTAATATAAATTGAACACTTACACTTATTTTCTCATTCACACTCAAAATTTTCCACAAACAAGTCTCTGAACTGTCGAATATCATTCATCATCAAACTTTCTGATACACTTCGATTGCATCAAATCCTGTTGATTGTAGATATTATTTGGATATATAAACGTAAGTTTATGATTTAAATCAGTAAATTTTGGTTAAATCATGATGTTAGGTATAGGCGTTTGAATGCTATTTGGGCGTTCGAACATCATATACTTCAAAATTTAACAAATCAAATCTTAATAATATCTAAAATTGATTCTGGATTGTTGATAAGTATCTGATTGCGAGTAGTTTGATATAAATTTCATCAACTGAAAGTGCAAATGATTTGATTTCGATCAGTATGTTCATCGAAGGAAGAAAAAGAAGATGAACAGACAGATTTAAATTTTGAATAAAAATAAAAATTAAAATAAATAATAAAAAAAAAATTTTTAAACAAAAAAAACTAAATAAATCAAAATTGAAATGTTTGATAATAAATTCAAAATGAATAAAGTTTAATGTTTTATAAATTAAAATCTCAATTCAAAAGTCAAAATCATAAGTCAAAATTGAATGTAAAGTTATAAGTCAAAATTGCTAAGTCATATGTAAAAATGAATCTCATTAATCAAAATCTCAATGTTCTCATATTATTTTTTCAATGTTTTGCAGATGGCAGAATTGAAGTTTGAGCCAAATCATAATGTTGCTGCATACTTAGATGATGAAAACAGAGAAGCCATTGGTTATGAAGAGATTATCAGATTTCTGCTTAGAACAAAATATGTCTATGCAATGTGTGCAAGACCAATGATTAATGGAAGAATGATCAAAAGATTTGGAGAACTGCACAAGTAGAAAGAGATGAAGAAGGGAATAAAGTTCTAAGAGCTTCTATTACAACAGAAAGAATGCTTGAAGTTTCTAAACAAGCAATCAGAATAGCTCTAAGGCTTGGTAAAAATGACCCTAAAGATTTGTCTGAATATACCTTTAATGAATGTAGATATGTGTTTCTACAAATGGGTCATACTGATCATTTCCCTAAAAAGCAATTTTTCAGAGCACGTGTATATAAATATTGGAAGCTGTTGTGCTACATATTTCAACATTGCATGTCTAAACGAGGTGTTGGTTGGGATTCATTCCCAGTAGATATTGCATCTCCTATTATTGCTTTAGCCACAAACAGAAGATTCAATATGGCTAAGTGGATAATGAATGGATTCATTTTTAATCTTGAAAGAGGCATGAGAAATAAATACTTGATGTATATTTCTCCAATTGCTTATTAATGAAGCGAATCCAGGTCTGTATGCCGAAGGAGTTACAGGAGATAAGATGCAGTTAGAGCATATGTCAGAAGCTGTTTATAAAAGACTGGCAATTATCACTGGTGCTCAAAACATTCCAGTTTTTGATTATATCAGGAATGTATCTATGAATGAAGTAGATATCAATCAGCAACACTTTCATCTATCTGAAGATGAACCAATAGATCCAAATGATCTCATTAAGGATGTTGAAAATGATGAAGAAAGTGAGGATGAAGCTACTGAAAGCTCATCAGAAGAAGAAAATGATGATAACAATGAAGATGATGATAATAATGATGATGATGAAGAAAATGAGGATGAAGCTCTTGAAAGCTCATCAGATGAAGAAAGTGATGATAATACTGATGATGATGGAAATGATGGTGCAACTGAAGCACAACAAGAAGAAAATGATGAAAGGAATGAGGATGATACTGTTAATGAACCTCAAAACATGGCTGAAGAAACCAATGTTGCTGATATTCATGATGATGTTGTACATGAAATAGATTTACAAAATCAAACCTTTGATTTTGATTTTATGAATGATATGTTATATGACCAAGTATTTGAAGCTGATGTGAATAAATGAGTAGAAGAAATTCCTGTTAGTATGACACACAATGTGTCAGTACAAACAGAGGAGACAGTGGATATTGATGAGATGCAGAAATTGAAAGAAGATAATTTGATTAAAGAGAAAGAAATTGAAGAGTTGAAAGTGGAAAATGAAAGGATGAAAGAGATGAATATATCTCTGGAAAAAGAAATTCAAAAGCTAAAGGATGAAAATTTGAAGTTAACTGAAGAAAATGCATTAAAAGATGAAAAGATTGTGAGTTTTGCCAAAGACAAAGAAGATGTCATCAAGAATTTTAAAGTAATGATCAAGGACTATGATATTCTTGAGGAGAAGTTCAAGAAACTATCAGAAGAAAATGAAAAACTAAAAGATGAATTACTAAAGGAAAAAGATGCTCAAAAAACTATCTCACTAGAGCAAATGATAAGTGCTGAGATGAGTGTTGAAGAAAATATTGAGCTGCTCAAAGGCAAAAGAAAAATTGATGAAGTAGCAGATATAAATCTAACTGAATCATCTTCCAAAGTGCAAAGAACTGAAGAAAATGTTGAAGAACAAAATGTTCAAGAACAGATTGAAGCATTAGAAGATATTGAGGAAGTGTATAATAATGATTGGTATGATGAAGTTTTGGATGATGAAGATATTGATGAAGCTCAATTTGTATCACATTTCTCTTGACAAGAACAAACTCAAGAACAAGACGAAGTTCCACAAGGCTTTGAAGACAGATATAACTATCTTGTGAAGATAAAATACAATCGAGTATTTTTGGATGGACTGACAGTTTCTCAAATTAATGATGAATGTGAGAAATGTATTTCTGCAGAGTCAGTGCACCGGTTGATCCAAATGAGATTGTTATTAAGCATGGTGAATGGACTAGAGCAAAATAGGTTATTAATGTAGAAGAACTAACAAGCTCTGAGCTGCACCATCCTGATCCAGATGATATGAGTATCTCAGCTTTATGATCATGGTTGCAAGCTAGGAATTACCCTTGGAGGAAACTGAAGAGATTACAATCTGTATCATTGAGAAACCTTGTCAAAAGTTTTCAAGAAACGGAGAAACACTTGAAGAAGATGATTATACTTGATACAGATAATCCTCAGTATCTTGAAATTACAAAAAGAACAAGAATGTTAAAGCCATAGGAGATCAAACAAATGGCAAGAAAGACTGATGCACATGATCACAAAAAAGAGTTGATTGAAATGTTTGCTGATCCAGAAAGACAAGCATACAAAGCCTCTACTGAACAAAGGCAAATTTTTGATAATTCAAGATCAACTGGAGACTTGGTAAGAAACGTACTACAAAGAGGACAATCAGTTGCTGAATTGTTGAATGCTATGATTGCTCCTGATTTTACAAACCAAGTAAGATTATCGCATGGAAGTATGATGAAGTATTTGATGCATTTTTGATAAAGAGGGTAAATGCTGTGTGTGATGTATATCACTTTTACTCTAGAATCATAAAACTTCCAGTGCAAGATTTGAAAGAGTTGAATATATTACCTCTGATCAATCGTTCTGATTCGAAACGTGGCAAGATGATGGTAGAATTATTAAGAAGAGGATTAGAAGTATACTCAAAGGAAAGTCAAAATCCTATTGAGTTATATGCTAATATTGACATCTCATGTCTTTCAAAAGATACATTGGAGAATATGAACAAGATGGAGATTAAGACGAATGAAGCTAAACCAGAACAAGGCATTCTTGCTAGCAAATTCAAGTCTGCTATCTAAAATGCTTTGAAGGAACTAGAGATGTACAAACAGAAGCCAATGTTCAAGATAAAGGAAGAACCAGAAGATTTTTTTGAGTGATGAAGGTACAAGTTGAAGATAAAAGATGAAGATGGAAGCTAAGACAAAGAGGACAAGATTGAAGATTTTGAAGACTGAAGACCATGTAAATCTTAGGGGGAGTATTGTTAGTGCTCTAGAATAATTAACATGTTGTCTATAGATGTCTTTTTAATACTTTGTAATAGTATAGGGACTAGTTTTGTAATTAGTTAGTTCCTTTTTGTTTCATTATAAATAGCTTAGACTTACAGGTAGTAGGTAACTAGTTGTATTCGAACCTGCTTACATACTTTCTAATTGTCTTTGCTTGATATTAATGAAACTCTGAATTTTGTTGATATCTTGCTTGATTTGATTACTTTGTGTGTATTTCATTGAATTGTGTTCATACATCATCACAGATTGGTACATTTGATCCTATCAAAGTTCATTATGTAAGATGACTGTTGAGGCCTTAGAGAGTAGGTTGGGCTTGATGATGATGTTGCATATTTATGTATGGTGTATGATATGTATGCATGATGTTGCCTTGTATGATGATGATGATTGTGTTTATTTGTCACACCCCGGGCCCAGGTAGGGTGGGACGTCACAGACTAGCAACAACATATGGTAGCGGAAACAAACCATTACAAGAGCTCAAAGGAGAGAATATCACATGGCATTAATGTTTTTAAAAAGATAACGGGGCTAAAAACAAATCAAGCCCCGAAATGAGTTTTACAATCACCCATAAAATAAATTGTACTTGTTCAACACAAATATAAAATTGTTCAAATGATTCATTAAGGAAATATGCCAATGCCATGGTCACGGGATAAGTCTAGGTCTTCACAACAGCTAGGATCTCTTCATACATTACCTGAAACATGCTCAAAAGAAATTTGTGTCAACTAAAAAGTTGGTGAATTTAAGTGCTTAAAGTTTAAAAACAAAAGGACTTAACAATTCCTTCTTTGATTAAAAGAAAATAATAATTGTTTATCATCGTGGGAAAAATCATAATCAACCCTGCACTCAGTCCCGGTTGGCCTCTTCTACAGTTGTGTTTAACCGGATATTCCCGAAGGAAGAACTGAGCCCCAAACCAGTGAACCCTACCTGCCCGGATGGTTCACCATAGTTTCTTATCAAAACCTGTTACATGCCACAAACGACCCCTTAGGATCTCAGTGGGGTAACCTTCCTGGAACGGAAGCCACTGTGTGTGGGGGATTCCCCAAATAGATCTATCCATATAAAACAAGCGGTTCACGAAAGAATTAATGATCATGATATAAGTATCAACAGGTAACCACAAATCCCACATACAATCATCAAGTAAAGCACAGTTATGGTTCATAATAAGTAGAGCATGTTTCATCCCAAAACAATAGTAAAAAGGGGGATCACTAGAACTCACCTTAGGTTTCAAGTCAAATGTCTCTTGGTGTGCCGGGAGTGTCTCAAGTCTAGCACCCTAACATGTACATATTAAGTAATAAGCTACTGCCCTAGACTCATTTAAGGTGCAACAATGGTGTCAAGAGTTTAGCTATTGAGTAAAGCTTTGGTTTCGTGAAGGTTTGTATAAAAAGTTTTCTTTTATGGCAGGTCAAGGCGTCTTCATGAAAATTGGGATTTTTACTTAATTAGGTTAAGTATATTAAGGAAATTTTTTTGTTCAAGTGATTATTAGCTTCCTGGAAGTCGGTTATAAGGTTTGGAAAACTTTTACAGTTTGGTCCCTCAAGTTTCTAAATTGACAGTTTCTACCCTCAAGTTTGGTTTCTTGCCCTTTATGACATTTAAGACCAAAAATCAGATTCTTAGATTAATATTATACTTATTATAGAGTAAGTGTTTCAAAATTTTTAGTTTACGGGTCCGATTTAAAAACTGCGCGTTTAACGCTCCCGGTTACGGTAAAAGCCGGAGAGTTTTAACCGTAAATTGGGGTTTTGATATATTTGAATCTTGGACCAGTAGGTATTTTCTAAAAGGTATCTTTATAAGTTTTAAGTCCTTAAATTGTGAAAAGTGGCCTTTTATAGTTGAAAATCTCGTTTTTACGTTTGACCCGTTAAAACGCGGTTTTGACCGTGTTTGACCATTTAAAGCTTGTTTGACCAATTTTTCAAATCCTTTAAGTCTTTTATTAATTAACTTACTGAAATCATATGATTTTTATAAATCTTAGCTTTGAACTCCATTTTTATGGATTTTTCTCAAAAACGATGCTCGGTTTGTACCCGTTTTTGGTTAAAACGTCATTTATTTGTTCCTTTGACCATTTAAATTATCCATTGACTCCAGAACACTTTATTTATCATTTTTAAGCCTGGAATACTTTTCAAGAGTGTTAAATTCATATTCTTACTATTTTTAAAGTCATTTTACCATGTTTCCGGGTCCCGAAAGTGACTAAAAGAGGGCAAATCTCAACATGTCCTTTATTCAAGAGATTAAACATTACTAACACTTTTAATATTCATCAAAACCTACTGAAATTTCAGTCCCAAAGAGTTGCCTAGTTGTTCTACACATTCATATGCTTCAAATATGTAGAAAATGTCATAACCGACCATAACACTTGTGTAAATCATCTTAACTTGAGTTTAAACGTTACCAACACTTCATTTAACTTTATAAACAGATTATTAAGGTGTCATAAAGTCATTCATGAGTAAGTTATGAGTCTAGTTTGAAAGGGTTTTTCAAACAAATGCTTAAAGGTGTTGTTACATGTAGAAAGAAGGGTTTCAAGGTGTAATCCATGTAATAACCGTGGATTCGAGTATGTAGCCTTTTGGAACTTTTAAAAACAGATTCTTGGGAGTCCATTAAGTCATTAACATGCAGGTCACAAGTTTGGTTTACAAGAGTTGCAACATTCACAAGTTAGATGATACCAAAACACCCAAAAAGAGGGTTTTCATGGTGGAAATCGGTTTCCACCTCAAGAATGACTAACATAACATGAGGTTTACCTTCAAGAACGTTGGGAACTCCTTAAGAACAAAGTGATGGTGAGAAGTTTCTGCTACAACAAGGAAAAAGTAAGGTTTTTTCGTGAAAAATGAAGAAAACAAGTGAAATGTCCCAAAACCGACAACATGAGCTTACACTTGATGTAACTCACGGTTTGGAAGGTGTTGATGGTCGTGGATGGCTAGAAACTCCTTGGACTTGGCTGTAGAAGCTCGAACCAAGGCTGGAAAAGTCGAACAAGTGTGGTTGTGTGCCCAAAACTCGCGAACTAGGCCACCTCCTTGCGGTTTGCACTTGGCCGATTGTTGCTTGGTGTTGTTCTTCACGGATCTCGTGCTTGACTTAGAGAGGATTTCTTTGAGAGAATTGTGGTGTGAGGGTGTGTGTGTTTCAGCTGAATGATTCGAATAAGAGGGAGAGAGGGAGAGAGGGAGAGGGTTTGCATGTAATGTAAGTGGTGAGTGTGGTGGTGGTGTAGAGAGGAGAGGAGTGGAGGGAGAGGGCGGCCGATTTTGGAGTGTAGTGGGAGGGTATTTGATTTAATTTTTAATTATAAATTGTTATTATGTAGTGTAGTTTTGTAGTATTAGGTATAATGTATTATTTAGTGGATGGTGTATTTGAGGTATCTAATGCATGTCCATGCATGCATGGGCTGAAAATTATATAAGTGTGAGTGTGTATGCTCACATTTTAATTGCCTTCTCTTGAAATTAATTTTGTAAGGGTGACTAGTCAACATTCCCAGAACACTAATTTTTAAAAAGGTAGAAACCTAAATTAGTTAAAAGTAAATAAAGAAAATCATATGAAATCATAATTTGATTCAAGTAACAAGAATTGTTTCCAATTTCATGGTAGGGTTGAATAGTTTCAATTATTAGCACTCATAAGATGGATAAAGATGCAAGTAATTTAGGGTTAGGATAACAACCTGGAGGTCGGTTGTCACATTCTCCCACCGTTTAGGAAATTTCGTCCCGAAATTTTAACTCTGATTAGAGACTGAACGAGTGGGTTTGAAGAGGTGTGGATAATTCTTCCTCATTTTATCTTCACGCTCCCAAGTAAATTCAGGTCCTCGCTTGGAGTTCCATCTAACCTTAACCTTGGGTATGCGGCTCCGCCGGAGTTGCTTGACCAAACGATCTGTGATCTCCACGGGTTCTTCCACAAAATTCAGTTTGTCGTTTATTCTTGCTTCTTTTAATGGTAGTTCCAGGGTTTTGTCTACCATGCTCTTCTTCAAGTTCGACACATGAAAGGTGTCGTGTATGTGGCTCAACCCCGGGGGTAGTTTCAACTTATACGCCATTGGGCCAATTCTTGCCAGTATTTCGAATGGTCCAATGTATCTTGGGCTTAACTTTCCTCTCTTTCCGAACCTCACAGTTCCCTTCCATGGTGCTACCTTTAGCATTACCCTGTCGCCCACTTGGAACTCTAGAGGTTTCCGTCTCCTACCAGCGTACTTCTTCTGCCGATCTCTGGCTGCTTTCAGTCGCTCCTTTATCTTATGGATCTTGTCGGTGGTCTCCAACACTATGTCGGGTCCCATCACTTGGCTATCACCAATCTCATTCCAACTCAAGGGTGATCGGCATTTCCTGCCATATAGGGCCTCATACTGAGCGGCTTTGATACTCGCGTGGTAACTATTGTTATAGGCGAATTCCACCAAAGGAAGATGGTTATCCCAGTTTCCGCCAAAGTCCATCACGCAAGCTCTTAACATGTCTTCCATTGTTTGAATAGTTCTTTCGCTCTGTCCGTCGGTCTGAGGGTGGTAAGCCGTGCTTAGATATAAACGGGTTCCTAAAGCTTGCTGGAACGATTTCCAGAAACGAGAGGTGAAACGGCTATCACGGTCGGAGATCATCGACAAAGGCACTCCATGCCTCGTTACCACCTCGTCGACATATAGTTGGGCCAATTTCGTCATGTCGTAGTCTTCTCTAATTGGCAAGAAGTGAGCTGATTTCGTTAGCCTATCTACTATCACCCAAATAACATCGTGACCTTTAAACGTTCTGGGCAACTTGGTAACAAAATCCATCGTGACATTATCCCATTTCCATTCTGGAATTTCAGGTTGTTGTAACATTCCTGATGGTGTTTGGTTCTCAGCTTTTACCATGGCACAAGTTAAACATTTCCCCACATAAACGGCGATTGATTTCTTGATTCCCGGCCACCAGAAAAGTGCCTTTAAATCCTGGTACATCTTATCACTTCCAGGGTGAATTGAATACCTAGACTTGTGTGCTTCGTCGAGGATTACTTCTCGAATTCCTCCGTGCTTTGGCACCCAAGTCCTTCCTCCATATCTGTATGTACCATCGTCTCCTATCTCAAATTGCTTTTCCATTCCAGTCAATCCTTCTTCCTTTAATTTCCCTTCCTTTAATGCCTCGCTTTGAGCTTCTTTCAGTTTTGCAATGAGGTTGGTATACACACTCATCCTTAAGGCTCCTACACGAAGAGGCTTTTCTCTTTCCTTTCGGCTCAACGCATCCGCCACAACATTGGCCTTACCGGGATGGTAGCGGATTTCGCACTCGTAATCGTTCAATAGCTCGACCCATCTTCTCTGACGCATGTTGAGTATCTTTTGGTCAAGGATATGTTGCAAGCTTCTATGGTCAGTGTAGATGATGCACTTTGTGCCATAAAGGTAGTGCCTCCACATTTTGAGAGCAAACACCACGGCACCCAACTCCAGATCGTGCGTCGTGTAGTTCATCTCATGATCATTCAGCAGTCTCGATGCGTAAGCAATCACCTTGTTGCGTTGCATCAATACACATCCTAGCCCTTGACGCGAAGCGTCACAATAGACCACGAAGTCTTCTACTCCTTCTGGAAGAGCAAGGATAGGTGCACTGCATAACTTCTCCTTAAGCGTTTCAAACGCCTCGTTCTGCTCTCGCTCCCACACAAAGGTTGTGTTCTTCTTGGTTAGTGCGGTCAAAGGTTGCACTATACGCGAGAAGTCCTTTATAAATCGTCGGTAGTAGCCAGCCAGTCCTAAGAATTGCCTTATCTCCGTAGGAGTTTCAGGAATCTTCCAATTCTTTATGGCCTCAACCTTGGAAGGGTCAACTTGAATCCCATCCACATTCACCACATGACCTAAGAATTGGATCTGGCGCATCCAAATTTCGCATTTAGAGAACTTGGCATATAGTTGCTCATTCTTGAGCAATTCAAGAATTAGCCTGAGATGCTTCTCGTGCTCGTCTTTACTTCGGGAGTAGATCAGTATGTCGTCAATAAACACGATCACAAACTTGTCGAGGTAAGGGCGGCAAACGCGGTTCATGAGGTCCATGAATGCTGCTGGAGCATTAGTCAGTCCAAAGGGCATGACCAAGTACTCATAGTGTCCATACCTAGTTCGGAAGGCTGTTTTGGGTATATCTTCTTCTCTTATCTTCAGTTGGTGGTATCCTGACCTCAAGTCTATTTTGGAGAAATAACTTGCTCCTTGCAGTTGATCAAATAGGTCATCTATTTTCGGAAGAGGGTAACGGTTCTTTATGGTCAGCTTATTCAATTCCCTGTAATCAATACACATTCGCAGGGTTCCGTCTTTCTTTTTCACGAATAGTACTGGGGCACCCCATGGAGAGACACTCGGACGTATAAATCCCTTGTCCAATAGTTCTTGAATTTGTACCATTAGCTCCTTCATCTCAGGTGGGGCGAGTCGGTACGGTGCCTTGGCTACCGGTGCAGCACCAGGCAACAAGTCTATCTGGAATTCGACTTGCCGATTCGGGGGGAGTCCTGGTAGGTCTTCCGGAAACACCTCTGGGTATTCAGAAACCACGGGAATATCTTTGATCTTCTTCTCCTTTTGGGTTTTCATCACATATACTATAAAAGCTGGACATCCCTTCATTAAGCTCTTGGTAGCTTTTAAGTGGGATATCATAGGGTATAGGGTGTTACTCCTTTCACCCTCTACCACTAACACTTCTTCGTCGCTCAACGGTATCTTGAGTAGACGCTCATCACATAAGAATTCGACTCTATGCTTCGCTAGCCAGTCCATACCCACAACCACATCAAATCCTCCTAACTTAATAGGCATCAAGTTAATCCTAAACGTATTCCCTTTTAGATTCAGCGGGCAATCCCTAATGATTTCGTTAGCGTCTAAAATATTACCGTCAGCTAATTCTACGGTAAACGTATCAGTCAAGGTACACACGTCTAAGTCAATCAATGGCCTAAAGGTACTAGAGATAAAACTAGCAGTCGCTCCAGTATCAAACAGTACAGTAGCGGGATGATTGTTTACAAGGAACGTACCGTTGACCACGTCGGGTTCCCTACGAGCTCCTGCTGGGTCCATTACAAAAGCTCTTCCCTTAGGCTTGGCATCCTTGTCTCTACCCAGCTTAGGACACTTGTTCCTCATATGCCCTGGATCTCCACACTCATAGCATTGTTTTCCTGGTGAAGTACAGTCTTTAATTAAATGGCCTGTTCTCTTGCACCTAAAACAGGACATCGGGTTGCATTCCCCTTGATGATGTAACTTTCACTTGCTGCAGAATGGGCTTGTCCCCGAATACAATCTCCGGTTTTTGCTTCCCTGATCATCGCGTCTCGCACCTTCAGAACTCTTTCTTCCTGACCCACTACTACTTCCAACCGCTCTTTTCATTTCCAACCACTTCCTCTTCTCACCAACAAACTGCTGGTAATTAGGTCATCAGAACTCATCAGCCCTTGCTTGATCGGTCCATCCAGCCCTAATTAGGTCATCAGTCAAACTGCTGGTAAGGTCGACAGCAGCTTGTAGGGTTACAGGCTGGGAGAAACGGACCATTCCCCTAACTCTTGGGTGTAGTCCCCAGATGAACCGTTCTACACCTTTGGCTTCTGGCGTCACCAGATGTGGCACAAGTCGGGATAGGGCTAAGAAACGATTGATATATTCTGTGTAGTTGGGACCTTTCATCTCCAAGCTTAAAAATTCTGTCTCCAGCTTCTCGAGTTGATTGATGGGGCAATATTTGTTGGTCATCAGCTCTCGGAATTCAGTCCAGCCCATTCGATTAGCCACATTTCTTCCACGGCTTTGAGTAATTGACTTCCACCACTCAAGAGCTGATCCCTTGAGAGATTGTGATGCAAACCTCACCATATGCTCCATCTTGCACTCGCTGATGTCCAAGACAACTTCCATTTCGTCAATCCACCTAAATGTCTCTATAGCACCCTCGGTGCCATAGAAGTCCTTAGGATTACATGCCATGAAGGTCTTGTAGGAGCATCCATTCCTTAACGCCTCGGCTTCTTCGTCGTGGTTCTCATCGTTCACCGGCCGTTCATTACTAGTAGTGTTATCCCGGTCTGCATTTATCTGTGCAATAATAGTCGGAATGGCGTTAGCCAGTTGCTGAGCTACGAGGTTAGCAATCCTTTCGTCACTCTCTTGATTAGCATTTTCCCCGTGGGGAGTCCCTGGTGGAGTAGGTTGGTTTCCAGTCGGCCTTGCTTCCTCACGGCGGCCCCTGGTGGCTCCACGCCATCCAATTCGTGTTCCTCTGCGAGTCGGCATTCTGATAGTATCACAAATAGATTCGTTTAGCATCTCATAATTTGTTTCGAATAGCCTATGCATCATTATCCTATTACACCATGCCTCGAAGAGGGATCATGGCATGCACATATGTATTTACAACCCACTAAGGAAACCTTACAGAGTCCAAATCAAAGCATGACATAACAGTTAGGCAACCAATTAGAAAAAAGGCACAGACCAATTTCAAGGCACAACACAACATGAAGCAATTTAATACAGACAGTTTAATAATTCTAGCATCCCAACAGCAGTTTATGATAGTATCATCCAACAAAATAGAATCAGAGTCAAGCTCTTACAATTTGGAAGGTGCCATCACCCCCATGATAATAAAATAATAGTATCGAATAACAATTCAAATAGTTTCCTTCTACTGTCTAGAGACAGATGATCCCGCTGAGCACTCCTACTCTCACATCCACTTTCTCTTCAGCCATCCGAACCATCCTGTACCCTTCTTCTTCTGCTCCTGCTCCAAACGCTTCACTCCTTGTGTAGCCATCATAGCCTGGAATTGAGCAGACTGGGAAGTTCGAGTGGCGTGCTGAACAGTCAACTCATGACGGCGAACAGTCCTCAAGATCTCATCCAATGTCGCATCAGAGGGTCCTACATCACTTGCCCGGCGACTCGACTAGGAGTACCTATCACCAGCCAGTACGCTAGGGCCGTCATACATACTATGTCTCGGCGGCATCAGGCATTCGTCGCGTGGGTCAAACAGTGGAGGTACCGAAGTTGGAATCCTAACAGGCGGGGGAGGAGGAGGAGGCATCCTAAAGGATACGGAGGATCCTGGCCTAACGCTTTTGCGAGGTCGGGTGACAGTACGCGCACCCCTATTTCCAATAGGTGGAATGGGTGAGAGGGTCGGAGCAGCTACTTGAGGAGAGTGGGAACGCGTTCGGCTTCGGGAAGGTGATGTGGAGGAAGAGTCCTCGGAAGCTTCAATGTCTTCGGACGTGACGGATATCCACCCTGGATGTCCGCATCTCCGCAGGTACGCTTCATACTCCGTCTGGGGCTTCTCTCTCCTCAGGGTTCCGTTAGGAGTGGTCTCAGTGTCGGGGTGAGCAGGCGCCTTTCCTTTATCAGCCATAGACATTGTCCTGTAAGAAATACATCATGAGTAATTTGGTTTCTCATAGCTCATGATTATAATAATAGTACTAGTAATAGTAGTGATGGCAATAGTATCTGTTATTCCAACATATAGCTGTCTGTTTTGCCCAAATCAATAGTCTCTTCAAGTAGTATCGGATAACATAGTTCATCATAAAAATCATTTAAATCCCCTTTTTGAAATTTAGTTTCAAAATCACCAATATAAATCAAAAAAAGTCCAACCATAACCTAAAGATCAGTGATGGAAATTACGCGTCCGGTAAATTCATGATTACGTTGATCAAGTGTAATCATCAATTTACCCAACCCGATCATCCCAACACTTCCCACAAGGACAGTCCTAGGGTATCAGGGTTGTAGCCTAGGGTCTACTATGGTATTCCCGACTTCTCTACAACCATTGGCTCTGATACCAATCTGTCACACCCCGGGCCCAGGTAGGGTGGGACGTCACAGACTAGCAACAACAAATGGCAGCGGAAACAAACCATTACAAGAGCTCAAAGGAGAGAATATTACATGGCATTAATGTTTTTAGAAAGATAACGGGGCTAAAAACAAATCAAGCCCCCAAATGAGTTTTACAATCACCCATAAAATAAATTGTACTTGTTCACCACAAATATAAAATTGTTCAAATGATTCATTAAGGAAATATGCCAATGCCATGGTCACGGGATAAGTCTAGGTCTTCACAACAGCTAGGATCTCTTCATACATTACCTGAAACATGCTCAAAAGAAATTTGTGTCAACTAAAAAGTTGGTGAATTCAAGTGCTTAAAGTTTAAAAACAAAAGGACTTAACAATTCCTTCTTTGATTAAAAGAAAATAATCATTGTTTATCATCATGGGAAAAATCATAATCAACCCTGCACTCAGTCCCGGTTGGCCTCTTCTAAAGTTGTGTTTAACCGGATATTCCCGAAGGAAGAACTGAGCCCCAAACCAGTGAACCCTACCTGCCCGGATGGTTCACCATAGTTTCTTAACAAAACCTGTTACATGCCACAAACGACCCCTTAGGATCTCAGTGGGGTAACCTTCCTGGAACGGAAGCCACTGTGTGTGGGGGATTCCCCAAATAGATCTATCCATATAAAACAAGCGGTTCACGAAAGAATTAATGATCATGATATAAGTATCAGCAGGTAACCACAAATCCCACATACAATCATCAAGTAAAGCACAGTTATAGTTCATAATAAGTAGAGCATGTTTCATCCCAAAACAATAGTAAAAAGGGGGGATCACTAGAACTCACCTTAGGTTTCAAGTCAAATGTCTCTTGGTGTGCCGGGAGTGTCTAAAGTCTAGCACCCTAACATGTACATATTAAGTAATAAGCTACTGCCCTAGACTCATTTAAGGTGCAACAATGGTGTCAAGAGTTTAGCTATTGAGTAAAGCTTTGGTTTCGTGAAGGTTTGTATAAAAAGTTTCCTTTTATGGCAGGTCAAGGCGTCTTCATGAAAATTGGGATTTTTAATTCATTAGGTTAATTATATTAAGGAAATTTTGTTGTTCAAGTGATTATTTTCTTCCTGGAAGTCGGTTATAAGGTTTGGAAAAATTTTACAGTTTGGTCCCTCAAGTTTCTAAATTGACAGTTTCTACCCTCAAGTTTGGTTTCTTGCCCTTTATGATATTTAAGACCAAAAATCAGATTCTTAGAGTAATATTATACTTATTATAGAGTAAGTGTTTCAAAATTTTTAGTTTACGGGTCCGATTTAAAAACTGCGTGTTTAACGCTCCCGGTTACGGTAAAAGCCGGAGAGTTTTAACCGTAAATTGGGGTTTTCATATATTTGAATCTTGGACCAGTAGGTATTTTCTAAAAGGTATCTTTATAGATTTTAAGTCCTTAAATTGTGAAAATTGGCCTTTTATAGTTGAAAATCTCGTTTTTACGTTTGACCCATTAAAACGCGGTTTTGACCGTGTTTTACCATTTAAAGCTTGTTTGACCAATTTTTCAAATCCTTTAAGTCTTTTATTACTTAACTTACTGAAATCATATGATTTTTATAAATATTAGCTTTGAACTCCATTTTTATGGATTTTTCTCAAAAACGATGCTCGGTTTGTACCCGTTTTTGGTTAAAACGTCATTTATTTGTTCCTTTGACCATTTAAATTATCCATTGACTTCAGAACACTTTATTTATCATTTTTAAGCCTGGAATACTTTTCAAGAGTGTTAAATTCATATTCTTACTATTTTTAAAGTCATTTTACCATGTTTTAGGGTCCCAAAAGTGACTAAAAGAGGGCAAATCTCAACATGTCCTTTTTTCCAGAGATTAAACATTACTAACACTTTTAATATTCATCAAAACCTACTGAAATTTCAGTCCCAAAGAGTTGCCTAGTTGTTCTACACATTCATATGCTTCAAATATGTAGAAAATGTCATAACCGACCATAACACTTGTGTAAATCATCTTAACTTGAGTTTAAACGTTACCAACACTTCATTTAACTTTATAAACAGATTATTAAGGTGTCATAAAGTCGTTCATGAGTAAGTTATGAGTCTTGTTTGAAAGGGTTTTTCAAACAAATGCTTAAAGGTGTTGTTACATGTAGAAAGAAGGGTTTCAAGGTGTAATCCATGTAATAACCGTGGATTCGAGTATGTAGCCTTTTGGAACTTTTAAAAACAGGTTCTTGGGAGTCCATTAAGTCATTAACATTCAGGTCACAAGTTTGGTTTACAAGAGTTGCAACATTCACAAGTTAGATGATACCAAAACACCCAAAAAGAGGGTTTTCATGGTGGAAATCGGTTTCCACCTCAAGAATGACTAAGATAACATGAGGTTTACCTTCAAGAACGTTGGGAACTCTTTAAGAACAAAGTGATGGTGAGAAGTTTCTGCTACAACAAGGAAAAAGCAAGGTTTTTAGGTGAAAAATGAAGAAAACAAGTGAAATGTCCCAAAACCGACAACATGAGCTTACACTTGATGTAACTCACGGTTTGGAAGGTGTTGATGGTCGTGGATGGCTAGAAACTCCTTGGACTTGGCTGTAGAAGCTCGAACCAAGGCTGGAAAATTCGAACAAGTGTGGTTGTGTGCCCAAAACTCGCGAACTAGGCCACCCCCTTGCGGTTTGCACTTGGCCGATTGTTGCTTGGTGTTGTTCTTCACGGATCTCGTGCTTGACTTAGAGAGGATTTCTTTGAGAGAATTGTGGTGTGAGGGTGTGTGTGTTTCAGCTGAATGATTCGAATAAGAGGGAGAGAGGGAGAGAGGGAGAGGGTTTGCATGTAATGTAAGTGGTGAGTGTGGTGGTGGTGTAGAGAGGAGAGGAGTGGAGGGAGAGGGCGGCCGATTTTGGAGTGTAGTGGGAGGGTATTTGATTTAATTTTTAGTTTTAAATTGTTATTATGTAGTGTAGTTTTGTAGTATTGGGTATAATGTATTATTTAGTGGATGGTGTATTTGAGGTATCTAATGCATGTCCGAAAATTATATAAGTGTGAGTGTGTATGCTCACATTTTAATTGCCTTCTCTTGAAATTAATTTTGTAAGGGTGACTAGTCAACATTCCCGGAACACTAATTTTTAAAAAGGTAGAAACGTAAATTAGTTAAAAGTAAATAAAGAAAATCATATGAAACCATAATTTGATTCAAGTAACAAGAATTGTTTCCAATTTCATGGTAGGGTTGAATAGTTTCAATTATTAGCACTCATAAGATGGATAATGATGCAAGTAATTTAAGGTTAGGATAACAACCTGGAGGTCGGTTGTCACATTATTGATGTTCCTGATTATGATGAATGTTTATCTTTCTTGTGGCTTTACGTGTTATGTTATTGAATAAATTGAAAGTATTATGTAACGTAAAGTGAAAGATGATGAAAAAGGGGAAACGAAATGAATGCATGCATAAATCAACAAGTAATGAAGGTCTTGCAAGCATTTGATAACAGGACACGCCAATTATAAGGTGTTAGCCCAACGGTGTGCGGGTTCGCTACCCCGGGAGGATGCACATTGGGGTCCGTCTTTGTGACCGACCATTTGTTTAGAACATCTACCGCTTACCCCGGTACTGCGGCATATGCTCAGCTGTTCATTTATTGACTTCGGCCCAGTAGCCATATCGTTTGGGGTGTAGCACATGGTATTGGTACGGAAGATATCAAATGCGGAAGTAAAGATATAATGAATGAATGAATGAATGAATGAAGAAGATAATAAAGATATTATCTACGTGTACGTATGATGTGTGATCATGCAAAAGTAACGAACGGTTTTAAATGAAAGTAAAGTATGTTTTCTTATAAAACTAGAACTCACTCAGCAACGCTGAATTTTTATGTGTTTCCAGTTGGCAGATAATGTTGCTGAGGATGGCACTGCGAGGCTATTCAGCTCTTTTTGATGGCATCCATTTATGTAGGGCCTTTGTGATGTAATGCAACAATACATTTTATAACTGATTAACAATGTATTTGGCAAAAGCTTTTATAGTATAATGAGATGTCTATTTTGATAATCCCGCTGCAATATTTTACGAACGTTAAATGTATTTATTTGTTTTATGTGCGATGAGTATCCAACTGTAAGCGTCCCGAGAACGGGGCCTTACAAGTTGGCATCAGAGCCAAAGTTTAAGAGAAACGGGTAAATTTTCAAAATAAACTTTAACTTAAACTGAAAATGGGACGGAATGGGAATGGGACTCTCATCTGAGTAGTTGCGTGCTATCAGGTATTTTCTTAATGATAACCGGTATTATGTGCGCATATTATGTGGTTTACGTGTTGTATGTAGATTTAGATACTGATGTAGTTGGATAGGTAATGCTCTAGGTATGAAGAGTAAAGTAAGTGGCTAATCACAACTGGCAACTGTAATTAGTGACTTACTATACTTGACATAAACTGAACTGTTCCTTGAATGGCCGTGTTCGTGTTTGAATCTTTCAATGTGATTTAGAGAATGGCTAGAGGTAGATCTTCTAAAGCTTCTATGGGTGGAGGCCTTGGCGGGCCTGATGTTGAGCCGCGACCCAAAAGAGGAAGAGCAAAGTTGAAAAGGTGGTTCCTGAAGAACCTGAGACCCCTCATCCGGAGGATGGGGATGAGAGTGCAAACTTGAGGGCCTCGGTAAAGGAGGCTGTTGTTGAAGAAGTACACCAGGTCATGCAGACAATCTTACCGTCTGTGGTGACCAAAGTCATCAAGGCTGTGAAAGAAGGAGAAAGAAAGGAGAGAAACAGGTCTTTGGGGGGACGAGAGCAACCGGAGCCTGAAACGATTTTCTCTGATAATGAAGATGAGGAAGAGGAAGATGAGCCTGTGCAAGAGGTGGCACGAGGCTGTAACTATGGGGCGTTTATGAGATGCAAGCCCCCTACTGTCGATGGAAACGGCACTGCTGCAGCTGCTCACTGTTGGGTGAGGGAAATGGAGGCTGTTCTCGACATCAGTGAGTCCCGGGAAGATCAGAAAGTGAGGTTTGCCACTCATTCGTTCGTGGACTCAGCTTTATGCTGGTGGGACAACATTGTCCATGAAGGAAATGATCTGCCCAAGATATATAATAAATTGATGTGGCTAGTGTGATATGATCCAAGTCGGGTCATACCCAATAACAAGCCAAACAAACACCGACAAATATTTATTTGTTGATTAGATCAAACAAATAAATATAGACACCAATTTAGAAACCGGGTTTTTTAAATCATTGCTTTTGCGAATGAACAAGTTTATATATATATATATTTGTTCATATGGGATTATTTGTTCATTTTTTTTAATTAGTTAGACAATGACAAATAATAATGTGTGTGTTAGTGATATAAAATTAAAATGGTTTAATTTTACATCAAAGAGTGCAAGAGTGTTTTAGTTATTATTGAAAATAATTTGAATCAAGAGGGAGACAAAGGGAGCCTTATTTTCGGCCGCCCCTTGTCTTGGTAACCTCCCCTTTTATTTTCAAAGACCATGCAATTACTTGGATACTACAACACTCTTGCTCCTCTCTCTTTCTCACACACACACACTTGAAGAACTATCCCAAATCTCTCCCTCTCTCTCACGGTTTTGAAGGAGGATTAGAGCAGAATTTTCAGCTTCAAAAAGGGTTTTGGTTGCTGAAAATTGGGTGTCAAGATTCCTAGCAATCAAGGTGTTTGTACAAGCTTGGGGTATCACCTCTTGAGGTCTTCTTCCTTGAAGATTCAGCCACGTTTTCATCTTCTTTCACCTCAAGAAATTTGTTCTTTTGAGCTGCTACAAAGGTTGTATCTTCACCATCTCATGTTTTTCATTGTATGCAATTTCGTATAATGATCCATGGTTTGGGGTTGCTTATTAAATGGGTTTAATAACCATCTTATTAACATGTTTTAAAACTTCAAAATCCGCTGAGTTTTTCATATAAACAAGGTTATATGAGCTTTGATAAACTTGTTAAATCCCTACAATGGCATCAAGAGCCACTTATACGAATGCATACATGTATATTCTTGCTGGTTCACGGTTTTGTGGTGTTTGACACCACATACCCGTGAGTTAGAGGGCTGTTTTTGGTCACCCCTTTTGGTGTTTTAAAGATGCTTCTTTATGCATATAAGGATCTTTAAAACTCTAGATTATTTGATGTTTATTTATATGTTCATAACCCATTTGTTCTTGGTTTATGTTGGCCAAAAACATGGGCTATAAGGGGCTGCCAATATCGATTGTCTTATGTATGTTTCATCATGTTGTTGTTGATTATGCATAACAAGGCCTAGACCATTTGGATTGGATGATTGGTTGTCATGATATATTCATTTGGGCATGTAATAATTTATTTTTGTTTCAAGTCTTGTTTTGTAATCTATTCATTCATATGGTTTGTAATAAATAGATTAGGAGTTTATCTTTACTAGAAAAATGTATTAGGATACATATTTTGTAAGGATGCTCAAGATCAAGACTTGAAGAAAAGATGGACAAAGAGGATGCTTGAAGATGTGGATTCAAGTGGGAGTTCCTTTTGTCAACCATGTGTCATGTTCTTAACCCTTAGGACAAGACCTTTTCACACACTTGTTTTGGCTAAACAAGTGTGCTCAATTTAGTATGCTTTGTTATGCATATATGAATTGTTTGGTTATGCTTGGTTGAATGCTTATGATGTTGTTTTGTTTTGGATATTTGGATGTCATTAACAAACCATCAACTAGAACAAGCTATTACAAGAAATTGGTTCTCAAATCATTAAGCAAAATAGAATGGGTCTATAAAAGGAGTTAATGGTTTGCAAAATAAAATGGGTTTTATTTATAAGAACCAAATAGGTACCATATGGTTGAATGCATACAATCATATAGTACATGGACTTTTCTAAAACAAGAATTGTGAAATTTTAAATCCCTTTTGTAAAACAAGTTAAACACCATCCTTTTACACAACACTTAGGTTACTTGCAAACTCTTAGTGGGATAAAGGTCACCTAACCACTTTGAGGGAACTTGTAACTTGAGGTGATAATGCCATGTTTGTGGGATAAAGGTCACCTAACCACTTATGTGGTAAACTCACGTGTGTGTGTAAGTAGGACGACTTGATTTATAAAATATATTGAATGGATCACCTAAAATGTAATTTATAAAAGGTGTTGATGGGGTAAACATGCCGTTATAAACATAAGATGTTCAAACGATCCCATACCATTAGAAGTTGCAATGGGTTGCAATTGTCATTTATGACTACCTTGTTTATTTAAATAATGGGATAAAGGTCACCTAACCAATATTTAAATATAACGTTGGATTCTAAAAATATTTTTTATTAATAGTCTATGAGACGTAAAGGGTATTAATAAATGAAATGTATAATTATATCAACGATTACTAAAATGGAACTTTGTAAAATCTTGTAGATGGCCGACCACACCAACGCTAATAACGATGTACCAAACCAAAACAACCAATCTCTTAGGGCGATCCTTCAAAGGGATCGTCTAACACCTAACAACTTCATGGATTGGTACCGCAACTTGAGAATTGTTCTCAAGCAAGAAAAGCGGGCCTACATTCTTGATGATCCCATCCCCGATGAACCTAACGAGGAGGATGTGGAGGCCTATAATGATTGGGTTAGATATACGAAAGACTCCATCCAAGTCTCTTGCTTAATGTTAGCAAGTATGACACCCGAACTCCAAAAGGAGTATGAGCTCCATGGAGCCTATGACATGATCACTCAGTTGCGGGAAACGTTCCAGCAACAAGCTAGAGTGGAGCGCTTCGAAACGGTTCGAGCGCTTCATGCATGTCGGATGGAGGAATCCCAATCAGTTTCATCTTATGTTCTTAAGATGAAAAGTCACATCGACCGCCTTCAAAGGCTAAATTGTCCTGTCTCAAAGGAGTTGGCCACGGATTTGATCCTTAATGGCCTAACTAAAAGGTTTGAGGCATTCGTCATGAATTACAACATGAACGGATGGGACAAGAGCATAAATGAACTTCATTCGATGCTCAAATCAGCTGAGGCGGGAATGGGTAAAAGGGTTTTACCCGTTCTCACCATTAATGAAGGTGGGAGAAGGAAGAGGTCTCTACCCCCTCACAAGGCAAATGTTGCCAAAGGAAAGGGGCACGTTGGAGGAAAGAGGAAGATGGTTGTTAGGGCGGAACCTCCGAAGCCCAAGGAGAAGAAGCAAAAGGTTGCTGTAAACGACCCATGCTTCAAATGTGGTGAGATAGGGCATTGGATGAGAAATTGTCCAGTCTATCTCAAAGAGTTGAGAGAAAAGAGGGATGCAGGGCAAACCTCAGGTATAATTTACATGATACATGTTGAGCTAAATGTTATTTCTTCTAACACATGGGTATTAGATACCGGATGTGGAACTCACATTTGCAATTTATTGCAGGGGTTCAAAAGAAATGAGCATTATGCAAAAGGGGAAATAAGTCTCTTCATGGGCAATGGTGCAAAGGTTCACGTTGAAGCCCAAGGAGACTACATTTTGAAGCTTCCAGGTGGTTTGGAAGTTATTTTGAACAATGTATTATATGCTCCTAGCTTGACTAGGAACATAATTTCTGTTTCCCGTTTAAGACAATGTGATTATGATTTCAAGTTTGTTGACAATGATATTCATGTTTCTTTAAATCATGTATTTTATTTTAAGGCTATACCTTGTAATGGTATTTATGAATTGGTTCATGAAAACGTAACATATGATAGCTCAATATACCAAGCAACCACCAAAAGACTCAAATTAGATTTGAGTGATACCTACCTTTGGCATTGCCGTCTTGGTCATATAAACAAGAAACGTATACAAATACTTCAAAAGAATGGTCTTTTAAAAACAAATGAATGTGATTCATTTGATGTATGTGAATCTTGTTTACAAGGTAAAATGACTAAGGCACCCTTTAGTGGAACTAACGAAAGGGCAAAAGATTTATTAGGTATCATACATTCGGATGTATGTGGTCCTTTTAAGCCAATGACTAGGAATGGTGAAAGATACTTCATTACCTTTACCGACGATTATAGTCGCTATGGGTATGTGTACTTATTAAGGCACAAAGATGAAGCCTTTGAAATGTTCAGAATCTTCAAGAATGAAGTAGAAAATCAACTCAACAGGTCAATTAAAATTCTCCGCACCGATAGAGGTGGCGAATACCTAAGTGATGTTTTTCAAGATCATCTTAGGAGTTGTGGGATTGTCTCACAACTCACTCCACCTGGAACACCACAACATAATGGTGTGTCTGAGAGGAGGAATCGAACCTTATTGGATATGGTTCGATCTATGATGGCTAGAAGCACATTACCTCTATCATTTTGGGGTTTCGCTTTGCTCTCCGCGGCCCGTATTCTGAATATGGCCCCAACCAAAAAGGTGGAAAAGACACCTTTTGAGATATGGCATGGAAGAGTTCCATCCCTATCGTACTTAAGGGTCTGGGGTTGTGAGGCTTATGTTAAGACTCCCACCCCAAACAAATTAGATGTTCGATCCACCAAGTGTATCTTTGTTGGATATCCTAGAGATTCTATGGGATATTATTTCTATGATCCACTGGAACAAAAGGTGTTTGTTGCCAGAAAGGGTGAGTTCTTAGAAACTAAGTTTCTTATGGAAGGAACTAGCAGTAGAACAGTGGATCTTGAGGAGGATCAAGAAACACAGCCCGATGCACGTTTGGTTGAAACTAGCACTCAACGTGAGGATGTTGAGGATGATCAAGCGGTTGATCAATACACACAAAACGTTCGCAGAAGTGGTAGAACTAGTAATCCACCTGAAAGATACGGATTTTTTATGGATGGATGCTATATGGTGGATTCAGATGAACCAGCCACATATCATGATGCAGTGTCCAATTTGGATTGTGACAAATGGCTTGAGGCCATGAACGTTGAGATGCAATCCATGTATGACAATCAAGTTTGGGAACTTGTTGAGCCACCTCTTAATTCCAAAGTAGTTGGAAGTAAGTGGGTTTTCAAGAAGAAAACCGATATGCATGGAAACTTGGATACTTACAAAGCTAGACTTGTAGCAAAGGGTTTCACTCAAACTCAAGGGGTTGATTATGATGAAACCTTCTCACCTGTTGCAATGCTTAAGTCTATAAGGATATTGTTTGCCATAGCAGCTCATTATGATTATGAGATTTGGCAAATGGATGTCAAAACCGCTTTCCTAAATGGATATCTTGAGGAAGATGTCTATATGGTTCAGCCTGAAGGTTTTGTCGATCCAAAATATCCTAATAAAGTATGCAAGTTAATGAAATCAATCTATGGATTGAAACAAGCATCAAGAAGTTGGAATCACCGTTTTGATGATGAAGTAAAGAAATTTGGCTTCATCAAAAACGCTGATGAGGCTTGCGTGTATAAGAAGGCTAGTGGGAGCACAATAACCTTCCTAGTATTGTATGTTGATGACATACTACTGTTTGGAAACGACATTCCAACCATGGAAGGTGTAAAAACCTGGCTTGGAAGTTGTTTTTCCATCAAGGATCTTGGTGAAGCCGCCTATATTCTGGGAATCAAGATCTATAGGGATAGATCAAGACGGCTAATTGGTTTGAATCAAAGTGCATACATTGACAAAATCTTGAAAAGGTTCAAGATGGAAAACTCTAAGAAAGGTACTGTACCTATTCAAAGAGGGACAATATTGAGTACAACTCAATGTCCAAGCTCCAAGGAGGAGCAAAATAGAATGAAGGCAATCCCATATGCATCTGCTATAGGATCCATCATGTATGCAATGATATGCACTAGACCGGACGTGTCATGCGCTTTAAGCATGACAAGTAGATACCAGCAAAATCCTGGTGATAGTCATTGGATGGCTGTCAAGAACATTCTGAAGTACCTAAGGAGGACTAAGGACATGTTCTTGATCTACGGGTCTGGTGAAGAGGAACTCGTTGTAAAAGGTTACACGGATGCGAGTTTCCAAACCGATCGAGATGATTCACGATCTCAATCGGGGTACATCTTTATTCTGAATGGGGGAGCTGTTTCTTGGAAAAGCTCAAAGCAAGAAGTCGTAGCGTTATCCACTACAGAGTCTGAATACGTCGCCGCTTCAATGGCAGCACAGGAAGCTGCATGGCTGAAGAAATTCATAACCGATCTAGGGGTAGTCCCTTCCATTCAGGATCCCCTAGAGATCTTTTGTGACAACGAGGGTGCGATTGCTCAAATCAAGGAACCTCGTGCTCATCAAAAGACTCGGCACATTGAACGGAGATTCAACTACATAAGGGATGAAGTTGAAAAAGGAAAGATATGTATTCGCAAAGTCCACACTGATAAAAACGTTGCGGATCCACTCACAAAACTCCTTGAAAGGGCAAAGCATGAAGGTCATGTTTGTGCCATGGGACTTAGATATTCAAGTGACTGGGTTTGATGTTGTATTTTGTATTTGGATATTGGAACTAATGTTATTTGACTTAATTATATGGTTATAATTTCATTTGTTCTTCTATTTTAGCATGTTTAAATCCGTGAATAAATAAATTATTCTCAACGTCCGTAGTCGATCATACTTGTGGGAACAACTGTGAATGTAAGACTATAATGAACTTGGATTGGTTGATATTCATAAGGTATGAATATAAAGCAAGAGGTTGCTACCAAGGTTCATTGATATCTATGGGATATAGATATTGGACTGACCCGCTCTCAATTATTTCTGCATGGAATCTTTCTGATTAGTCATAAGAAATTTTGAGTAAAGGCGAATATCATTGTATCCTCAGACCTGAGATACATATTGGGTCTTGATATTCACCAAGTATTGTACTTTGACTTAGTCCTTTGCTGTTCTGAAAAGGCAGTACATAAGGCTGAGTTCAAGTATGACATGAGGTGATTGTGAGAGACGTATGTAGTCAAGATGGAATTTGTTCCTCTTATTCGTTGAGAGTTAGATGTCTAAGGCCTGTTAAAGTTAAATCATCGGAGAATGACTATTCTGTGTCTCTTGGATTTAACATGACATCTGCAACAAAAGGATAGATGATTAATTCACCTAAAACATATTCAAGTAAAGTACTTGAAAAGGATGATGTTATTGAATGGCACTTAGTCATATACATTAGGGGTAGCAAACCGTTGCTAGGCGTTATTTGCTGCTTGCATCAATCTTCTATAAATCTTGTGCAAGTGGGAGATTGAAGGAAATGATCTGCCCAAGATATATATTAAATTGATGTGGCTAGTGTGATATGATCCAAGTCGGGTCATACCCAATAACAAGCCAAACAAACACCGACAAATATTTATTTGTTGATTAGATCAAACAAATAAATATAGACACCAATTTAGAAACCGGGTTTTCTAAATCATTGCTTTTGCGAATGAACAAGTTTATATATATATATATATATTTGTTCATATGGGATTATTTGTTCATTTTTTTTAATTAGTTAGACAATGACAAATAATAATGTGTGTGTTAGTGATATAAAATTAAAATGGTTTAATTTTACATCAAAGAGTGCAAGAGTGTTTTAGTTATTATTGAAAATAATTTGAATCAAGAGGGAGACAAAGGGAGCCTTATTTTCGGCCGCCCCTTGTCTTGGTAACCTCCCCTTTTATTTTCAAAGACCATGCAATTACTTGGATACTACAACACTCTTGCTCCTCTCTCTTGTAAGGCCCCGTTCCCGGGACGCTTACAGTTGGTCATTCATCGCACATAAAACATATAATTACATTACATTAAGAAATCATTGCAGCGGAACATTCAAAAATGACATCACGTTTCATTATAATTACTTTTGCCAAATAATCCATCATTATCCGGTTACAAAATTCATGTTTGCATTACATCACAAAAGCTATATAATTGGATACCATCCCAAAAGAGCCGAGTAGCCTTGCCGTGCCATCCTCAGCAATCATTACCTGCCAACTGGAAAATGTAATAAAAGTCAGCGTTGCTGAGTGAGTTCTAGTTTTAATAATAAAACATACTTTACTTTCAAACTATTCCTTTTATCAAGCGATCATTCAACATACGTATACATAGATAATGTCATTATTATCTTTCATCTCATTCATTATCTTCCATTCTTTTCGATCATTCTGTCTTCCGAGTCTTTTGCGACAACATGGTCGCTCACCTCAATGGCAATCTCAATGATTGCTCGCTATCCGAGTCTTTTGCACCCCTAAGGTTGCTCACCCCAATTGCCCATCACGATAGCAAGCTATCCGAGTCTTTTGCAACAACAAGGTTGCTCACCCCAAGGCAACATTACGATAGCACTTTACTCGAGTCTTTTGCAACGACGAGGTTGCTCACCTCATAGGCAATCTAAATGATTGCACTTCATCCGAGTCTTTTGCAACACAAAGTCGCTCACCCCAATATATATGCTTGCAAGCCTTTCTTTCGTTCATTCATCATTCATTAATGCATGCATTCTTACTTCATGTTCCTCTTTCATTATCTTTCGCTTTACATTACATAATACTTCATTCATTCATTCATTCATTAGCATGACATGTAAAGCCACAAGAAAGATAAGCATACATCATAACAAGGAACATATCATACACATTCATCATCATCATACAGGGCAACATCATACATTCATAATATGCATAAACATGCAACATCATCATCATCATGCCCTACACGCTCTCTAAGGCCATAACATTCATCTTACATGCACTTACGGGTTACTTTACGTCAAAACTTACATCTGCACCCTTCCCCAAAGGCCAGAAGTCAAACTACACATTCCTTCGAGTGCAACAGCCCTATTCGGGCGTATGGACACTCTTCAGTCGCATGGCCTCCATGCGACTGAACCTCATGCGACTGGACACATGCGGATGATCATCTATGCGAATGAACATCCAATCGTGCGTATGGACCTCGTGCGAATGGGATTACTGCGACTGGGCACCTATGCGACTAACCTCATGCGAATGGACTCATGCGACTAAGCATCTATGCGACTGAACCCTCAGTCGTACAACCCTCATGCGACTGGACTCCCAGTCGTGCGACTGAGTCCCAATCGTGCGAATGACCTTCAATCGCCCTCATTCGGCCGTATGGCCTTCATTCGGTCGCCTAGCCCTAGCTGATGCAGAATGGAGTTCATCCCGAACCCAATCTGCCATTTTCGGCCTCCAAGCTCATCCAAACCCATTCTAAGCCTAAATCAACCCTCCTGGACCTTAGGAATGCATACCTTAACACCATACAAGCACACCCAAGCCCGAAAACATACTCTAAACACCTCATACACATCACACCCAAATGGGTCAAACACACACACACATAAAAACGGGTTTTGAACATTTTCCAGCCCCAAAATCAGTTGAAAACAAGTAAAAGTGGAGTCCTAGAACTCACACGATCGAGCACAAAGACAAGAGCTTCGATTTGGCTTGCTACTCGACGGATTTGGACACCCGAATCACCCGAAACACCACTTTTCTCCCTTTTCTCCTCTTTCTCTCTTCCCTCTTCTTTGTGAGCTGAAAATATGAGAAGTGTGGGGAGAGTGGGCTGCCCTCTCCCTACACATATCACCACATTACCCAACTTTTCTTCGTTGGCGAGTTTGGTCCCTCGACTTTGAACTTTATTTCTTTTCTTTCTTCGTCGGCTTCAAAATAATAAATTTCCGGGCGTTACAAGTCCACCCCCCTTAAATAGGTTTCGTCCCCGAAACCTGTTATTCCTCGAACAAACGTGGATAATGCTGTCTCATTTCTTCCTCAGTCTCCCACGTTGACTCGGATCCCTTCCTGTGCTTCCACTGTACACGCACAAGAGGAACCACTTTATTCCTTAGCCTTTTCTCCTTTCGGTCGATGATTGCCACTGGTTGCTCCACATAATTGAGCCGTTCATCTACTTCGATATCCTCCAATGGAACAATCATATCTCAATCTGCTAAGCACTTCCTTAGATGAGATACATGGAATGTCGGGTGAATTCCACTTAACTCATCTGGCAACTCCAGTCTATAGGCCACCTCTCCTACTCGAGCAATGATTCGGAAAGGGCCTATATACCTTGGGCTCAACTTGCCCCACTTTCGGAAGCGAATGATACCCTTCCAAGGTGAGACCTTCAACATAACCCGGTCACCCACCTGGAACTCAATCGGCCTGCGCCTTTTATCAGCATACGACTTCTGTCTGTCTTTGGCTGCCTTCATGAAGGCTTTGATCTTCTCAAGCTTCTCAGTCGTAGCCTCGATAACCTCGACACTTCCTAATTCCTTCTGACCAATGTCACCCCAACAAACGGGCGTTCTGCATCTCCTACCGTATAACATCTCATATGGGGGCATACCAATGCTGGCGTGATAGCTGTTGTTGTATGAGAATTCGGCTAACGGTAGGTGGTCATCCCAACTTCCACCAAAATCAATCACACATGCCCGAAGCATGTCTTCCAGTGTCTGAATGGTCCTTTCTGACTGACCATCAGTCTGGGGATGATAAGCCGTGCTGATATGTAACCTCGTCCCCATAGCATCGTGGAACTTCTTCCAGAATTTAGATGTAAACCGGGTGTTGCGATCCGACACAATAGACACCGGCACACCATGACGAGTCACAATTTCCTTGATGAACAGATCAGCCAACCTCTCAGATGAATATGTCTCGCGGATCGGTAGGAAGTGAGCACTCTTCGTCAAACGATCAACTATCACCCATATGGCATCGTACCCCTTCGGAGTACGCGGCAACTTGGTAATGAAATCCATGGTGATGTGCTCCCACTTCCATTCCGGTATATCCAAAGGTTGTATCTTCCCATACGGCTTTTGGTGCTCGGCCTTCACCTGTAAGCAAGTAAGGCACTTACTCACATACTCCACCACATCGCGCTTCATACCCGGCCACCAATAATCTTTCTTCATATCATGGTACATCTTTGTGGCACCAGGATGAATGGAGTACCGAGTCTTGTGAGCTTCATCCATAATCTTCACCCGTAGATCCCCAATACGAGGAATCCACACACGATCGAATCGGGTTCTAACACCGAGCGTGTTTTCACCCAATTCTCCAACCAGACCTCTCATTCTTTCAGAGTTAAGATGATCTTCTTTCAATGCCTCATCTTGAAACTCTTTAACCAGCCTCATCACATCGGAGGTCATGATCAACTGATAGGCTTTCACCCGAATCGGCTCGGGCCTCTCTTTCCGGCTAAGGGCATCAGCCACCACGTTGGCCTTGCCCGGATGGTAGTGGATCTCACAATCATAATCCTTTATAAGTTCCAACCACCGCCTTTGCCTCATGTTCAAATCCTTCTGCTCAAAGAAGTACTTCAGACTCTTGTGGTCAGTGAATATGGTGCACTTCGTCCCGTAGAGGTAGTGCCTCCAAATTTTTAATGCAAAGACCACGGCTGCTAGCTCCAAGTCATGTGTAGGATAATTGACCTCATGAACCTTCAACTGTCGGGATGCATAGGCTATAACCTTTCCTCTCTGCATTAACACGCACCCCAACCCCGAGTAAGAAGCATCGGAATAAACCACCAGATCTTCACTTCCCTCGGGTAACGACAGAACAGGAGCTTGAGTCAATCTCGCCTTCAATTCTTCAAACGCCTTCTCTTGAGCTTGACCCCATACGAACTTCACATCTTTTCGGGTCAACTTGGTTAGTGGAGAAGCAATCTTGGAGAAGTCTTGGATAAATCTTCTGTAGTAGCCCGCCAAACCCAAGAAACTGCGAATCTCGGATGGCGTCTTTGGTGACTTCCATTGCATAACCGCCTCCACTTTCGCCGGGTCCACCATAATCCCATCAGGATTCACCACGTGACCCAAGAACTGAACTTCGCGCAACCAGAACGCGCACTTGGAGAATTTAGCATACAACTTCTCCCTTCTTAACGTCTCTAGAACTTCCCGAATGTGTCCGGCATGCTCTGCTTCGCTCCTCGAGTAAATCAGGATATCATCAATAAACACGATCACTGATTTATCCAACATGGGCCGACACACACGGTTCATCAGATCCATAAAAGCAGCTGGCGCATTGGTCAAACCAAAAGACATGACGAGGAACTCGTAGTGACCATAGCGCGTACGGAAAGCTGTTTTAGGAATATCCTGCTCCTTCACCTTCAACTGGTGGTAACCAGATCGAAGATCTATCCTTGAAAACCAACTGGCACCCTGAAGCTGATCGGACAAATCATCTATCCTTGGTAAGGGGTATCGATTCTTCACTGTCAATTTGTTCAGCTCGCGGTAGTCGATGCACATCCTCATACTACCGTCCTTCTTCTTTACAAACAGGACCGGAGCACCCCAAGGAGAGATACTCGGTCTAATGAACCCCTTATCGAGCAACTCTTGCAACTGCTCCATCAACTCTTTCATCTCGGTCGGAGCCAACCGATACGGTGCCTTGGCAACAGGTTGGGCACCCGGAATCAGATCAATCTGAAACTCAATCTCTCTGTCAGGTGGCACTCCTGATAGGTCTTCCGGGAACACGTCTGGAAAGTCACACACAACTGGTACATCGGCTAGTTGTGGTGTTGGCGTATCCACATCCTTTACATAGGACAAGTAGGCACTACATCCACGCCTCATACACTTTCCCGCCACCGCCATCGAGATCACCTTCGGAATCGTAGTAACCCGATCACCATACACCGTCACTGAACTACCGTCAGGCGCCGACAACCGAATCATCTTCTTGCGGCACACAATGTTCGCCTCGAAGTCCGCTAACCAATCCATCCCAAGAACCAAGTCAAAACCACCTAAGGTCATCACAAACGGTCTAACAGGAAACTTATGACCCTCGAGTTCCACATCACAGTTCTCTATCATCTCAGAAATCCGTGTAGACTTACCTATGGCAGTTTCTACATCGAAGGGCGCATCAACACGTCTACTACTAACAGGCAGCTTAGCACAGAAAGTAGCAGAAATAAAACTCTTACTCGCACCAGAATCAAATAACACAGAAGCTAAAGTTTGGTTCACCAGAAACGTACCGGACACGACATCAGGGTCCGTTCTAGCTTCCTCCTGTGTCATGGTGAATGCCCTGGCGCTCGCCCTCGGTCCATCACCTCCCGTCCTCTTTGCCCCTGAACTCTCAGCCCTCGGCTTCTTACAATCCTTGAGCATGTGACCCTCTTCACCACAGTTAAAGCATCGGACCGCACGACAGTCCTTTGCCATGTGCCCCGCCTTTCCACACCTGAAGCACAAGTTCGACCCAAACCTGCACTCCCCGCTATGCTCCCGTCCACATTTGCCACACCTTCTCGATCCCGCACCTGACATAACCACACGGCGATCATCCACCCGTGCCTTCTTATTACCCATCGAGGCATTGCCCCGACCAAATCTCTTCCCCTGCCAGCCTCGTTCACCACCGCTCTTTCTGCCACCATCAGTCACCACCACCGTTCTTTCATCATACAATCTTCCCGCCAAATCCACCACCGACCTAAACGTGCTCGGCCGGGCGGCGATCATGTGCCTGCGAATATCTGCCGGCAAACCCTGTATATACCTCTTGATCTTTCGGGACAGAGGCGTCACTTGATCCGGCACCAGACGTGCCATCTCGTTGAACTTCGTGGTGTACTGTTGGTGTATCATGGTTCCCGCCTCTAGTTGCAGAAACTCCCTTTCAACCTTATCCATTTCCCGATGAGGACAAAACTCCTCGATCACCATCTTCTTCAATTCGGGCCACCTCATTCTCCCGATCGCCCGATTACCCTCTGCTTGGACAATGTTGTCCCACCAACATAGTGCCGAGTCCACGAAGGAGTGGGTGGCAAACTTGACTTTCTGATCTTCTCGGCACTCGCTGATGTCGAGAACAGCCTCCATTTCTCTCACCCATCGGTGAGCAGCGGCAGCATTACCATTACCGTCGAAAGTAGGGGGCTTGCATCTCATAAACACCCCGTAGTTACAGCCTCGTGCCACCTCCCGCACAGGCTCCTCTTCCTCCTCATTATCGGAGAAGATCGTTTCAGGCTCCGGTCGCTCCCCCGAGGCCCGGTTTCTCTCCTTCCTCTCTCCCTCCTTCACGGCTTTGATGACTTCGGTCACCACAGACGGTAAGATCGTCTGCATGACCTGATGTACTTCCTCAACAACAGCCTCCTTTACCGAGGCCCTCAAGTTCGCACTCTCATCCCCAGCTTCTGGATGAGGAGTCTCAGGTTCTGCAGGAACCTCTTTCTCAGCTCTAGGCCTTCCTCTACTAGGGCGTGGTTCAGCAACAGGGCCATCACGGCCTCCACCCCTAGAAGCTCTAGAAGATCTACCACCAGCCATTCGCTACCACACTGTAAGATTCAAACACCAACACGGTCATTCAAGGAAACAACTCAGTTTATGTCAAGTATAGTAAGTCCCTAATTACAGTGGCCAGTTGTGATTAGCCACTTACTTTACTCTTCATACCCCAAGCTTTACCTATCCTGACTACATCAGTATTCAAATCTACATACAACACATAACATATACCATGCGCACATAAACCGGTTAACTTTAAGAAAATACCTGATGGCATGCAGCTACTCAGTTTGGCATCCCATTCCCCATTCGTCCCATTCTCAGTTTAAGTTAAGGTTTATTTTGAAAATTTACCCATTTCACTTAAACTTTGGCTCTGATACCAACTTGTAAGGCCCCGTTCCCGGGACGCTTACAGTTGGTCATTCATCGCACATAAAACATATAATTACATTACATTAAGAAATCATTGCAGCGGAACATTCAAAAATGACATCACGTTTCATTATAATTACTTTTGCCAAATAATCCATCATTATCCGGTTACAAAATTCATGTTTGCATTACATCACAAAAGCTATATAATTGGATGCCATCCCAAAAGAGCCGAGTAGCCTTGCCGTGCCATCCTCAGCAATCATTACCTGCCAACTGGAAAATGTAATAAAAGTCAGCGTTGCTGAGTGAGTTCTAGTTTTAATAATAAAACATACTTTACTTTCAAACTATTCCTTTTATCAAGCGATCATTCAACATACGTATACATAGATAATGTCATTATTATCTTTCATCTCATTCATTATCTTCTATTCTTTTCGATCATTCTGTCTTCCGAGTCTTTTGCGACAACATGGTCGCTCACCTCAATGGCAATCTCAATGATTGCTCGCTATCCGAGTCTTTTGCACCCCTAAGGTTGCTCACCCCAATTGCCCATCACGATAGCAAGCTATCCGAGTCTTTTGCAACAACAAGGTTGCTCACCCCAAGGCAACATTACGATAGCACTTTACTCGAGTCTTTTGCAACGACGAGGTTGCTCACCTCATAGGCAATCTAAATGATTGCACTTCATCCGAGTCTTTTGCAACACAAAGTCACTCACCCCAATATATATGCTTGCAAGCCTTTCTTTCGTTCATTCATCATTCATTAATGCATGCATTCTTACTTCATGTTCCTCTTTCATTATCTTTCGCTTTACATTACATAATACTTCATTCATTCATTCATTCATTAGCATGACATGTAAAGCCACAAGAAAGATAAGCATACATCATAACAAGGAACATATCATACACATTCATCATCATCATACAGGGCAACATCATACATTCATAATATGCATAAACATGCAACATCATCATCATCATGCCCTACACGCTCTCTAAGGCCATAACATTCATCTTACATGCACTTACGGGTTACTTTACGTCAAAACTTACATCTGCACCCTTCCCCAAAGGCCAGAAGTCAAACTACACATTCCTTCGAGTGCAACAGCCCTATTCGGGCGTATGGACACTCTTCAGTCGCATGGCCTCCATGCGACTGAACCTCATGTGACTGGACACATGCGGATGATCATCTATGCGAATGAACATCCAATCGTGCGTATGGACCTCGTGCGAATGGGATTACTGCGACTGGGCACCTATGCGACTAACCTCATGCGAATGGACTCATGCGACTAAGCATCTATGCGACTGAACCCTCAGTCGTACAACCCTCATGCGACTGGACTCCCAGTCGTGCGACTGAGTCCCAATCGTGCGAATGACCTTCAATCGCCCTCATTCGGCCGTATGGCCTTCATTCGGTCGCCTAGCCCTAGCTGATGCAGAATGGAGTTCATCCCGAACCCAATCTGCCATTTTCGGCCTCCAAGCTCATCCAAACCCATTCTAAGCCTAAATCAACCCTCCTGGACCTTAGGAATGCATACCTTAACACCATACAAGCACACCCAAGCCCGAAAACATACTCTAAACACCTCATACACATCACACCCAAATGGGTCAAACACACACACACATAAAAACGGGTTTTGAACATTTTCCAGCCCCAAAATCAGTTGAAAACAAGTAAAAGTGGGGTCCTAGAACTCACACGATCGAGCACAAAGACAAGAGCTTCGATTTGGCTTGCTACTCGACGGATTTGGACACCCGAATCACCCGAAACACCACTTTTCTCCCTTTTCTCCTCTTTCTCTCTTCCCTCTTCTTTGTGAGCTGAAAATATGAGAAGTGTGGGGAGAGTGGGCTGCCCTCTCCCTACACATATCACCACATTACCCAACTTTTCTTCGTTGGCGAGTTTGGTCCCTCGACTTTGAACTTTATTTATTTTCTTTCTTCGTCGGCTTCAAAATAATAAATTTCCGGGCGTTACATCTCTTTCTAACACACACACACTTGAAGAACTATCCCAAATCTCTCCCTCTCTCTCACGGTTTTGAAGGAGGATTAGAGCAGAATTTTCAGCTTCAAAAAGGGTTTTGGTTGCTGAAAATTGGGTGTCAAGATTCCTAGCAATCAAGGTGTTTGTACAAGCTTGGGGTATCACCTCTTGAGGTCTTCTTCCTTGAAGATTCAGCCACGTTTTCATCTTCTTTCACCTCAAGAAATTTGTTCTTTTGAGCTGCTACAAAGGTTGTATCTTCACCATCTCATGTTTTTCATTGTATGCAATTTCGTATAATGATCCATGGTTTGGGGTTGCTTATTAAATGGGTTTAATAACCATCTTATTAACATGTTTTAAAACTTCAAAATCCGCTGCGTTTTTCATATAAACAAGGTTATATGAGCTTTGATAAACTTGTTAAATCCCTACAGTCCAAGCTGAGGGTAACCGGTCAATCGGGAGAATGAGATGACCCAAACTGAAGAAGATGGTGATTGAGGAGTTCTGTCCTCGCAGGGAGATGGATAAGATAGAGAGGGAGTTCCTGCAGCTGGAGGTGGGAACCATGACACACCAGCAGTACACTACAAAGTTCAATGAAATGGCACGGCTGGGGCCGGATCTGGTGACGCCTCTATCTCGAAAGATCAAGAGGTACGTTTAGGGTTTGCCGGTGGATGTTCGCAGACATATGATCGCCGCCCGGCCAGGCACGTTTAGGTCGGCGGTTGATTTGGCAGGGAGGCTATATGATGAGTGGGAGGTGGTGGTGACTGAAGCGAATAAGAAGGGTGGTGGTGATCGGAACTGGAATGGGAGAAGGTTTGGTCGGGGTGATGCCTCGACGGGTAACAAAAAGGCACTGGTGGATGACTGCCGTGGGGCCACCTCGAGTGCGAGGTCAAAGAGGTGTGGCAAGTGTGGAAAGGAGCATGCGGGAGAATGTAGACTGGGTTTGAATGTGTGCTTCAAGTGTGGGAAGGTGTGGCATATGGCAAGGGATTGCCTTGCGGGCAAATGTTTCAACTATAGGGAAATTGGTCATATGAGCAAGGATTGTAAGAAGCCGAGGGCTGAGGGTTCCAGGGCGAAAAGACGGGAGACGAAGGAGCGAGAGCGAGTGCTAGGGCATTCACCATGACACAGGAGGAGGCTAGGACGGACCCTGACGTTGTGTCTGGTACATTTCTAGTGAACCAAACTTTAGCCTCTGTGTTATTTGATTCGGGTGCTAGTAAAAGTTTTTTATTTCTGCTGCTTTCTGTGCTAAGCTGCCTGTTAGTAGTAGACGTGTCGATGCACCCTTTGATGTAGAAACTGCCATAGGTAAGTCTACCCGGATTTCTGAGATGATAGAGGGTTGTGACGTGGAACTTGAAGGTCATAAGTTCCCTGTTAGACCGTTTGTGATGACCTTGGGAGGTTTCGATTTGGTTCTTGGGATGGATTGGCTGGCGGAATCCGAGGCGCACATTGTGTGTCGCAAGAAGATGATTCGGTTGACAGCGCCTGACGGGAGTTTGGTGACGGTTTATGGTGATCGGGTCACAACGATTCCGAAAGTAATTTCGATGGCGGTGGCGGGAAAGTGTATGAGGCGTGGATGTAGTGCCTACTTGGCCTATGTAAAGGATGTGGATACGCTAACACCACTACTAGCCGATGTACCGGTTGTGTGTGACTTTCCACACGTATTTCCAGAAGACTTACTAGGAGTGCCACCTGACCGTGAGATTGAGTTTCAGATTGACTTGATACCGGGTGCCCAACCTGTTGCCAAGGCACCGTATCGATTGGCTCCGACGGAGATGAAAGTGTTGATGGTGCAGTTGCAAGAGCTGCTCGATAAGGGGTTCATTAGACCAAGTATCTCTCCTAGGGGTGCTCCGGTCCTGTTCGTGAAGAAGAAAGACGGTAGTATGAGGATGTGCATTGACTACCGCGAACTGAACAAGTTGACAGTGAATAACCGATACCCCTTACCAAGGATAAATGATTTCCTTCAGGATGGGATTGACGTATGGAACCAGTTGATTTTCAAGGATAGATCTTCGATCTGGTAATCATCAGCTGAAAGTGAAAGAACAAGATATCCTTAAAACAGCTTTTCGCACGCGCTATGGTCACTACGAGTTTCTTGTCATGTCTTTTGGTTTGACCAATGCGCCAGCTGCTTTTATGGAACTGATGAACCGTGTGTGTCGACCTATGTTGGATAAATCAGTGATTGTGTTTATTGATGATATCCTGATTTATTCGAAGAGTGAGATTGAGCATGCCGGTCACATTCGGGAGGTTCTGGAGACGTTGAGGAGGGAGAAGTTGTATGCGAAATTCTCCAAGTGTGCATTTTGGCTACGTGAAGTTCAATTCTCGGGTCATGTGGTGAATCCTGATGGGATCATGGTGGACCCGGCAAAGGTGGAGGCGGTTATGCAATGGAAGTCACCGAAGACGCCATCCGAGATTCGTAGCTTCTTGGGTTTGGCGGGATACTATAGAAGATTCATTCAAGACTTTTCCAAGATCGCTTCTCCACTGACTAAGTTGACCCGGAAGGATGTAAAGTTTGTATGGGGTCAGGCTCAAGAGAAGGCGTTTGAAGAATTGAAGGCGAGATTGACTCAAGCTCCTGTTCTGTCACTACCCGATGGAAGCGAAGATTTGGTGGTTTATTCTGATGCTTCCTACTCGGGGTTGGGATGTGTGTTAATGCAGAGAGAAAAGGTTTTAGCCTATGCATCCTGACAGTTGAATGTTTATGAGGTCAATTATCCTACTCATGACTTGGAGCTGGCAGCCGTGGTCTTTGCATTAAAGATTTGGAGGCACTATCTCTACGGGACGAAGTGCACCGTATTCATGGACCACAAAAGCTTGAAGTACTTCTTCGAGCAAAAAAAGATCTGAACTTGAGGCAGAGGAGATGGTTAGAACTTATCAAGGATTATGATTGTGAGATCCACTACCATCCAGGCAAGGCCAACGTGGTGGCTGATGCCCTTAGCCAAAAAGAGGGACCCGAACCGATTCGGGTGAAAGCTTATCAGTTGATCATGACCTCCAATGTAATGAAGCAAGTCAATGAGTTTCAAGAAGAAGCATTGAAAGAAGATCATCTTAACTCTGAAAGAATGAGAGGTCTGGTCGCAGAATTGGGTGAAAACACATTGGGTGTTAGAACCCGATTCGGTCGTGTGTGGATTCCTCGTTTTGGGGATCTACGAGTGAAGATAATGGATGAAGCTCACAAGACTCGTTACTCCATTCATCCTGGTGCAACGAAAATGTACCAAGATATGAAAAAAGATTATTGGTGGTCGGGTATGAAGCGCAATGTGGTGGAGTATGTGAGTAAGTGACTTACTTGCTTGCAAGTGAAGGCCGAGCATCAAAAGTCGTATGGGAAGATCCAACCTTTGGATATACCGGAATGGAAGTGGGAGCACATCACCATGGATTTCATTACGAAGCTGCCGCGTACTCCGAAAGGGTGCGATGCCATATGGGTGATTGTTGACCGTCTGACTCACTTCATACCGATCCGCGAGACATATTCATCCGAGAGGTTGGCTGATCTATTCATCAGGGAAATTGTAACTTGTCATGGTGTGCTGGTGTCTATTGTTTCTGATCGTGACACCCGGTTTACATCCAAATTCTAGAAGAAATTCCACGACGCCATGGGGACGAAGTTACATATTAGCACGGCTTATCTCCCCAAACTGATGGTCAGTCAGAGAGGACCATTCAGACATTGGAAGACATGCTCCGGGCATGTGTTATTGATTTTGGGGGAAGTTTGGATGACCACCTACCGTTAGCCGAATTCTCGTACAACAACAGCTACCATGCCAGCATTGGTATGCCACCATATGAGATGCTATACAGTAGGAGATGCAGAACACCCGTTTGTTGGGGTGATATTAGTCATAAGGAATTGGGGAGCGTCGAGGTAATCAAGGCTACGACTGAGAAGCTTGAGAAGATTAAATCCTTCAGGAAGGCAGCCAAAGACATACAGAAGTCGTATGCTGATAAACGATACAGACCGATTGACTTCCAGGTGGGTGACCGAGTTATGTTGAAGGTCTCACCTTGAAAGGGTATTATCCGATTTAGGAAGCGGGGCAAGTTGAGCCCAAGGTATATAGGCCCTTTCTGAATCATCGCTCGAGTAGGAGAGGTGGCCTATAGATTCGAGTTACCGGATGAGTTAAGTGGAATTCACCCGATATTCCATGTATCTCATCTGAGAAAGTGCTTAGCGGATGAAGACATGATTGTTCCACTAGAGGATATCGAAGTAGATGAACAGCTCAATTATGTGGAGCAACCAGTGCTAATCATCGATCGAAAAGATAAAAGGCTGAGAAATAAAGTGGTTCCCCTGGTGCGTGTACAGTGGAAGCAGAGGAAGGGATCCGAGTCAACGTAGGAGACTGAGGAAGAAATAAGACAGCATTATCCATGTTTGTTCGAAGAATAACATGTTTCGGGGATGAAACCTATTTAAGGGGGGTGGACTTGTAACACTCGGTTACTTATTTATTTGGAAGTCGAAGGAAGAAAAAGAAATAACGTTCAAAGTCGAGGGACCAAACTTGCCAACGAGAGAAAGTTGGGGAAGTGGGAGTATTTAAAGGAGAGGGCAACCCTTACCCTCTCCCCACACCCACCAAAATCAGCCAAAGATGAGAGAAGAGAAGAAGAGGAAGAAAAGTTGGTTCGGGTTGGTTCGAGTGAGCCAAAATCGTTGCGAAGCGAGTCAAATCGAAGCCCTTGTCGTTGTGCTTGTTTGTGTGAGTTCTAGGACCCCTCATTTACTTGTTTTCAACCGATTTTGGGGCTGGAAAGCATAGAAAACCCGTTTTTGTATGTGTGTGTGTTTGACCCATTAGGGTGTATTGCGTGAGACGCGTTTGGAGTTTGTTTCCGGGCTTGTGTGTGCTTGTATGGTGTTGTGGTATGCATTCCTAAGGTTTAGGATGGTTGATTTAGGCTTAGAATGGGTTTGGATGAGCTTGGTGGTCGAAAATGGCAGATTGGGTTCGGGATGAACTTCTTTCTGCATCAGTTTGGGCTAGGCGACCGACTGAAGGCCATACGGCCGACTGAGGGGCGATTGAGGTTTATTCACACGACTAAGATTCATTCTCATGATTGAAGATTCATTCGCACGATTAAGGATTTATTCGTACGATTGGGGTCCAGTCGCATGGGGAGTCATGCGACTGAGGTCCCAGTCGCATAGGTGTTCATTTGGATTGAGTCCATTCGCATGAGGTTAGTCGCATAGGTGCTCATTCGCATTAGATCCATCCGCATGAGGTCCATACGCACGACTGGATGTCCATTCGCATAGATGTTCATCCACATGAGTCCAATCGCATAATGTTCAGTCGCCTGGAGGCCATGCGACTGAAGGATGTCCATACGCCCAAACAGGGCTGTTGTACCCAGGGAAAACGTGTAGATTAACTACTGACTTTCAGGGGAAAGTGCAGGCGTAAGTTTTGAAATGGAAATTCCCGTAAGTTCATGTAAGACGATTGTTGAGGCCTTAGAGAGTAGGTTAGGCTTGATGATGATGATGTTGCATAGTTATGTATGATGTATGATATGTATGCATGATGTTGCCTTGTATGATGATGATGATTATGTTTACTGATGTTCCTGATTATGATGAATGTTTATCTTTCCTTTGGCTTTACGTGTTATGTTATTGAATATATTGAAAGTATTATGTAGTGAAAGCTGATGAAAAAGGGGAAACGAAATGAATGCATGCATAAATGAATGAAAGTAATGAAGGTCTTGCAAGCATTTGATAACGGGACACGCCAATTATAAGGTGTTATCCCAACGGTGTGCGGGTTCGCTACCCCGGGAGGATGCACATTGGGGTCCGTCTTTGTGATCGACCATTTGTATTGAACCTCTACCGCTTACCCCGGTACTGCGGCATACGCTCAGCTGTTCATTTATTGACTTCGGCCCAATAGCCATATCGTTTGGGGTGTAGCACATGGTATTGGTACGGAAGATTTCAAATGCGCAAGTAAAGATATAATGAATGAATGAATGAAGAAGATAATAAAGATGTTATCTATGTGTACGTATGATGTGTGATCATGCAAAAGTAACGAACGGTTTTAAATGTAAGTAAAGTATGTTTTATTATAAAACTAGAACTCACTCAGCAACAGTGACTTTTTATGCGTTTCCAGTTGGCAGGTAATGTTGCTGAGGATGGCGCTGGGAGGCTACTCAGCTCTTTTTGATGGCATCCATTTATATAGGGCTTTTGTGATGTAATGCAACAATACATTTTGTAACTAATTAACGATGTATTATTTGGCAAAAGCTTTTATAGTATAATGAGATGTCTATTTTGATAATTCTGCTACAATATTTTACGAATGTTAAATGTATTTATTTGTTTTATGTGCGATGAGAATCCAACTGTAAGCGTCCCGGGAACGGGGCCTTACAGTTCTTGACTCATTCTGTAACTCAAAAGGGATTTCCAGACAATATAGTGCTCCTAGAACTTCTCAACAAAATGGTGTTGCTGAGAGGAGGAAAAGGACACTTATTGAGGCTGCTCGGACCATGTTAGTTGATTCAAAACTACCTCTAACATTCTATGCAGAGGCAGTTAGCACTACAAGCTATGTGCAGAACAGGGTTCGTGTAGTTAAGCCACATGAAAAAACCCCTTATGAGCTATGGAACAAGATGCCATCGTTCTTTGGCTTTCTAAGTTCTTTTGACAACAAGTGTACCACACTTAACACAAAAGACAATTTGGCAAAATTTGCTGAAAAGTCGGATGATGCTATCTTTGTTGGATATTCCTCTAACTCTAAAGCTTATAGAGTTATAACATCAAAAATCAACAATTTGAAGAATCTTTCAACATTGTAGTTAATGAACACAGTCCTTGTGTTAGGGGGAATGGCCCTGATCATATCTTTGATTTAGAATTGTTTCTAAACTATTCTAAACCATCTTGTGAGAATGTTTCAGTTGGAATAGGTGCTCAAAGTGATTCTGATGAAGACCAACTGTTTGAGCTATCCAGGCCTATTCCAAGTTCTCCAAGAGCCGCAACAAACCAAGCTCCTACTATTTGCAGATCTGACAGTATGACTATCTGAAGGGATAGTGGAGCTTCAACCAGTGATTCACCTGTTGACCCTCAAACCTCATCAGGTGACACTGCACAACACCAAGATGATGGAACTAGCATCTTGAAGGATTATGCAACTGTTAATGCTGCTTCACAGTCAACAAACGATGATGATGTTTCTCATTCATTCAATCAGTCCTCATTGAATGAGTTTGAAACAGTAGCTGGACCAAGTGTTCAAGCTCCTGAGCAAAATATGTCCAATCTGGAAACATCTTTGAAATTGGAGGTAATTCCTAAACTTAGGATTCACAACACTCATCCAGCTGAAAACATCATAGGGAATGTCTCTGAAGGTGTGAGAACAAGAGGACAAACTCATAATGGGAATTTCTGCTTGTACTCATGCTTTTTATCCCAGATGGAACCCAAGAAGGTAGAAGATGCCTTGAAAGATAGTAGCTGGGTTGAATCAATGCAAGAGGAGCTGCTTCAATTCAAGAGACAAAAGGTTTGGAACCTATGTCCACTACCATTTAGTCAAGTACCTATAGGCATAAAATGGGTTTTCAAAAACAAGAGAGAATGATAAAGGCTTGATCGTCAAGAACAAGGCAAGACTGGTGGTTCAAAGACACACTCAAGAGGAAGGAATTGATTATACTGATGTCTTTGCACCTGTTGCAAGACTTGAGGCAGTTAGTATCTTCCTTGGTTATGTTGCATCCAAGAATTTTACTGCCTACCAGCTTGATGTCAAGTGTGCCTTTCTATATGGGGATATAGATAGGGAAGTCTATGTGTGCCAGCCTCCAGGATTTGAAGACCCATAGCACCCCAACTATGTGTGCAAAATTGGATAAAGCTCTATATGGGCTAAACCAAGCACCTAGGCTATGGTATGAGACATTGTCTCAGTTTCTCCTAAAGAATGGTTACACTAGAGGTACCATTGACAAGACTCTTTTCATAAGGAAGTCTGGAAAGAACATATTGCTCGTTCAAGTCTATGTTGATGACATCATATTTGGTTCTTCAAATGACTAAATGTGTAAAGACTTTTAAGCATTATGAAGAAGAAGTTTGATATGAGTTCCATTGGAAAAATGGACTTTTTCCTTGGAATTTAGGTGAAGCAAATGAAGGATGGGTTTTTCATCAATCAATCTAAGTATGTCAATGACATCTTAGAAAGATTTGATATGAAAGATTGTAAGCCAGCCAAACACCTATACCCAGAAACCATAATCTCTGCCCTGATTCTAAGGGGGAGGATACTATTCAACATCAGCAAAGGGAAATTATTGGTTCTCTGATGTATCTCACAGCAAGTAGACCTGATATCATGTTTGCAACATGCATTTGTGCAAGATATCAAGCTGCTCCAAAGGTGTCTCATTTAGTTGCTGCCAAGAGAATCCTCAGATACCTCAAAGGAGCACCTAAATTAGGTCTCTGGTATCCAAGAAACAACAATTTCAATCTCTATGGCTACTTTGACAGTGACTATGGTGGCTGCAATATCAATAAGAAATCAACATCAGGGGGATGTCAATTTCTTGGTGGAAGGATAATTTCATGGCAATGCAAGAAGCAATCCTGTGTTTCAACATCAATTGCTGAAGCTGAATACATTGCTGCTGCTAGTTGCTGTGCTTAGCTGTTGTGGATTCAGAACAAGATGATAGACTACGGTTTAAACTTCATGAGCACTCCTATGCACATTGACAACAATAGTGCCATCTCCATTACTGAAAATCCAGTGAAGCACTCCAAGTGAAAGCACATTGATATCAGCTACCATTTCATTAGAGATATTCATGAGAAAAATCTGATTAAACTAATCAAAGTTGACTCAAATGAACAATATGCTGACATGTTCACCAAAGCTTTTGATGAACAAAGATTCAAGTATCTCATTACAGCTATTAGGATGATAAACATTGATTAGTCTGTCTCATTTGAAAACCTTTTTAATGTGTAAAGTCTTGTGTCAAAACAATCTAAACCCTGTTACAAAAGGTCGTTCTCTGAAATTTTCACCAAGTATAAATTCTTTCGAAGAGGAATTAACACTCAGAAGATGTTTTGCATATCTTCTGAAGCAATTTTCCTTCCAGGATAATTTTCTTCTTGAAAGAGTATAATGCCCCATTCACGGGACGCTTACAGTTGGTCAATCATCGCACCTAAAATATATAAATACATTTGACTTTCATAAAACATCGCAGCGGAATCATCAATATAGACATCTCGTTTCATTATAAAAGCTTTTGCAAAACAATACATCGTTCTCAAGTTACAAAAATATATGTTGCATTACATCACAAAAGCATTATAAAAGTGGATGCCATCCAAAAGAGCTGAGTAGCCGTCCCATGCCATCCTCAGCAATCATTACCTGCCAACTGGAAACACATAAAAGTCAGCATTGCTGAGTGAGTTCTAGTTTTATAATAAAACATACTTTTCTTTCATTAAAATCATTCTTTACTTTTGCATGTGATCATACATCATACGTACACATATATAATATCATTATTATCTTCATCATTCATCCATTAACTTCCATCAATTCTTACTTTCTTACTTTCATTCGTTAATTTATCATTACGTCTTTTCTTTCCATCACAATCATGAACTTTTACCCTTTCATCCGTTGGTACTAGGCCGAAGCCTGTCATAGACCTTCATCACGATGCACAGCACCTCAAGGCCACAATTGTCATGCGCTATGCCCTTCCGTCCGTTGGTACTGGACCTAAGCCTATCATAGACCTTCATCACGGTGCACAGCACCTCATGGCCACAGTACCGAAGGCAAGCAACAATGGTTCTATACAAATGGTCAATCACAAAGAAGGACCCCGATGTGCATCCTTCTGGGGTAGCTAACCCGCAAACCGTTGGGCTAACACCTTACAATGGGGCGCGTCCCGACATCAAATGATTGCAAGACTTTTGTTACATTCCATCGTTTATTAATGCATTCATTCATTCATCATGTTCCTCTTTCATTATCTTCCACTTTACGTTACATAATACATTCATTTCATTCATTAACATTCCACGCAAAGCCAAGGGAAAATAATCATACATAGTAATAAGGAACATCAACATACACAGTCAACATCATCATATAGGGCATCATCAAACATACATAACATACATCATGCATAATCATATGACATCATACATCATCATCATCATGCCCAACATTACCTCTATGGTCTCAAAGTCAACTTACATGAACTACCGGGAACCTTCCTCGTCAAGACTTACATCTGCACTTTCCCCCGAAAGTCAGTAAATGAACTATGTTCTTTTAGGCGTTTGAGCCCCACTTAGGCGTATGGACACCCTCCAGTCGCATGGCCTTCCAGGCGACTGAACACTTAGGCGAATGGACATCAGGCGAATGGACCCTATGCGAATGGACCTATGCGGATGGACCTATGGACGAATGGACACCTAACTCTCAGTCGCATGACCTCCATGCGTATGGCCTTCAGTCGCATGACTTCAGGCGCATGGAATTCAGTCGCATACCCGTCGTACGAATGGACCTTAGTCGCATAGCCTCCAGGCGCATGGACCTCAGTCGCATAACCTTCAATCACATGCCTTATAGGCACATGAACTTCAGTCGCATGACTTCCATGCATATAGACCTCAGTCGTATGAAAATCATGCGCATGGACCTCAGTCACATGCCATTCGACCATATGGCCTCCAGTCGCACCCCATTCGGTCGCCTAGCCCTAGCTGATGCAGAATGCAGTTTTGCCGAACGCAAACTGCCATTTTCGGCCTCCAAGCTCATTCAAACTCGTTCTAAGCTCAAATTAACCATCCTAAGCCTTAGAAACACCTACCACAACATCATTCAAGCATACACAAGCCCGAAATCAAACCCCACACGCATCAAACACATACACATACACATACAAAGGGTTCAACACCCAACTTTTCCAAAACGGGTTTTGATGTGTTCCAGCCTCGAAATCGTTCAAAAATGTGTAAAAGAGGGGTCCTAGAACTCACACGAACGACCCCTACGAGAAGAGATTCGATTCAACCCTCTAAACTTTGATTTTCATGCTCGAATTCACCCGAACCAAGCTTTTTCTCCCTTTTCTCCTTCTCTCCTCTCTTTGGCTGAATTTGGCAAGTGCGGGGAGGGTGTGGGCTGCCCTCCCCTTTTATTCCACTACTCATCCAATCTTTCTCCCGTTTTGGTGAGTTTGGTCCCCCGACTTTGGACTTTATTTATTTTTCTTCTTTTGCCGGCTTTAAAGAAAATATTCGGGTGTTACAAGTCCACCCCCCTTATATAGGTTTCGTCCCCGAAACCTGTTATTCCTCGAACAAACGTGGGTTATGATGCCTCATTTCTTCTTCAGTGTCCCAAGTTGACTCGGATCCCTTCATGTGCTTCCACTGTACACACACAAGGGGAACCGTTTTATTCCTCAGCCTCTTCTCTTTTCGATCTATGGTTGCCACTGGTTGCTCCACATATTTGAGCTGTTCGTCTACTTCGATATCTTCCAGTGGAACAATCATATCTTCCTCTGCCAAGCACTTCCTTAGATGAGATACATGGGATGTCGGGTGAATTCCATTTAACTCATCTGGTAATTCTAGTTTATAGGCCACCTCTACTACTCGAGCAAGGATTCGGAAAGGCCCTATGTACCTTGGGCTCAACTTGCCCCGCTTTCTGAATCGGATGATCCCATTCCACAGTGAGACCTTCAACATAACTCGGTCACCCACCTTAAACTCAATCGGTCTGCGTCGTTTATCAGCATACGTAGCCTCGATTACCTCGACGCTCCCTAACTCCTTCTGATCAATATCACCCCAACAAACGGGTGTTCTGCATCTCCCACCGTATAGCATCTCATAAGGGGGCATACCAATGCTGGCATGATAACTGTTGTTGTATGAGAACTCAGCTAACGGTAAGTGGTCATCCCAACTTCCTCCAAAACCGATAACACAAGCACGAAACATATCCTCCAATGTCTGAATGGTCCTTTCGGACTGACCATTTGTCTGGGGATGATAAGCCCTGCTGATATGTAACCTCGTCCCCATCGCGTCGTGGAATTTCTTCCAAAATTTAGATGTAAACCGGGTGTCACGATCAGACACAATAGACACCGGCACACATGACGAGTTACAATTTCCTTGATGAACAGATCAGCCAACCTCTCAGATGAATATGTCTCGCGGATCGGTAGGAAGTGAGCACTCTTCGTCAGGCGGTCAACAATCACCCATATAGCACCATACCCTTTCTGGGTACGCGGCAGCTTCGTAATGAAATCCATGGTGATGTGCTCCCACTTCCATTCTGGTATATCCAAAGGTTGGATCTTCCCATACGGCTTCTGATGCTCGGCCTTCACCTGTAGACAAGTGAGGCACTTACCCACATACTCCACCACATCACGCTTCATACCCGGCCACCAATAATCTTTCTTCATGTCTTGGTACATCTTTGTAGCACCGGGATGAATGGAGTATCGAGTCTTGTGAGCTTCATCCATGATCTTCATGCGTAGATCCACAAAACGAGGAATCCACATTCGTCCAAATCGGGTTCTAACACCAAGTGTGTTTTCACCCAATTCCGCAACCAGACCTCTCATCCTTTCAGAGTTAAGATGATCTTCTTTCAATGCCTCATCTTGAAACCCTTTAACTTGCTTCATCACATCAGAGGTCATGATCAACTGGTATGCCTTCACCCGAATCGGCTCGGGCCTGTCTTTTCGGCTAAGGGCATCCGCCACCACGTTGGCTTTGCCCGGATGGTAATGGATCTCGCAATCATATATCTTTATAAGCTCCAATCGTCGTCTCTGCCTCATGTTCAAATCTTTCCGCTTAAAGAAACACTTCAAGCTCTTGTGGTTAGTGAATATGGGTGCACTTCGTCCCGTAAAGATAGTGCCTCCAAATCTTCAACGCAAAGACCACGACTGCTAACTCCAAGTCATGAGTAGGATAATTGACCTCATGAACCTTCAATTGTCGGGATTCATAGACTATAACCTTTCCTCTCTGCATTAATACACACCCTAACCTTGAGTAGGAAGCATCAGAATAAACCACCAGATATTCACTCCCATCGGGTAATGACAGAACAGGAGCTTGAGTCAACCTCGCCTTCAATTCTTCGAACGCCTTCTCTTGAGCCTGACCCCATACAAACTTCACATCTTTCCGGGTCAAATTGGTTAGTGGAGAAGCGATCTTAGAAAAGTCTTGGATGAATCTCCTGTAGTAGCCCGCCAAACCCAAGAAACTACGAATTTCGGATGGCGCCTTTGGAGACTTCCATTACATCACTGCCTCCACTTTTCCTAGGTCCACCATAATCCCATCAGGATTCATCACACGACCCAAGAATTGAACATCGCGCAACGAGAATGCGCACTTGGAGAACTTGGCATGCAACTTCTCCTTTCTCAACGTCTCCAAACCTCCCGAATGTGACCGGCATGCTCAATTTTACTCTTAGAATAAATCAGAATATCATCACTAAACACAATCACTGATTTATCCAGCATCGGCCAACCCACTCGATTCATTAGGTCCATAAAAGCAGCTAACGCATTGGTCAAACCAAAAGACATGACAAGAAACTCGTAATGACCATATCGCGTGCGAAAAGCTGTTTTAAGGATATCATGCTCCTTTACTTTCAACTGATGGTAGCCCGATCAAAGATCTATCCTTGAAAACCAACTGGCACTTTGAAGCTGATCAAACAAATCATCGATTCTCGGTAAGGGGTATCGATTCTTCACTGTCAGCTTATTCCACTCACGGTAGTCAATACACATCCTCATGCTACCGTCTTTCTTCTTTAGGAATAAGACCGGAGCACCCCAATGAGAGATACTCGGTGCAGCTCTTGCAACTGCTCCATCAACTCCTTCATCTCAGTCGGAGCCAACCGATACGATGCCTTGGCAACAGGTTGGGCACCCGGTATAAGATCAATCTGAAACTCGATTTCACGGTCAGGTGGCACTCTTGGTAAGTCTTCGGAAACACGTCTGGGAAGTCACACACAACCGATACATCGGATAGTTATGGTGTTGGCGTATCCACTTCCTTTACATAAGCCAAGTAGGCACCACATCCACGCCTCATACACTTTCCCGCCACCGCCATTGAAATCACTTTCGTAATTGTCGTGACCCGATCACCATAAACCGTCACCGAGCTCCCGTCAGACGCTGTCAAATGGATAATCTTCATACGACACACAATGTTCGCCTCATAGTCCGTAACCAATCCATCCCAAGAACCAAATCGAAACCACTTAAGGTCATCACGAATGGTCTAACAAGAAACTTATGACCTTCTAATTCCACATCACAATCTGTTATCATCTCAGAAATCCGGGTAGACTTACCTATGGCAGTTTCTACATCAAAGGGCGCATCAACACGTCTACTACTAACAGGAAGCTTAGCACAGAAAGCAGCACAAATAAAACTTTTACTAGCATCAAAATCAAGTAACACAGAAGCTAAAGTTTGGTTCACTAGAAACGTACTGGACACAACGTCAGGGTCCGTCCTAGCCTCCTCCTGTGTCATCGTGAACACCTTGGCGCTCGCCCTTGGTCCCTCTCCTTCAGCCTTCTTCACCCCGGAACCCTCAGCCCTCGGCTTCTTACAATCACTACTCATGTGGCCCTCCATGCCACAGTTAAAACACCGGACTGTACGACAGACCCTTGCTACATGCCCCATCTTCCCACATTTGAAGCACAAGTTCGACCCCAGCCTACATTCCCCACTGTGCTCCTTTCCACATCTACCACACTTCTTTGGTCCTGCACCAGACGTGACCACACGGCGTTCATCCACCCGTGCGCTCTTGTTACCCGTCGGGGCACCACCACGACCAAACCTCTTCATGTTCCAGTTCCGGTCTCCACCACTCTTCTTACTGCCTTCAGCCACCACCACCGTTCTTTCATCATACAACCTCCCGGCCAAGTCAACCGCCGACCTAAACGTGCTCGGTCGGGTGGCGATCATGTGCCTGCGAATATCCGCTGGCAAACCATGAATGTACGTCTTGATCTTTCGGGATTGAGGCGTCACCTGATCCGGCACAAGCCGTGCCATCTCATTGAACTTGGTGGTGTACTGTTGATGTGTCATCGTCCCCGCCTCCAACTGCAGAAACTCCCTCTCAACTTTATCCATCTCCCTCTGAGGACAAAAGTCCTCAATCACCAACTTCTTCAACTCTGACTATCTCATCCTTCCGATAGCCCGACTACCCTCAGCTTGGACAATATTGTCCCACCAGCATAGAGCTAAGTCAACAAAAGAATGGGCAACAAACTTTACCTTCTGATCCTCCCGACACTTGCTGATATTCAGAACAACTTCCATTTCTCTCACCCATCGGTGAGCAGCAGCAGCTGTGCCGTTACCATCAAAAGTAGGGGGCTTACATCGTTAAAACGCCCCATAGTTACAACCTCGTGCCGCCTCTGGCGTAAGCTCTCTTCTTCCTCTTCTTCATTATCTGAGAGAACCGTTTCATGCTCCGGTTGCTCCCGTCCTCCTGAGGACCTGTTTCTCTCCTTTCTTTCTCCTTCCTTTACAGCCTTGATAACTTCGGTCACCACAGACGGTAAGATCGTTTGCATGACCTGATGAACCTCCTCTACCACTGCCTCTTTCACTGAGGCCGTCAGATTCGCGCTTTCATCACCAGCCTCCGGATGAGGGGTCTCGGGCTCCTCATGAGCCACCTCTTCAGCACTGGGTCTTTCTCTCGTGACCCGTGGTCCAGCACCACGTCCACCATGACCTCCACCGCGTGAAGCTTTCGAAGATCTACCACAAGCCATTCACACGCACACTAAAAGATTGAAACACCAACACGGTCATTCAAGGAAAAAGCTCAGTTTATGTCAAGTATAGTAAGTCCCTAATTACAGTGGCCAGTTGTGATTAGCAATTTAATTTACTCTTCATACCCCAAGCATTACCTATCCTGACTACATCAGTATCTAATCTACATACAACACATAAACCACATAACATGCGCACTCAATACCGGTTATCATTAAGAAATTACCTAATGGCACGCAGCTACTCAAATTGGCATCCCATTTCCTTTCCGTCCCATTCTCAGTTTAAGTTAAGGTTTATTTTGAAAATTTACCCATTTCACTTAAACTTTGGCTTTGTTACCAACTTGTAAGGCCCCATTCCCGGGACGCTTACAGTTGGTCAATCTTCGCACCTAAAATATATAAATACATTTGACTTTCATAAAACATCGCAAAGGAAACATCAAAATAGATATCTCGTTTCATTATAAAAGCTTTTGCATAACAATACATCGTTCTCAAGTTATAAAAATATATGTTGCATTACATCACAAAAGCATTATAAAAGTGGATGCCATCCAAAAGAGCTGAGTAGCCGCCCCGTGCCATCCTCAGCAATCATTACCTGCCAACTGGAAACACATAAAAGTCAGCTTTGCTGAGTGAGTTCTAGTTTTATAATAAAACATACTTTTCTTTCATTAAAATCGTTCTTTACTTTTGCATGTGATCATACATCATATGTACACATAGATAATATCATTGTTATCTTCGTCATTCATCCATTAACTTCCATCTTACTTTCATTCGTGAATTCATCATTACATCTTTTCTTTCCGTCACAACCATGAACTTTTACCCTTCTGTCCGTTGGTACTGGGCCGAAGCCTATCATAGACCTTCATCACGATGCACAGCACCTCATGGCCACAGTACCGAAGGTAAAAATTTCAGGTATACCATTGTCATGCGCTATGCCCTTTAGTCCGTTGGTACTGGACCGAAGCCTATCATAGACCTTCATCACGGTGCAGAGCACCTCATGGCCAAAGTACCGAAGGCAAGCAACAATGGTTCTCTACAAATGGTCAATCACAAAGAATGACCTTGATGTGCATCCTTCTAGGGTAGCTAACCCGCACACCGTTGGGCTAACACCTTACAATGGGGCGTGTCCCGACATCAAATGCTTGCAAGACTTTTGTTACATTCCATCGTTTATTAATGCTTGCATTCATTCATCATGTTCCTCTTTCATTATCTTCCACTTTACATTACATAATACTTTCATTTCATTCATTAAGATTCCACGCAACGCCAAGGGAAAATAATCATACATAGTAATAAGGAACATCAACACACACAGTCAACATCATCATATAGGGCATCATCAAACATACATAACATACATCATGCATAATCATACGACATCATACATCATCATCATGCCCAACATAACCTCTATGGTCTCAAAGTCAACTTACATGAACTACCGGGAACCTTCCACGTCAAGACTTACATCTACACTTTCCCCCGAAAGTCAGTAAATAAACTATGTTCTTTCGGGCATATGAGCCCCACTTGGGCGTATGGACACCCTCCAGTCGCATGGGCTTCCAGGCGACTGAACACTTAGGCGATTGGACATCAGGCGAATGGACCCTATGCGATTGGACCTATGCGGATGGACCTATGGGCGAATGGACACCTATGCGTATGGACTCTCAGTCACATGACCTCCATGCATATGGCCTTCAGTCGCATGACTTCAGGCGCCTGGGCTTCAGTCGCATACCCTTCGTACGAATGGACCTCAGTCGCATGGCCTCCAAGCGCTTGGACCTTAGTCGCATAACCTTCAATCGCATGCCTTACTGGCACATGAACTTCAGTCGCATGACTTCCATGCGTTTGGACCTCAGTCGTATGACAATCGTGCGCATGGACGTCAGTCACATGCCATTCAGCCGTATGGCCTCCAGTCGCACCCCATTCGGTCGCCTATCCCTAGCTGATGCAGAATGCAGTTCAGCCAAACGCAAACTGCCATTTTCGGCCTCCAAGCTCACCAAAACTCGTTCTAAGCTCAAATCAACCATCCTAAGCCTTAGAAACACCTACCACAAAATCATTCAAGCATACACAAGCCCGAAATCAAACCCCACACGCATCAAACACATACACATACGCATACAAACGGGTTCAACACCCAACTTTTCCAAAAACGGGTTTTGATGTGTTCCAGCCCCAAAATCAATCAAAAATGTGTAAAAGAGGGGTCCTAGAACTCACACAAACGACCCCGACGAGAAGAGATTCGATTCAACCCGCTAAACTTTGATTTTCACGCTCGAATTCACCCGAACCAAGCTTTTTCTTCCTTTTCTCCTTCTTTCCTCTCTTTGGCTGAATTATGCAAGTGTGGGGAGAGTGTGGGCTGCCCTCCCCTCTTATTCCACTACTCATCCAATCTTTATCTCGTTTTGGCGAGTTTGGTCCCTCGACTTTGGAATTTATTTCTTTTTCTTCTTTCGTCGGCTTCAAAGAAAATATTCAGGTGTTAAAAAGAGTTTTTAGTCTCGGAAGAAGCAATTGATTACATATCAGATCTACTTCCGAAGCTTATAAAACTCTCCATTCGGAAAGCAATTTTTACTCTCGGAAGTAAGAACTTTACCTTCGGAAGTAAAATTGCATTCAGAAGAAGATTACCTTCGAAAATGCTTTATACTCAGAAGAAAGACTTTACTATGTAGCAGAAATCTTTTGGGCCCTACTATGTAAAAAGTAAAGATTTTATTAATGATGTCGGATTATTTTAAATGGACTAAACTATACCGTCCATGTCACATCATCCACTGAAACATCCTGTCACCTTATCCAAACCCCCTAAACCGCCATTTCACCCATTTAAATAACCCCGACTAATAACTTCCATCTTTTTACCAAATTTACTGCCCTAAAAACTTTCTTAGACCCCAATTCACCCAATTCCGAACTCATCTTCTCTGCAACTTTCTCAATGGCACTTAACCCTCAGCACAATCAAGTCGCACTCCTTGATTCTTCAAGGGATGCAGACTTCTCTGATATCATTTCCTTTCTTACCCAATCATCTTATTACACCGCTCTGACTGTTAACCCTACCGTTTACTCAAATCACATGGCTGAATTTTGGGCCAATGGTCAGATTGAAACCTGTAAGACCCCGTTTTCGGGACGCTTACAGTTGGTTCCTCATTGCACATAAAACATATAATTACATTTAACTTTCATAAAACGTTGCAGCGGAAACATTTAAAATAATATCTCATACAAATATAATAGCTTTTGCAAACAATACTTCATTATCAAATTAGAAAATTCATGTTACATTTCATTACAAAAGCCTTATAATAAATATTGGATGTCATCCAAAATAAGCTGAGTAGCCGCCCCGTGCCATCGTCAGCAACATACCTGCCAACTGGAAACATATCAAAATCAGCGTTGCTGAGTGAGTTCTAGTTTTATAATAAAACATACTTTTCTTTCGTTAAAACCATTCTTTACATACATGCGATCACACATCATACGTAAACATAGATAAAGTTTATTATCTTCATCATTACATTCGTACATTAACCTTCGTTCATTAAATCTTACTTTCATTCGTTCATTTATCATTATGTCATTTTCATTTAACAACACCATGAACTTTACCCTTCATGCTCGTAGTACGGGACCTAGGCCTATCATAGACCTTCTATAACGGTGCACAGCACCTCATGATCACAGTACCTAAGGTAAGGTTCAAGATCATTACATCTGTTATTTCATCACGTTCGTTACATTCTTCATTCATTAATTATCGCACGGTACATTATCATTCGCTTCATTCGTTATAACATCATTTCTTACGTTCGTTCATTTCATACATTTCGTACTTTTCGCACAAATCGCACCTTCGCATCATCGTACCCGAAGTACATATCGCACGGATCGCACGCATAGGGAAGCCAGAATCGCATGCTATCTCATGGGTTAGCCAAGATCGCACGCTACATAAACCACATGAGTTAGCCAAAATCGCACGCTACCCTTATGCTTTCCATCGCACATATCGCACAAAATCGCACCATCAGAGTGGTCACCAAGACCGACTCCTCTTGTGTGTGTGAGAACTCTCGGGGTTTAGCCAGAATCGCACGCCATCTCATGGGTTAGCCAAGATCGCACGCTATATAAACCACATGAGGCAGCCAAAATCGCACGCTACATAGCACACAGTAAATACCACATCGCACGTATCGAAGCAGTTACCAAAACTGAACTCCCTACTGTGTCTATGTCCCCATATGAGTAAGCCAAGATCGCACGCTATAATACACACACAGTTGAGCTAACGACTCTCAATGAGTCGTGAACCTCCTTTCTTCTTTCGCAAACCATCCTTACTCTCACTTGTTCGTTCATGCTTGCATCCATTCATTACGTTCCTCTTTTCATTATCTTCCACTTTACATTACATAATACTTTCATTTCACTCATTAACGTTCAACGCAAAGCCATGGAAAGATAAACATACATAATAATAATAAGGAACATAAAACATACGACATCAATCACACAGGGCAACATCGCACACCCATAACATACATCATGCATAGCATACAACGTGCACAAGCACACGACATCATCATCACACGAATCACGCGCATCACATCACATAACCATACGTTATCGCCCATCATCATGCATCACATCATCATCATCATTAGCTCATCATCATACGTCATCTTATACCGTCCATGCCCATCACATCATCGAGGAAATCCATCTTGACCATCACCTCTCAAAGTCCCTCAGAACTCCTGGGCGCATAAACCCTATTCGGGCGCACCAACACTTAGGCATATGGAGCTCCAGCCGCATGACCTCCATGCATATGAACGCTCCAGTCGCATGATCTCCATGCGTATGAGCTCTCCAGTTGCATGACTTCAGGCGTATGAGGACTGTTTAGGCGCATCACCTCTTGGGCGCATGGGAACACTTAGTCGTATGCATTCTAGGCGCATGACCTCCAATCGCATACTTTCATGTGTATGAACCTCAGTCGTGACAGGATCAGTGATCACAAGTTCGATGGATTAGAGTGTAACGCAGCGGAATAAGATCAAGAAATAGACAAATTGTAGCAAGAATTTGATATTCGTATGCATTAAAAACAAATACGAGAGAATATATTTCTGTGACAAGGAATGTTTCAATTATAACAAATATTTCTGCTCAATCATTCCCATATTACAATAAGGTTGACACTCCTTATATAGAGTGCAATCACTGCTGTTATCACGGGATAGTGACAACTGGCAGATCTATTACAAAAATAACTAACACTTAACAAACTACTGAAATGTTCACAACTACTGAGAACATATCAGAGTGCTAAGTACAAAATATAAAACTACTGATAGGAAACTACTGAAACTACAACGACTGAAGAACAAGCTCTTCAGTCGTTTTACAAAACTACTGAAAACATAAAACTACTGAAAGTAAACCGTCACAACTACTGAAGAAGTCCTCTTCAGCTGTTATGACAACGTCTGATACTTGGTCTTCAGTACTTGTGTCTTTAGACTTTTGTTAGGACCTGGTATTTGAACGAAATACCGAGTGATTAGCGTGTTAAACCAACTCAAATAGTGCGGAATCCTATTTGATTGGCGATCCAATCAGTGAGAACACACGATGAATCAATCAAGAATTGAAATCAACGTCAGAAATCGATTAGCAATCGATCTGATGTGTTCTGTGAACTTGGAGAACGATTTGGGAGGCTTCTGGACGGCTAGGGTACGTCTGGAATCGTAATGGAATCAATGCTTACGTTTTCCCACGAATTGGGTCTATTTATAGGTTAGTATTGTTCAATCGTGCGACTGGGCCATAAGTATGGTTCAGTCGTGCGATTGAACCATGCGGTTGATTCATCCGCACGACTGAGTGTTCAGTCGTGCGATTGAGTCAATCTTATGTGTCAATCATACGACTGATCCAGTCTCCTGGTTCAGTCGTGCGATTGAGTCAATCGTATGAAGTTATTCATGCGTGTGGTCCATTCGCATGGGCCATTCACATGAGAACTTCATTAAGTTAAGTTTGAGTGTTTTAATTAATATAACATAATGTGCAATCATTCAAACAATTATAAACCCAATCAATTCAATCACGACTCATTAATGAAATATTAAACATCACAAGTAACAATCAATTCATATCATTTCATTAATCGATACTATTACATTATAATCAGACAGACAAGATTTATTACATTACAACTTATGATCTAGGGACATACATGCATCAACAAACTCCCCCTTGGACCTAGATCTATCTAATCTCTTGTCTTCTGCATCACCTCCTTATACTTCTTGTACTTCTCCTCTTTAGTGACTCCTGCGTGTATCTCGAACGCAAAGCAAAGTCGTATAACGTTTTGGAACTGGAGGGCTTGTACAATGTCTTGTGTGTCATAGAACAGTGGCCACTTGTATAATGTATAGACATCATTAGCAGACAAGTTGGTTAGCCACATTGGGTCGAATACCCTGATAGTATCCATTTGGCCCTCTTTATTCAGAACTATGACAGCTTCAGCGGTTCTCCAATCATAGTACCACCATTTGAAGTGTGGAGTGAAGTCCTGTGGCATTTCCCTGAGAGGGATTCTCGACATAGTGCGCGGAGGACTCCACTTCAGCACAATTTTGGGCTTGCCAGTAATGGCATCAACCTCAGACCTTCTTATATACCTCGTAGGCTGTTGTGGTCTGAAGTTAACCCATCGGGTGTGGTACTCCTTCTTCAGGGCAGCCTCAAACCAGCCTGACATCTTTCTTGGGTCAGCATACAGCAACTTTAGCTTAGCCAGCTGGTTGAGCTCAAAACCAGGTAGAGTCTTCAAATCATGTGGGAACCTGAAGTACTCTATTCCCTGCTCCCTCTTAACTGCATACGCGTTAAGGTCATCAAAATAAGCCGATGCAATAATCCTGCCTGACACCTTATGGTGTTTCTTGACTCTGTAGAGCTTGGTGTAGGCATCTTTCTTTGGTGCAGCACGCTGGGCTCTTACTTTCTTCCAAAACAGGCGCCCACTCCGCCGTGCGAATTTTCCTACTCATCATTGGATGCTTGGCTTTCCTTCAGTCTTTTCAGTTCCTCTCCATCTTGTCTAGTACCTAAAACGTATCACTGACTAGGGATTCACCCAGATTGGGGACCACATTTCCTCGTGTCAGCATACTGAGGGTACTCTTCTGCAGTCTATCTCTTCAACCTCAACTTCATCATGTTCGTTTAGTTCTCATCACTGGTTGAATCAACTGTTGGAGCATCCTTGACCTATTCATCATATTGAGTCTGAACATCTCTGCCAGTTGCTCATCAGATAGGTCATGAATTATTTCCCCTTCTTCAGGGGTATAACTCACAGACCGTCTACAACATCCCTTGTAGTCAAGAATCATGGTTAATTGAGTCTTGACCATTTGAAGGGGAGCAAAGTCAAACTCATCCCTTTGAAAGTTTGGATCTGTTTGATATAAACATTCAACACATAAACCATTAGTAAGTAATCAAACAGAATTATATTAACTTAATATATAACATTCAACACACTTGTTTTTTTCATTACATGATAAATAACCAAATAAATACATCAGACATCTAATCTGTACTTTTGTCTTGAATCTGGGTCGTGTCGCTCGGAGGAGCAGAAGTGGTGGATGACTGGTCCTGTCGATTCTTAGATCTTCGCTCTTGACCAGAAGCAGAGGCCGATGCAGCCGCCGCATCCCCTCCTTCTGCCTCGTCATCATCATCTCTACCTTCTGTCCTTTCTTCCGCAGTCTCTTCCTCATCATCATCATCTCCTCATCGTCATCATCATCTTTCATCATCACCATCTCCATCATCCCCGTTACCCTTCCTTTAGCTTCAAGGCCTCATCCTTTGCCCTTTAACCTCAGCATAATCGTCTTGTTGGTCGTCTCCAACTCCTCTATAACGTTTGACGGACTTGGGCCTGCTGCTCCTGGAGTTGGGACATCTCGACTCTCTGTGCATCGATCAGCTGGTTCTGCTGCTCTATCACCGAGCCTGCTCTGCCATCTGCTGAGACTGGGCAGCAGTCAGGTCGGTCAGCTGCGTATCTGCGCCGCCTTCTCCTCATCTGCAGCAAGCAACGCATCACCATACGGTTAAGCGCTGACAGCTGCTCCTCTACCCCGATTGTGAGGTAGAGTAGATCCATAAACATGTGGTGGCTGGGCTGAGGTCCAGCATGATGTGAGGTGGTGGTGGAAGTGGCATTGGTGAATATGGGTCGGTAGGCTGGTGCTGGTGATGTAGGTGTGAATGGTCTGGTGGTGGATGGGAAGGATACAGTGGGTTGTAGGTAAGGTGGTGGCTGTGGTAGTGGAAGTAGTGGATGTGGTGGCTGTGGTGATGGGTGGGTATATCAGTGGAGGTGGTAGTGGTGCTTGTGGTGGTGGAAGTAGTGGCAGCAGTAGTAACGAAGGTCAGGCGACGCTTCTTCTTCTTCCATCCATGGGGTTGAGCATCCGCTTCCTCCTAGTCCCGGTGGAAGTGGATGCTCCCCCTGCAGCTCTGCCCACTGAGCCCGAACATAGTTCGGGTCAGTCTCTCTCTCTCTGAGGAGTCCCGAGGGTGTTCACCAACCACCCTAAGCCCGTGGTCTGTGGGAACAACTTTGCTTCCCACAGTCCTAGTGAGGGGCTCCTCATCTGACTCCTCCTCCTCTGATCCCTAGCTACAAACTCCTGATGGAAACCGGCCATCTCAGCGACCTCTCCGGCAGTGGCTGACCCCGGGGGAATACGTCTGAATCAGTGCCTCTAGATGGAGCAGGCATATCATCCCCGGCGTCGCGCTATCATCATCATCAGAGTCAGTATCTGGTATAGCAATATGCTCAACATCCGAATCACTGTCATCGTGGCGCCACTTTCTCTTGGCCTGGCGCCACATAATCAGCACGGGCCAGATGCCCAAACAACCTCCTGACAGGGGGCTTCACCTGCTTCCCCCTGTAACTTCATCCGGCCTAGCGTCGTGTCATCCTGACCTCAAAACAACAGCATCATCCTTCTCCTTTGGCAGGGAGGGGAGCTTCTGGTCAATGATCATCTGTATAAATCTGGGTACATACAGAAGCCCTCCTTCCCTTTCCCCTCGATGTTCTCCACCAGGTAGTGAATATCATCTTGGAGAAGCTGAACGGGTGGTTCAGCACCAACGCACATACGCGTTCTGGATCTGGTCGGAAAGCTCATCAAAACCTCCCTTCCTAAGCTATACACTTTAGCAGCACGTGCGCAAGATACTTAAGCTGGGGACAGAGGTTACTCTTGTTGAGTACCCCAGCATTGATGTCCCCAGTACTTGGCTCTCATGAAACATCCTCTGACAGTGAGGGGTGTAGACGAGTAGGACAATCAGCATCATCCCCAACTGTAGAACAATCCTCAGATCCTCCTCTGATACAGTGATAGCCTCACCAAAATCGTACTCCTGATGCAATGAGGCTCAGAGGATCGATCAACGTCGACGCCTTCCCAGAAGGCCTGCTGCACTGATCTATACGGTGTTCATGGTGTCGATAGCATGAGCGATCCTGGATCTCAACAAAAACGTAATAATGCCTGAGAAGTCAGCTGCGTTCCTGGATGTCAAATCCAGATGAGCACATATGTTGTGCTTGGTGCTCATGGTCCATCGACTCGCCATCTGTAACACATAACAATATAAACATTAGTTCCGTTGGCTAGATAGTATAATGAAACACTTAGACTTTGAATAAAACTCTCTGTCATGCGATTGAGGTTGTGTACGATTGAAGACAGTCGTGCGACTGAACTGTGCGATTGAGGTTCAGACGTGCGAATGACCTCATGCGCACGACTGAGTGTGCGACTGGACTCATGCGCATGTACTCTTATGCGGTTACACACAGTCGTGCGACTGAGTATCATTCGCATGGGTTCAGTCGTGCGGTTAAGTGAATCGCTCCCTTCAGTCGTGCGACTGAAGTTCATCCGCTTGTCCAGTCGTATGACCTCCTGTCCGTTCATTCAAATCTTGTTTTTTTTCACCACTAAAATTGAGTTTTTAGACCTCGTGTTTTTTGGCTTATTAGACTCGCAACCCATTCGTGTAACCCTAACATCTTTAATTTCATTAATTTGAGTAGTTAGGTTGGTCATTTTGACACGGTTAAGTTTTCTAACGGGTCTGATTATCCCGATTCAGAGTCGAATTGAACATGTGTTGATTTTCTCTTTGTCGCAAATTACCTGTAAGAATCGAAATAAATGATCAGTAATGCAAAAACGAAGGTTTTTAAGGAGATCAAATGAAATTTTGGCAGAGTGACTTTAGTCGTGCGATTTAGGGGTTTCTTTGAGGGTGATGAGTCTCTGCGACCGACTCCTCTTCTATTTTACTAACCCTAGATCCAATCGTGCGACTGAGTTCATACGCACCATTCAGTCGTGCGAGTGAACTCAGTCGTGCGATTGGGTCAGTCGCCTTCGCCAGTCGTCCGACTGAAGTTCAGTCGTGCGACTGACTCACTCGTTCGCCTGGGACTTCAGCCTCCGATGGACTATCTTTGGGCCATTCGGTTTGATGGTCCATACTCATAGTTCATTCGTGCGAATGGACTTCATTCGTATGGTTAGTCCATACGTATGGTCCATTCGTGCGAATGGGTCATACTTAGTTAATTTTCTGCCATTTTGACCAATTTACATTTAAACACCCTTTTAACTTTATGAACTTAACATTATGAACCTTTGATCATCTCTAGACATGATCATCTTATCTGGAAAACATTTTGATCACCTCAGACGTGACCTTTTTATCTTGAAAACCTTTTGATCACCTCAGACGTGATCCTTTTAACACACTTTGTCACCTCAGACGTGACTATTTTAACCTTTCAAAGCACATATGGTCATCTCAGACATGACCCTTTTAGTGAGTTGATTCCTTCTGATTTTCCTGATGTAGCCCGACACTTGACTAAAATTAAAATTAAAACGACTAACTAATTTAAGACATTAAACTAATTACATAAAAAGACATATTTTTGGCCTTTTGTGAGAGATAAATCCAGAGATTTATATTTACGGGATTTGGTTCGGGAGTAGATAGCTTCAACTTAGATTGATCATATCTGGACCAATTCAATTTTGGAATCATACAGGTAAGTCAAATCATTTGGGACTAGTTATTAAAACTTTTGATGCTCAATTTCTCGGTGTTCATCCAGAGTCGTTAGCAACTTAAGGAAATCATACTGAAACTCTTAGATTTTCACATTGATTTTAACCTTTGAGCATGTAGCCACAATGATTGTCAGTATGTTTGTCCACTTAAATCCATACACAGACTTTTGACACAGACTGGTGACTTATTTAGGTTTAATTATTTCAACTAACATTTGTGGATCCCACACTTATATGGTAATCAACATTCCTCAGGAGCTTTTGAGCGGTCTACGGGTATTATTACAAGAAGAGACTATTCTTAGAGCTTTCAAAGAGAAGCCTGTCCTCAGGTCAGTGCCATCGCACAGCAGAGAGGCGGCAAACAACAATGAATTCTAGAATATCTAGGTTATGCTTATCCTCAGGTCAGTGCCATCGCACAGCAGAGAGGCACACAACCTATCTCCTTGTTAGAGCAGCTTATTTTATTTTGCACACAAAATGCACCAACAACATAAGTCATTAGCTTTATAGCATTTGTCTTCATTTTTTTTTTTCTTGCTTTGCTCTAATTATGGTCATCCGCACACATTTGTGGCGTTTAATGCTCATTACCCCTTATTGGAATATTGTTGATTGATTGTGTTAACCAGTGATAAGATGGAAGCCCACAGTCAGTTGAACAACTTAGTTTGATCTTGAGATCACCAATCAGGTCTAACTGTCTATTGTGTTGAATCTACCAACATATCATTTGTGGTCTAGCAGCCTCTAAGTCTACTTTCTTTGTGTCACCTTAGGAGTTGCCAGTTTTCTATCATCTTTCCTTTTTTATATTGCTCAGACTACACAGACTTATACTTTGAACTTTTGCGCATCTTGTCAAACTTAAATTTTTAAAGTCCCTCTTGATTTGTTCCTGTGTACTATCATTTTCCAAAGGTATTGAATCGGTATCACAGACACAATCTACCTTATTTCAGCTAGTTACACTCCTTCTCCCTCAATTTTTTTTTTTATTTTTATTTTTATTTTAATTTGTTAACTTCTGACATATTCTCCCCTAAAATACTAAAATCATTTCTGGTTTAATTATTTTAGGATTTTAATAAACAGCAAATAACATGAGGTTAAATAAAATAAAATATAATAGACAAATGAAATAAAATAAAATAAAAAAACTTTAACTAAACTACATCGGACTACACATTCATCATCAGGAATTACCTCACTTTTCTTTTTAACGCCGTTGACCTCTAACAAATATTGAAAACGTGGTTTATCAAAGGCTTTAGTATAGAGGTCAGCGCGTTGAAAATCAGTATTAATTTTAACCACATCAATTAAGTTTTTTTTCAAAGCAATCTCTTATGAAATGGTATTTAATACCGATGTGTTTGGTCTTAGGATGTTGAACCGGATTTTTAGTTACTGCAATTGCAGCAGAGTTATCAACAAAAATAGGAGTAGATGAGAATTTTAAACCGTAATCCCGCATTTGCTGTTGAATCCAGATGATTTGTGAACAGCAACTTGCAGCAGCAACATATTCGGCTTCACAGGTTGACAATGCAACCGATGTCTGCTTCTTACACTGCCAGGTAACTAATCTTCTCCCAAAGAATTGACACCCCGCTGATGTAGACTTGTAGTTCATCTTGCAGCCCCCGTAATCCGAGTCACTATACGCGGTAAGCTCAAAGTCATCATCATGAGGATACCACAATCCAAGTGTGGGTGTACCCTTCAGATAACGAAAAATCCTCTTGACCCCGATCAGATGGTTGACCTTTGGTTTAGCCTGATATCTAGAACATAGACATGTAGCATACATAATATCAGGTCTTGAGGCAGTGAGATACATGAGGGATCCAATCATTCCTCGGTACATAGTGGCATCTACTAGATCTCCATCTCATCAGGTGCTATATCATGATTCGTAGCAAGTGGAGTCCCAGCAGCAGAAGCATTCTCCATGTCAAAGCGACTGAGAATGTCTCCTACATACTTGGTCTGATGTAGAAGATTCCATTAGGGGTTGGATCCACCTGTAACCCGAGAAAGAACTTCATCTCCCCCATAGCACTCATCTCAAACTCTTTCTTCATCACTCACTGCTTCAAACTCTTTACATAACTCTTCGTTCTTTGACCCGAAGATTATGTCATCAACATATATCTGTACAAGCAGTAGGTCGCCATCCTTTTCGTTAATAAACAGTGTACAGTCAATGACTCCCCTGCGAAAGCCGTGTTTCACAAGATGAGTCGAGAGTTTCTCATACCACGCTCGAGGAGCTTGATGAAGCCCGTATAAAGCTTGTCGAGCTTGTAAACTCTATCCCGATGATAAGGATCCTCAAATCCCTCGGGTTGACTTACATAGACTGTTTCCCTGATTTCCCCATGAAGGAATGCACTCTTCACATCTAATTGGTAGACTTTAATCTTCATGTACGATCATAGGCAAGGAAGATACGAATGGCTTCCATCCTTGCCACGGGTGCAAACACCTCATTATAGTCAATCCCCTCGACTTGGCGAAAACCTTGAACCACCAGTCGAGCTTTGTTCCTGATAATGAATCCTTGTCATCCTTCTTGCATTTTAGTACCCATTTGGTGCCAATGACTTTAGCACCTTTAGGTCTATCAACCAGAGTCCATACACCTAACTTCTTAACTGCAGAAGTTCTTCTTGCATGGCACTCACCCACCGCCTCATCATTTAGTGCCTCACTGACATATTTTGGCTCAACCTGCGAGACAAAACATCGATAAGCACCATCATGAATGTAACCTTTCTCCATAATCGAGGCGTAATCAGCTGAGTATAGCTGATTTCGGGTTTGTACTCCTGATCTGACATCCCCAATAACATTGTCAAGGGGATGATAGACGTTTAGTCGTGATCCTGGAGTAGTAGGAACAGCCACCTCAGAACCAGATTATGAACATTTTGTTCTGCATCTGAGGTAGTTGGAGTTTGAGGTTCCGAAGTCGAAGGTGCATCACTCGTAGATGCTTGTGGACTTTCAGGAACTGGAACCTGTTCCTCCTGACTGTTCTGGTCATCTGCTTCAGTTCATCTTCAGAGGAGGAGTCACTGTCATCGACTACTCCCCCTGACTGAGTAGATGATTCTCCCTGTGGCTAGATGGTGTATTCAGAATTCATACATCATCCTAGTAGCTAACTCATCATCCGAGGGAGAGAGAGTATGTTGAAGGATTTGAAGAATCCATCATAATCGAAGAAGTATGCAGGTCCTTTGCCTGTAGGTGGTGTGGTATATCTCTGAACGTCGACATTACACCACACTTCTACAAGACCCGTTGAGTTGTTGTAAACTCGCTTGTTCGGTATGTTGTATCCTAGAAAGATTCCTTCATCGCCTTCTCGCTGAATTTGCCTTCTTGTGTCTTCTTCAGAAGTGTGCACGGCGCGCCAAAAGGTTCAAGATACTCCAAATTCGGTTTGCGTCTTTGTAGTAGCTCATAACATGTCTTTCCGTGGCGCTTGACTATTAGGACTCGATTCAGTGTATAACATGCATTGCCACTGCCTCATTCCAGAATTGGATAGGCAGTTTCGAGTCAGCCAGCATAGTCCGTGCAGTCTCTATCAAGCTTCTGTTCTTCCTCTCAGCAACACCATTCATCTGAGGAGTGTAAGCAGAAGTGAATTGATGAACAATTCCCTTTTCCTTACAGTATGCCTCCATCCATTGATTCTTGAATTCTGTCCCGTTGTCTGAGCGTACTTGTCTAACTTTTAGCTTGTATAGAGATTCCAGTGTGGTTACTAATTCCTTTTGAATGACTCAAATGTTTCTGATTTGGATTTCAGAAACATTACCCAAGTGAACCTTGAGTAGTCATCAGTGACCACAAAACAGTACAAATCGCCTGCAATGCTCCTTGTACTGACTGGACCAAACAGATCCATGTGAAGAAGTTCAAGAGGAAGTTCTATTGAATGAACTTTCTTTTCCTTATGAGACTTCTTTGTCTGTTTGCCTTTCTTGCAAGCTACACAAAAGTCAGGAAGTTGGAAGTTCTTGACATTGACTCCTCTCACTAAATCCTTCTGAATCAATGATTCATCTTCCGTTTGACTAATGTGTCCCATTCTCCTATGCCAGGAGAATTGAGTTCCTTCTCCTAGCTTTAGGATAGAAAGCACGACGTTTGTAAAAGGCTCTTCTATTCCTGTCATTGTGCCTGATGCTTCCGCTGCTATAATCCACGTTTTAGTCTCAGCGCTATATCGAACACCCTGCACATACAAAGTGAATGTATTAGTCTAGGTTAGGAACCCAAGCCTTTACTGTCTTGGGTTTCCCAGAGGCATCACACATCATAAATTCTACCCATTGACCCTTAGAGGGTGAGGGTAGCTCAGATTCCTTCTTGTCATTAGTATCAGACACGCAGGATGACTTCTCTTTCCATAAGCCAGATTTGTGCAATGCCTGTTTATGATAAACAGTCGTCTGGCTTACAGGTTGGACTTTAGGTTCACTAGATCTTCTAGGTGGAGTTAGAGAACTCCTCTTAGAAGACCTAGGTCTAGAGTCCTGAAGATCAATCTTCTTCCTAGGTGTCTGATAGAAAGGACAATAGGAAGCAATGTGTCCACATTCTCCACAGTTGTAGCATGATCTGCTATCAACTTTATGAGTAGACTTTCTTTGTGGAGAAGTGCGAGACACTCTAGTAACATCAATCACTTTTGGTTTTGACTCTTGTATGTTTGATGTTTTCTCTGGTTTAACAAAATGAACTGTTTTCACCTGTTTAACATGTTCCATTTTTTGGTTAACTGGTTTTTGACTTGTAGCATGTGAAAATTTAACGTTTGAAGTCCTTTTAGGTTCTGATTTGACTCTGTTTGACCCTGACTTTAGGTTAACTTTTTCAAATTCATTTTCCAGATTAACACAAGGCAATTTACCCTTTGCCTTTGAAGTGGCCTCCTTTTGTTTCTGTCCAGATTCAGTAGATGAACATGATGTGTCTGGATCAGTAACAAGGGAGTAGTCACCACATGATCCTTGATGGGGTTGTTATTTACTGTTTAGACTTTGTGTTCATCAAGGTCTCAGGTGGTGGTGGAACCACTTGTAACCTAAACCCTCCCCGTTTTTCCTTTCTCTCACTAAGTGTTGAACTATGTGTGAAGAACTAGTCCAACTGTGCAGTTTCTGTTTTAAGAGTTAACTTCTACTTCTAGAACTGCCTTTTGCTTCTTAGTGTCCTCTAGGGAGTTTAGATAGTACCTAATGTCATTAGCTTGGTTAAGGCAACTACTTCGGTTTCCCTAAGCTGTTTAGTCAATAGGTCTATCTTTTCTTATAACTATGCTCATTTTTTTTTAAACTCTATTAGCCTCAGTGCACAGTTGTAAATCTTTTACTAAGTTATCATTGTGATCTAATAACCTAGCAAATTTTTCATCAATGCTATTTCTAAACATATTACACAATCAGAACAAGCATGATTATTAAACATTTGGTCAGTTGTACTTACCTGTGTGGTTTCAGAAGAGTTAGCCATCAACGCAGCATCAGATGTCTCTGGTTCTGGTGATTCTGACTTTTCTGTCTCTGACGTGGAGTCTCCTCCTTTGGCTGTAACTGACCTCAGCTGCAGTTGTTTCTTCTTCTTCACTATGTGACATTGCTATCTCAACTGCTAGATCACCTTCACTCGCAGAATCATCATCAATCTCTCAACACTGGCAATGTTAGATTCTGGTGAGACAAACCTAAAACTCCAATCCTGTCCTTCATCATCATGAGCAGTCAAGGCTTTTGGATCCTTGTTTGATGAAGTAGAACTGGAAGCTTGCTTGTCTTGGCGAGTAAAGGATGAGAACGGGTTCCCATTACCCGTCTTCTTTGGCTTGACACATTCTCTTTGAAGTGCCCCTTCTCTCTCCCACAGTTGAAGCAGGTCACTTTGCTCTTGTCAAAGCCAAATGTGGTATCCTTAGTAGCTATCAAGTTCTGTCCTGTCTTCTTAACAAACTTCTTCGCCCTTCGGACAGCGCTAGCTAAGGCCCACATTATATCCATCCTCTCAAGCTCCATTTCATCCACCTGCTCGTAGTCCTCATCTGCCAGATGGCAGTTTCCAATCTTCCCAGCAACAAGTCCATCATATGAATGAACCACTGCTGCTAAAAGATCCATATGCTCTCGAGCTACTTCTACGGTCACATTACCGAGGTTCTCGGTCTTCAGTTTTGGTAGCACTTGCTTCTGATCCAATATAATGGGTACATGACGACCCTGACGTGTCTGATCCAGAAGGAGAAGCATGTGAAGGACCTGACGACCTAGACACAAATGCTGTCTGGAGAGGTGCTCCAGAGGTCTTAGCTTGAGGCGTGGCATTGTATAAAGCTGGATTTTGTGTGTACGAAGACTTCTGAGCTCTATACTTCATCCTAAGAGCTTCTTCACGCAACTTGAAGAATGAAGTCATTTATATCCAACTTTATAAGCATTTCATTCTGTCTAAGGTTAGACACGAATGAAGCCCACTTATCAGGCAATCCGTCTGCGAAGTTGCTTACTTTCTCTTCCATAGTCGTTTCAACTCCATGTGTATGCAATTCGCTCATCAAGTGGTAGAATCTATCTATGACTTCATCTAAACTCTCATTACCAATCGATGAGAAGTTATCGAATTCCTTCTTTAACTCCTTTGCCTTGATTGCCTTAATGACGCATTCCCATCATATCTCTTCTCTAGCTCATCCCACAGTTTCTTGGACTGTTTGTTCTCTGAATACTGGTGGAATATATCTTTGGGGATAGACTGAGTGATCAATGCATAAACCCTTTTCTCTGCATTGTACTTTACTTTCTGTGCGTCTGTCATCCCACTTAACGTTATTTAACTCCATCAGCTCCCACCGGTGTACTGTAACCGACCTCAATAGCTTCCCACAGATTAGGATCTACTCCATTGAGATAGATCTCAAAACGTTGTTTCCAGTGGGGAAACTCATCTAAAGTCAAGAGCTTTGGTGGTTTATTGTGATTACCCACCTCACTCTCAAGCAACAGCAGGTTCTGAATCCTCGAGTCCTTCCCAGCAGTAAAGGCTGACATCTGATCTTCCATGGCTAATAACTTAGAATCTAATCAAACAAACTTTAACTGATGCGACTGAAGGATGCGAATGGTCTAATCGTGCGTATGAACTCTGCGATTGGTTCAATCGTGCGACTGAACTGGGCGATTGGTTCAGTCGTGCGAATGAAGCTTGTGCGTATGAGTATGCGAACGAACGGTTCAGTCGGCCGAATGAGGGTGCGACTAGGTCCAATCGTGCGAATGAGCAATGCGAATGGAGTCCAGTCGTGCGAATGGGTCACTCGTGCGACTGAAGCTGTTGTTTTGCGAAATTTCTAGGTTTGACGGGTTTCAGCCGTAAAAATTTGAAATTTCACAAGTCCTAATCGCCTAGTCCGTAGAACTGAACTTCGATGAGCAGGGAACGTCCAAGATCACTTTTGATGCCAAAGATTGCGTTTTTCGTGCAAAAACACAAACTTTTATGCAATCTTGATTGAATCAACACGTAATCAAGAGCCAAAGCTCTGATACCACTTGTTAGGACCTGGTATTTGAACGAAATACCTAGTGATTAGCGTGTTAAACCAACTCAAATAGTGCGGAATCCTATTTGATTGGCGATCCAATCAGTGAGAAACACGATGAATCAATCAAGAATTGAAATCAACGTCAGAAATCGATTAGCAATCGATCTGATGTGTTCTGTGAACTTGGAGAACGATTTGGGAGGCTTCTGGACGGCTAAAGGTACGTCTGGAATCGTAATGGGATCAATGCTCGTTTTCCTTCCCACGAATTGGGTCTATTTATAGGTTTAGTAATGTTCATCGTGCGACTGGGCCATAAGTATGGTTTTCAGTCTTGCATGAACCATGCGGTTGATTCATCCGCGCACGACTGAGTGTTCAGTCGGCGATTGAGTCAATCTTATGTGTCAATCATACGACTGATCCAGTCTCCTCCTGGTTCAGTCGTGCGATTCAGTCAATCGTATGAAGTTATTCATGCGTGTGGTCCATCGCATTGGCCCATTCGCATGAGACTTCATTAGTTAAGTTTGAGTGTTTTAATACTAATATAACATAATTTGCAATCTTCAAACAATTATAACCCAATCAATTCAAACACAACTCATTAATGAAATATTAACATCACAAGTAACAATCAATTCATATCATTTCATTAATCGATACTATTACATTATAATCAGACAGACAAGATTTTTATTACATTACAACTCATGATCTAGGGACATACATGCATCAACAACTTTGTCTTCAGCACTTGTGTCTTCAGACTTTGTCTTCAGCACTTGTCTTCACTTTGTCTTCAGCACTTGTGTCTTCAGACTTTGTCTTCAGCACTTGTCTTCAGACTTTGTAATCAGTTGTTGTCTTCAGCTGTTGTGGACTTCAGCGGTTGTTGTGACGTCTGTGGGACTTAAAGGTTTTTCTGATCCGGCTCATTGGTTCTTTTGGTCCAACAAACTCCCCCTGAACCAATGCAGCCAAAACCTTTAACTTTATTGAGGTCCCACTTATTGTTGGCAGAATGGTTGGTCTTTTTCCTTCTTGATCAGTTGAGAAGATGACCCATATAAGCACTGGCCTGGAATGAGTCTCTGATGATTTGGTTGGCAATGTATGGATGGGAGCTCTGTATTGGGGAATTGGACACTGAGCTGTTCCCCCATCCATGAGACTCACTTCCCATGTATAAGCCTGTAGGATTCTCTAGTGTATGCTCTGAGAAACATAATTTGTTCTTCCATGGTAAGATTTTCAGCTTCACCATCAAACAATCCTTCACGCCCATACAGCTCTGAAATGTACTTAGCCTGTTTGCCATTTTTGAGCTCAACTGTTGTAATCTGTCTGTATGCAAACTCATCTGGGTGAGTACCTTCAAGTAACAGACTGAGCTCATTTTGTTTGAAGTTCTCAAGCTTCTTGTAGACTAACCCCTTTTTAATTACTCTGTTCTCTAACATCTTTTGGGGCTGTTTAGTCTCATAGGCCTTCTTGAAATCTTCTACAATTTCCCAGGGTGATACTACCAGGACCACTGTGATCTCTTCATCTACGATCCTTTTTACTTGGCCCTTGTATCTTGCAGGAATGTCTTTCTTCACAATTCTGTGAGCCACCCTAGGATCAGGCCATATTCTCACCTTTTCCTTTTGATATTGAAATGTGTTGCAAGGGTGTACAATCTCAGAGCTTCTTTCTTCATACTGATTATTGATGAAGAAGCAGCATAAGTTTTGTCTATGCTTTTCAGCATCTCATCATCATGAAGCCTTTGCTGCTGTTCTTCTTCTATCTTTACTCTCACAGTTTCCATCTGTGAGGTGGGAGTGATGGGCATAGGTTTGGCTTTAGGCAAAGTTAGGACTGCGGAAAGAGGCAGCCTATCTTCTTCCTCATCATCATCCTCTTCTTCTTCTTCTTCTAGCCTCAACATCCTTCTCTTCTTCTTCTTGGGTGCATCATCGGCTGTTGGTTTTGAGGGTAAAGGAGTTGGTTTAGTGGTTTGTGGTAGTGGTGATTTTGAAGTGGGAAGTTTTGCAGGTTGTTCTAGCATTCTTGTAGTGAGTGAGGCTTTTGAGTGTTTTGCTAGTTCCTTTCTATTCCCAGCACCTGCCTCATTTAGTGCTTCAATCACCAATCCCTTAGTGTATGCTTCAGACGTACAGATCTTGGTGGTTATTGCCAAGATACTGTCCCTGGTCCATGACTTAATCTCGATCAATGATCTCCCAAGGTACTTTGCAATGAATCTGATCATGATCTCTAGTCTTTCTCTTTCTAATGCATCATAACTTGCCCATCTTGAGTTAATTTCTTCAACTTCAAGTCTCCTAATCTCTGAGTCAAGCTGTGCAGTATCGAACCCTTGTCTATACAGTTGATCAATAATGGAGTCCATTGATTTACTATGTGTAGCATCCGCCATTTTGATCATCTCATCGAGTTGGAGTTCTTTTTCTTTTCCTTCAACCTTCCTCTTCTTATATGTGATATGAAAGTCTTTGTGACTTTCACCCACTTGATCAATGTCGCTCCCTTCACAAACTCCTCTTCCTTCTCAGTCTCCTTCACAAACTCCTCTTCCTCTTAGTTCTCTCCTTTTCTTTCAGTATGCTCTTCCTCTTTGCTTTCACTAACTGACTCTCCCTCTCCCCCTTTTGGTTGCATTGGTTGCAAGGGTTTGAGTAGCAAAAGCCTTGTGCTCACAGTCTCCTCCACCAGGGGTTGTATGATTGAGGGAAGCCTCTCATCCATGGTTTTGATCACAATGTCTGTGATCATTGGGGTGATGAGAGGTAGGGATTGCTGAAAGATAGCAGCTGTTTGCTCAGAGGGGTTCTGTCCCTGAGAAGCAGTGCCAGAAATAGAGGCTGGTGGCTTTGAAGTTTTGAGTGGCTGAGTGTTGGAGACCTTCAGGTGAAGGTGCCATCTGTGGGTTTATGTTGGTGGCAGATGGACTTGCTTCTTGAGAGAATTGGTCAAGTAGTCTTGTGTCTACGTCTTCGACTTCTTCCTCAGAATTGTGTTCTGGGCCAGAACATCATAAAAGAAGCCCAGGTCATCATCAGCAGATGCTGAATCACACTGACCTCCTGCTTGTAGCAGGATGTACATGCACTGGGTGTAGACCAGTTTTAGCATGTGCCCCTTTTTCTTGGAACTGGGGACTTCCAGCCTCAGGACGATGTCCTTCATCAGCTGTTGCCTCTGGTGAGGTCTTAGCAATGTTACCAGCCTCAGTCTGATCATGTGCTGATCAGAAGAGGTGGCAGCCTCACCAGATATTCTGATCTCCATATTCCACACCAGGAGACAGAACATTTAAACCCCGGTGCTGTGGGTTGTCAGAAGCATGTTGATCCTCTTCCTCAATGGCTGTGGTTGTCCCCTTTGTTGGTGTTTGGTGGGGAGGAGGAGAGGCATGCAGCTGAGTCAGCAGTTTGCAATTATAATGGTTGGACTTTGGGGGGCATTTGCATGGGGAGATGGGGTAAAATCATTATGCACCTGGGGAGAATGGTGCTCTTTCAATGGCAATCTCCTCAAATGAGGAAGATTCCAGATTAGTGGGTACCCCTTCTTTGGTTGTTGCAGGCTCCTTTTGAGAGGAATCCTGAGCGGCTGTGGCTGGTAGAGTCTCTGATACTGCTGGGGGGTTTTACACCAGCAAGTATATCCTGCCTTGGTGGTACAGGAGCATCTTCAGGGGACTCATCTCCCTGAATAGCTGTTTTGGGGCGTTTGGTTTTTGGTTTGGTGGGGACTCTGGATCTGGTGGTGGTGGCTGTGGGTTCCAGCTGCGTGGGTTTGCGCAGCTTGGCAGCCATTTTTAGAGATTGGTCAGAGTTGTGCCGGGAGTATACTTCAGGCAATACAGCCATAGCAGGGACTCCCAGGCCAACAAGTCCCTCAGCTTGAAGCTGGTTTTCAATTATGGCCATTATGAACCGAGGATATAATATCCAACGGTTAGCAAGTTGTTTTTGGGCCATATCCTTGAGCTCTAAAAATAGTATTTCAGAAAAATTTAAAGGTTGTTGCTCAAGGATGGAGTACATTACCTGTTGCCACCTTGTGGACATTTGATCCCATGATGAAGTCTTGGGGGCAAGGCAGACATTTACCATATGAAAGATGAGACGTTCGCATCCTGGAAATGTTTCTTCAATATGGTAGATGCACTCAGGTTACCTGGTATCCATGGTGGGCAAATGATAGATCTGTTGTGCCCTTTGGATAACCAGTTGGGAAAGTGGCATCATCCAGATTGAGGGTTTGGCGAAGAGTGTCTGGAGTAATGACCACTTTTTGACGATGGACAAACGATTGAAGAGACTCTGTGTCATTCTCCTCAGAGACAAGAGTGACGTTTGTCCAGAATTGGTTAAGAGATTCGGCATATATGGTGGGATTTAACAGAAAAGCCGTTTGGTAAGGTGACTGAACCATTAAATCAATGGCGTTGTGAAACTTGGTCCAGTATGGCGATTTTGTGAGATATGCGACACAGTTGTGTCGTGGTTTTAGTTGCATGGTCGCCATTGATGAAGAGAGGTTACATAGTTTTTGAACGTTAGGTTTGAGAAGAGAGGAGAGAAAAACTCTGAAGGTGGGATAAGGTATTTAAAGGGTAGGGTTAGAAAACGATTGAAGGTTTTGGTGTTAGTCATCAGTTGTTGAAACTACTGATGACGTGGTATTAACTTTCAGAGGTTTGAAATGACTGACCGTATTGGTGTGATCAGCAGTTGTTATAAAACAACTGAAGACTTGGTTTTAACCGGCAGACGTTGAAACAGCTGAAGTCTCTGATTTAGTCATCAGTAGTTATAAAACTACTGAAGACAGTTTTGACTTCAGGTGGTGAAACAACTGTGGACATGGTGTTTGTCATCAGTAGTTGTAGTTGTGAAACTACTGAAGACAGTGGTTTTGTCATCAGTTGTTGTAAACAGCTGAAGACTTGGTGTTAGTCTTCAGTAGTTGTAAACTACTGAAGACATAGGTTTGGCTTCAGTTGTTTAGAAACAGCAGTTGTAGAAACAACTGAAGAGAAATTACTCATCATGTTTTCGTCAATTCATAGCTTTTCAGCTGTTTCAGTCTGACCTCCACACTTACTCATCAGACTTAAATCTGAGTTTCAGAGGTTTCATTGGTCATCAGTACTTATCTGCATTTCTGACATCAGTAGTTGTAGCTACATCAGCTGTTGTGATTTCATCAGCTGTTGTAACTACATCAGCTGTTTTAACAAATAAAGTACTTCAGTACTTGTGAGGCATGTAGCCTTCAGTAGTTATAAAAACTACTGAGGGTAAAGGAACTCATCAGTACTTATATGTGACATGGTTACCAATGATCATCAGTACTTATTACTGAGATCATCAGTAGTTGTCACTTATTCTAGCTGCAGCATACCAAGCCTTAACACCAGGTTGTGGAAAGTTGAACTATCCAAAGGCTTAGTAAAAATGTCTGCAAGCTCATCAGCACTAGGAACAAATTTTGGATCAATCAGACCTTTTTCAAAACAATCTCTAATAAAATGGTGTCTGATTTCAATATGTTTAGTCCTAGAGTGCTGGACAGGATTCTTGACAATACAAAGAGCTGAAGAGCTGTCCATTAACAATGGAGTCTTAGTCTCTGTTATGCCATAATCCAATAATTGGTTTTGAAGCCAGAGTACCTGAGATGTACAGCTTGCAGCAGCAATGTACTCGGCTTCAGCAGTTGATGTAGCAACTGAGGTTTGTTTCTTACTCTGCCAAGAAATCAAACAGTTGCCTAGGAATTGACATCCACCAGAAGTTGATTTCCTGGTCAACTTACACCCTGCATAGTCACTGTCAGAAAAAGCAACTAATTTACCAGAATGTCTAGTAGAATACCATAAACCTAGAGATGGAGTGCCTTGCAGATATCTAAAGATCCTCTTGACTGCAATCAAATGAGACTCCTTAGGTGCAGCCTGAAATCTAGCACAAACACATGTAGCAAACATAATATCTGGTCTAGAAGCTGTTAAGTACATCAAGGACCCAATCATACATCTGTAAAGTGTTTCATCAACCACTTTACCTTTCTGATCTGTATCCAGTTGTGTGGTGTTGCACATGGGAGTAGAACAGGCTTACAGTTTTGTAAATCAAACTTTTCCAAAAGATCTTTTGTGTATTTGGACTGATGAATGAAAATTCCATCAGCCTTTTGTTTGATTTGCAAACCCAGAAAGAACTGTAATTCCCCATGGCACTCATTTCAAACTTCTGTTGCCAAACTTTGTAAAGGCATCACACAACTGTGGATCAGAGGATGCAAAAATAATATCATCTACATAAATTTGAACAAGTAGATTATGCTGCCCAGCTTTCTTAATGAATAAAGTCTTATCTATGGAGCCTCTAGTGAAATTATTTTCCAGAAGAAAGTTTGATAATGTCTCATACCAGGCTCTAGGAGCTTGTTTCAACCCATAAGAGCCTTATCAAGCTTATACACCCAATTAGGATGTTTATTGTCCTCAAAACCTGGTGGTTGACATACATAAACCTCTTCTTTAATTTTCCCATACAAAAATGCACTTTTGACATCCATTTGAAAAACTTTAAGATTTTGATAAGCAGCATAAGCTAAAAACAATCGAATTGCTTCCAGTCTGGCTACAGGGGCAAAGGTTTCATCATAATCAATACCTTCTTCTTGTGCAAACCCCTGAACAACCAGTCTGGCCTTGTTCTTAACAATAAGCCCATTTTCATCAGTTTTGTTCCTAAACACCCATTTAGTGCCTATTGCACACTTACCTGGAGGTAGAGGAACCAGTTCCCCACTTGCTGTTTCTTGAACTGAAGAAGCTCAAGCTGCATGGCATCAACCCATCCATTGTCCTTTAAAGCAATGTGATAATTCTTTGGCTCTTGCTGACTGATGAAGAGAGCATAGAAGCAGAAATTTGACAATTGACTTCTTGTTGATACTCCAGCAGTGATATCACCAATGATTTGAGACATAGGGTGATTCTTCAGATCTTGGTACACAATGAGATCAGTGCAAGTGTTTGTAGCAGGCTCAGCAGCAACAGATGGTGATGGTGAAGCATTTCCTTGAAACCAATCAGTAGATGGTAATTCAAAGGAAGTTGAAGTTGTAGAAATCTCATCAGCATTTGTTGTTGGATTGTGCTGCTGGAGCTACAGGAACATCAGGTCTAGCTGAATCAGGCAGTTGATCACTAAACTTGAAGAGGTGAGTACTGCTATCATCATCATCATCAGCACCAGCAGTACCACCAGGTGGTGAACTGTTGACAGGAGCAACAGCAGGAGTTTGATAAGGAACATATTGCAGTATGTCCAAATCAAATATCTCCACAGGGCTTTGTGGAATCTTGTCCTTTGGAGATTCATTAAACTTAACATGTAGAGTCTCTTCAACCATCTTTGTTCTACAGTTGAAGACTCTGTATGCTTTGCAAGTTGATGAATAACCAACAAAGTACCCTGCATCCACCTTAGGATCAAATTTTTGGAGTTGATCCCGTGTGTTGAGAATGAAACAAGGACACCCAAAAGCTTGAAGAATGAAATTAGAGGGGCCAAATGATGAAGAACTTCATATGGAGTCTTCATCAACCTCTGATTTACTAGAGCTCTATTCTGTACATAGCAAGCTGTATTGACAGCTTCAGCCCAAAAAGTCATTGGCAGTCCAGAATCAGCCAACATGGACCTTGCAGCTTCAATAAGGGTCCTGTTCTTTCTCTCCACTACTCCATTTTGTTCAGGAGTTCTTGGAATGCTAAAATGCCTCTTGATTCCCTTTGAGAGGTAGAACTCATCAAGTGTATTGTTTCTAAATTCTGTTCCATTATCACTTCTAATACACTTGACTGAGAGGGAATACTGCTTCTCAACATACAACACAAAGTTGATAATCTTCTGAGCTGCCTCATCCTTTGAATGCAAGAAGAAAGTCCATACAAATCTGGAGTAATCATCCACAATTACCAGACAGTATTTCTTCTTAGCCATACTCATCACTCTCACAGGACCAAAGAGATCCATGTGAAGAAGCTGTAAGCAGGCAGTGGACTTAGGTTCTTCTATGGAGGGAAATGAAGCTTTGTGCTGTTTTCCTTTTAAACAAGCAGTGCAGTTATCTTCACATTTGAACTCCTTCATAGGCAGTCCCCTTACTAAACCATGTTTATCAGCTGATTTATGTTTTTGAGATTAACATGACCCAGCCTTCTATGCCATAGAGTAGATTCTTGAGGGGAAGCCTTGGAAAATAGGCAAGGATGGCCTTTGAGATCTATTTTCTTGGAAAGATCTAAGGCATACACTCTTCCTGTCCTGTTGGCCTTTAGGAGAGTGTATTCATCCAACACCTTATCAATCAAACTTAGAACTTTGGATGACAGAATCCGACAGTTCTGACTGTGAAAAGAGCAACATGGCCTTTGTCACACATTTGACTGACACTCAAGAGGTTGTACTTGAGATTTTCCACATGGTTAACATCATCAAACTTTATTTCCCCATTGGAAACAAAGCCTTTGCCGATGATGTAACCCTTTGCATCATTGCCAAATGACACAAACCCCTTCCTTCCTTGAGAGTAGTCATTAAGAAGTGATCTGTTTCCTGTCATATGCATGGATCCTCCACTGTCTACATACCAGATGCCTCTGTGGCATGTTGAAGAACCCTGCAAACAAATAAATTAGTTAGATTTTGAGACCCAAACCTTTTTGGTTTTGGGCCTGTTCACATCAACAGATGGTAAACTAACAGGTTTGTTGGAAACAACAGCCTGAGAGGAAGAAGATGGTGAAGAAGAGGAATCCTTTGGCTTGGACCTCCTTTTCTGTGGTTTCAACATAGGAACATCTAATTGGTTAACTCTTCCCAATAGATGTTGAACCATCATAACCAGCTGTGTCTGATTTTGTATAAAGCTTTCAGCTCTTCAGACACATTGGCATTGGAGTTTGATAAGTTCCTATGTTGCACCTTCTTCTTTTGAGCAATCTCAGCTGTTACCTGTTTAACCCCTTCCTTTTTGGATTTCTTTTTGGACTTAAGGGTTACAGGATTTGATGTTGCTGGTACAATGTGGCTTCAAACTCAGTTTTCATTTTAACCATTTTCTCTTTAATTTCCTCTTTATGTTTGAGTTTGGATCCTCTTTTGTACCAACAATCATCTGTAAGATGATTAACAAACCACATACTTCACATGGTTTCTTCTTCATCTTATGTGTTGATCATCAACTAAAGAGAATGAAACTACTGAAGACTTGCTCTTCAGTACTTTGGAAGCATTATTTGCTTTCTTGACTTCCTCTTTAGTAGTCTTCAAACTCTTTCTACTGACAGTTTTCTTCTCTTCAGTGCTGACAGTAGTTGGAGTTTGAACTTCAGGTGTTAAATCTTGCTCTCCAGTCCTTTCAGGACTTCCAGAAATAACTCCTGAGTTGATCAACTCTTTGATCATGTGAGTGTCAGCAATGGAACCATCAACATCAGCTGATTGGTTCTGAGAGGGCTTAGTGCTGACTTCTACTTTTGATGATGCTCTATCAAAAGTGAATCACATGATGAGGTGGATTGGTTATACTTTCTCCATCAGATTTCACTTCTGCTCTTGAAGCAAAATCTGTAGGAGGAGCAGTGTGATTATAACCAATGCCAAACTTCACATTGGAAGCAGATTGCTTACTAAGAAGCATTTCAAAACCTTTGCATGATTGTACCCATCGATCACACTCTACTTGGGTGACTGCAAGGGTTTCTTTGAGACTTCTCTGGTCTTCCAGAATAATAGCTTGGCCTTTTCATCATTTAATTGGCATTTAAGCTTATAAATCTCATCACTTTTACTATTAAGAGCAGACTCATACTCAGCTTTTCTTGGAAATGGTTTTCTCAAACTCAAGTTTTTGATTTATTAATGCTACATTTGCCTCTCTAATAGAGACAAAGGCAGCTATGCATGATTCAGAACATAACTTGGCTTTAGCCTCTGAAGATACCTGAGTTACCTGTGAAGATGATGCATTTGAGCAGGAACCCTCAGTAGACTCCAGAGCCATAAGTGCCAGATTCCCAAAAGGACTGTCACCACCATGTTGATCAGCACCTGTGAACAGTTGTTCATGACCAGACATGTCATCTGGCAACTGCTCTGCTCCAGTCAACAACTCCAGGGGTGAAGAAGCTGTGTTGTTGAGGTTGAGGAGGTTGATGAGATGGTTGAGGTTCTGGTAGTGCATGAGGTTGTGGTACCATAGGAGCTTGAACTTGACTGGTTTGTGGCATGTAATAACAAGGGTAAGGGTATGGCGTTTGACCCTGAGGAACAAAATATGCAGGAGATTGTGATTGAGAATGATGACTAGAATTGACAGGATGTTGCCCTCTGTTTTGTTGACTATTGCCAGGGAAAGTCACAAAAGGTGCAGAGGAATTAGATCCAGATGATCTACATTCTCTAGCAAAGTGTCCAAGCCTTTGGCATTTGTGACACCTCAACTTACTCTTGTCAAAACCAACTTTGGTTTTGCCAGAGAGTCCTGGGAACTTTCTTCCAGTTCTTTTGTAGAACTTCTGAGATCTGATATTTATCAAGGCCATTTGGCTCAAAATATCCATCTCTTCTAAGTCATCATCAGCAATCCCCTTGAGATCATCCATGATGAAGCATAGATTGTCATTATTACACCCAGTAAACTGACTATCAACACTCACAAATGCAGAATCAGAAATGTTTGAAGAGAAATCAATATGCTCATCATACTGGCATTCAGATGAAGCATATTCTGACTCATGACTAACCAAGGCAGTGTTGCCTGGTACAAAGTCTTCAGTGAGCTTACCAGATGAAGACAGTTTTCGTTTCTGTTCTATCTCTCTCTCAAATGTGAGCAATTTCCCATGGAGTTGGGTGAGAGATAGTTTGTCCAAATTTGCACTGGAGCGTAGGACAATAGTATATGTGTCCCATCTCTCAGGCAGTGATCTGAGAAATCTTATTCATCTGGATATTGGTGTACTCATGTTTAACCATTTTTAATTCAGAGATCAAACAAGAGAACCGCTCAAACTGTTGAGTCAGTGTCTCACCCTTCCTATGAGAGAATGTCTCATATTGTTGGGCAAGGATCTCTCTATTATTTGCCAAGACCTCATCTGTTCCTCCAAATTGTTCTTTCAAGGCATTCCAGAGGTCATGGGCAGATTCATAATGCATTAGCCCAGAATAGATTTCATTGGGAAGTGCCATGGCCAGAATTCCATGGGCTTTTGCATCAATCTCAAACAATTTCTTATCCTCATCTGAGTATTGATCCCTCCTCTTCGGAACCATTTGATTGGTTTCCGGGTTATTCACCATAGGCTTGTGTGGACCATGTACCACTGATGTCCAACAACCTGAGCTGTTAACAGACAGGTGATGGAGCATACGTCGTTGCCATATGTTATACTCATTCCTAACCAGCATTGGAGGCTTGTTGAGGAACCAGTATTGTGAGGATCATTGGAAGGAGTAGTCATTTTTAGGTCCAAAAACAATTTAATTCAAGCTTTTAAAAGATTTTACACAACCACAACAGACTCAATGAAAACCAAGAATAATATCAGGATGAATGACCAAAAACACAGAAAATTCAATCTCTATAACCGTTTCTTGCAAAAATGCTAATTCAATCAAACTTGGATCTTGAATAGCAGTTTCAATGATCAATTATTAGATCGATCAATGATTAACCTGCTCTGATACCATTTGACAGGATCAGTGATCACAAGTTCGATGGATTAGAGTGTAACGCAGCGGAATAAGATCAAGAATTAGACAAATTGTAGCAAGAATTTGATATTCGTATGCATTAAAAACAAATACGAGAGAATATATTTCTGTGACAAGGAATGTTTCAATTTAACAAATATTTCTGCTCAATCATTCACACATTACAATAAGGTTGACACTCCTTATATAGAGTGCAATCACTGCTGTTATCACGGGATAGTGACAACTGGCAGATCTATTACAAAAATAACTAACACTTAACAAACTACTGAAATATTCACAACTACTGAGAACATATCAGAGTGCTAAGTACAAAATATAAAACTACTGATAGGAAACTACTGAAACTACAACGACTGAAGAACAAGCTCTTCAGTCGTTTTACAAAACTACTGAAAACATAAAACTACTGAAAGTAAACCGTCACAACTACTGAAGAAGTCCTCTTCAGCTGTTATGACAACGTCTGATACTTGGTCTTCAGTACTTGTGTCTTCAGACTTTGTCTTCAGCACCTGTGTCTTCAGACTTTGTCTTCAGCACTTGTCTTCACTTTGTCTTCAGCCTTGTGTCTTCAGATTTGTCTTCAGCACTTGTCTTCAGACTTGGTTCATCAGTTGTGTCTTCAGATGTGTGTGGACTTCAGCGGTTGTTGTGACGTCTGTGGGACTTACTTAAAGGTTTTTCTGATCCGGCTCATTGGTTCTTTTGGTCCAACAAGTCGCCTTCCTTTCGTGCGTATGAACCCAATCGCCTTCCAATCGGTCACCTCGACCTCCAGTCGGCCGCATAGCCCTAGCTGGTGCAGAATGCAGTTCATCCCGAACTGCAGCCGCACCTTTCGGCCTCCAAACTCTTCCAAACCACATTTGAGGTCAAATCAACCCTTCTAAACCTTAGGGAAGCATACCACGACATCATTCAAGCATACCCAAGCCCGAAATCATGCCCCAAACGAATCATACATATACACATACATACAAAAACGGGTTTACACCCAAAAACTCGAAAATGGGTTTTCAGATGTGTTCCAGCCCTAAAATCAGTTGGAAACATGTATAAAAGGGGTCCTAGAACTCACCTTAACGATCCCGTCGAGTAGAGCTTCGATTTGACCCGCTACACGTCGATTTTCACGCCCGAACCAAGCTTTTTACTCTTTTTCTCCTTTCTCTCTTCTTGGCTGAGTTTTTGCAAGAATGGGGAGGGTGTGGGCTGCCCTCCCCCTTTTATACTCCCACTCATTAAGTTTTCTCTCGTTGGCGAGTTTGGTCCCTCGACTTTGGACTTTATTTCTTTTTCTTCTTTCGTCGGCTTCAAAGAAAATTTCTGGGCGTTACAAAACCCTAAATGGGGTTCAGGTAATAAGGTCGAGCATTTGTGGCCAGGAGTTGGTCATTTCTTAACAACTCATTAGGGAGCATCTGGAGCTTCATGATGAGGGCGCTCCTACAGAGTTTCCCAAGAAAGATTTGGACAACACCTTTATCCAAATGGGATATGGTGGAGATGTAAGCAGGTCTACAGTCTACAAGTTTAACTTCTCTTTCAACTGGAAGTTCCTGCTACATGTTGTTCTCCATTGCTTGTCAAACAAGTCCTGGGGATGGGATCAAATCCCATATGAACTAGGGTGCCTAGTTCATGATTGGTGAAAAGACTCCGCTTTAATTACTCAAGGTTTGTGTTGACTTATCTTATGGGGAACCTCCAGCGGGACACATTCTTCATGTATCCCAGGTTCCCTCAGCATATAATCAACTGTGAGTTGGACCAGACTCAGCTTGTCTGTGTAGATGCTTTGACTGTCCCTCAAATGAGGCCGACCATCTTCAAGATTTTGAAGAGGGTGTCCACCAATTTCACTGGAAGACTCACTGCTCTTCTTCCAGGTATGATTGAGCAAATGGCTCCTGTGACATCCCTGTTAACCCCACAGGTGATGAACCCACACCAGCAACTACCTTCATATTGCTAAATTTACCTTCTCACCCCATCACTACCACATACCAAAGATGCCCCAAACAAACCCTTGTTGAATCTTCTTTGATTGAACAAGCATCTTCTATTCAATCCAAAAAGACTAGAGTGGAACAATGGGCTCCCACTCAGTCTGAGGTCTCACCATCCTTCACAATTGACCTTAATATGGGTATTGAGTCTCCTCACTCTCAAACCCATGAGCCCGAAACCCAAGCGTAAACCCTCAGGGTGAGTCTTTATACTCCCCTGAGCAGCCAAAAAGGGACAGCCCCACCATAGGCTCAATGCCAATAGACATTGACCAAGGTCCCGGGTCATTAGGCTTAACCTCTATATCCTTTACTGACCTATTAATAGGAACTGCTGAGGAGATTATGTCTCTTCAGGGAAATGAAGTTGATCCACAACACCCTCTCAAGGATCAATAGAGCCTAGAGAGACCTCTTATCTCTAGCCCTCATCAGCAAGCCTTTACTGAGGTGAGTCCTACTGATATGGAGGGGAGTCATGTAGATTCAGCTGCCACTACTGAAGGAGCCTTAATGGACCTTCAGGACAGTGGTAACATCACCGAGACTGAATCTACGACAACCATGCCATTTGATAACTCTAAAAGAGACATCACTGAGCAAGGGAAACCAGGGTGCCAAGTAACCACATCTGGTGGTGAGGATGAACATACTAGGTATGTTACCTCATCTCCCCATGATTCTTCAAAAAAAGATGAGGGAAGATTGCAACTCACCATTCAAGACCTACTTTCTAAAGTCTCAAACCTTGAATCTAAGGTTAGGACTTTAGAGGATAGGTCTGCCACTCAGCAACTTAAGATTGAAAATCTCAAGGCCAAACTAGCTGAGAAACAGATTGAGAAGTATGTTAGGCATGTACCAATTCAGGTGTCATTGACCTCTTTCTCTAGCTCATCAAGCTCTCAAGATGATTCTACCAAAAAGGGGGAGAGTGTTCAGGGACAAAGACAAGAGGAACCACAGAGTCAAGCTCTCTATTCCCTAAGTTCAAGATACCCCATTCAACAAGCTTCAGATTTTCCTGAGCCTCATCCAGTTGTAATTCAAGTGGACCAAAGGATGCTCCAAGATCTCAACAGGTTCTTCAACAAGTTCCTAATGGAATCTTTTATTGAACAACCAAGTCCTGACTTGTCTGTGATTTACTTTGGAGCTCAAGAGCTTAAGAGGCCGAATGCACCTTCTACTACTATTAAGGGAGTTGGTCAACCTAAGGTCCAAGTGGAACCTGAGATTAATTTCGAAGGGGAAACAAGGACTGATGGCCCAGCAACAAAGATAGTTGGGACAGAGAGTGCATTCTCACAGACTTCCAAAGCACAAGTCAAAGCCTCCGAAGAACAAATTCAATCTTCCAAAGCTGAGATTGTAGCTGCGGAAGGAGTATTCTTGTTTATCCGATGATCTAGAAGTCACAGATGCAATTCTAGAACTTGCATCTGAGGTTAATAGAGAGGATTTTCTCACTTAACCCCTAGCTCAAGCATCATCATTGACTCCAGCTCCCATTACCACCATTCATCCTGAACCTTCCATCTAAGAACCCCCAAAGTCTAGCACTTTCGAAGATGTCAAAGGAAATGGGAAGATGACTGAGGAAGGGCTTCATGAGGAAGCAAGGTTAGAGAAGCTCAAGAGAAAAGGTAGACTTCCAACTGGGAAGTTGCTAGCTGCAAGTAGCAAAGCAGCTGCAGCCAACTAGGAGGCTGTCAAAAACAGAAGAAGAGTGGAAATCATTGACAGACTTGTCAAATTAGGAGTTGTGAATGAAGATGTACTCCTGTTATCATTAGAGGAGTTAGCTGAGTTAGAAAAGGCAACTTTGCTACAAATTCAGCAAAAGGAAGAAGTAGAAAGGTTGGCCTTAGAGGAAGAGAGAGAGAAGGAGAAAAGAAAAGCTAATCAGCAACTTAGGAGGGAAAGGATAACTTTCCTAACCTCCATGGGTTTCTCTCTAGAAGACCTATCTCCACATGACAATGATATGATCTTATGGCTCTTCAACAAAGAGCAAGATCAAATGGAGAAAGACAGAAAGAAAGCTGCTAAGGAAAAGCTGAGGTTGAAAGACTATCTCTGGGCTCATAGCTTCTCTGGCAGGCTGGTGGGTCCTATGTCTGAGAAGACTCTCCAACGACATGTCAGTGACATAAAGGCTGACATACGCTCAGGGAAGAGGAAGGAGATGTATAGAAGGGGACAAAGGATGATCTTCAAACCAACCATTCAACCTCTACCTCAAACCCAACCACAACCTGAACCAATTCCTTTCCCATTCCCCATCAAGACTGAACCAACCTCTGAGCCTTACACCCCTGAACCTACACCTTCAACCTTACCTACTTCCTCACCTCAACCACCTAAACTACCCATTCTCCAACCCAAACCACTTTCCAGAACCTAAACACCACAACCTACCCAACAACCTTCCAAACCATCCCCTCAGCATTCCAAACATCTCTCCTTAGAGGAGTTCAAGGCTATCAAGACAAAGCTCATCAACTGTACAACCTTGAGCAACATCTCTTGTGAGGAGGAGTCTTTCAAACTGACCTATGTTTATGGATCCTCATGTTCCCTCACTAGAGATCAATTTCTTGATCTGCCTAGAGGAACATTGGACCAAGCCGCAAAGCTCTTTGGCCTCAACTCAGATTCTCTGAATGAAGTTGAAAAGAAGCTAAGGAGAAGGCTAGTGACTCTGCTAGATACGAAGAAAGGGGACAAGGTACCATGTAAACCCCTTATGCCTAGGAAGATGATTATCCAGTGGAGGTTCAAAGACTCTTCTCATAACTTTGTTGTTGAAAAGAGAGTGGAGAGCTAAATAGGCTAAATGCCTCATCTCTGCTACACTTAAGCTGATTTGATATTGCTGAGTTAGCAGAGAAGCCACTCTCCAACCCTTCTAACTCTAAAATAGCTGCTCATATCAGAAATCACCTGAGCAGTCTTCATCTGACCAAGCTAACTGCTAGGACCAAGATTGAAGAAGAGTTGAAACTAAGAGAGGAGGAGGAAAGGACAGGATCAACAACCAAAGGCAAAGCCTTTCTTTAAATGGTTGAGGGGCCTGAACTTGAACCCATAGTTAGATGGGAGTATGACTATAACTCCCGTCAACTAACTCTCTTCAGCGGGGCACAACAAAGGGTACATGTCATTTAGAGTGATAGACTGGATCTCCTATCCACTAATGACTTGTACAAACTTCTCAGCACCACTTCAGGGAAGAACAAGGAAACAGACAAGCATTATCTGTCCCTGGTGCTGAAGGTTTTGAGAAGCAGAAATAAGTGAGGTTTTGGTAGCATCAGCCTATGGGGAGCTTGTTGGATCTAGAAAGGCTGGTTTAACCAAAACCAAATCACTTAGACTATTTTTGGGTGCAACTAATAAAGAACTTTCGAAGCTAAGTGTGGAACTTCCGAAGGAAATGGAGTTCTTCCTAAGACAAAGTGCAAGATCATCTTTCGAAGGAAAACTCCAATCTTCAAAATCAAAGTACTCACTTATGAACTTCAAGACTTAGAAGAAAACATATGAAGTCAACTTCCAAAGTATGAAGATATCCTCAAGCCTCGAAAGTAGTAGCCTCTTCCGAAGTATAAGTGGCTTTGGAAGAACTTGTTCTTTCGAAGCCAACTAACCTTCGGAAGACACTACTACGAACCAGTGGACATAAGTATGGCTCTTTGACACTCCGCTGCAGACCTCTGATATACTGCATGGCGTTTTCTCAAAAGCCATGTAGTTGACCATAATTTATTCCACTGTTCATGTTTATCAGTTAGTACAGTTGCCAACTTTAGTTGGTGACAAAAGGTAAGTCATGGACATATCATGACTACCATATCTTAGATAATACTTTATCTAAGAAACCTGAACTTTAGCATTGTAGTATATGCTTTAGTCGTAGGTTTCCAGCTGGTATCAAAGTATATCCGGCTGTAGGTAGTAGTATATATAGTTTCTCATTATAACTCATGTAATATGCTTGTAAGAATCATGTAATACTTTGAGTTGAGAAGTAATATATAAAAGTACCTTGAAAATTATTTCTTTGTGTTCTTTGCTACTTAATATATTATTATCAACTCTTAGAAGAGATTCTACTTTATCAGATCCGAGTGTGTTACAAGTGAGTATTGAGAGAAAAACTAAGTGTTTTAGTGACAAAACCCGATCCTGCAATTTCTTACATTCATACGTTCGTCATTATCTTCCGATGACATGTACTCTTCCACAAACATCATGCACAACTGTTGGTACTGGGCTGAAGTCTATAAATAGTCTTCCACCATCATGCACAAGTGCTAGCACTAGTACCGGGGCAAGTTCTTTCATATTTATCATCATTTTCATTCTGGACCAATGTCATGTGCTATACCCCAAACATCATGCACAAGTTCTGGTACTAGGCTAAAGTCTATAAAAGACTTCAAACATCATGCACAAGTGCTGGCACCAGTATTGGGGCAAGCGACAAGGATCCATACACCTGGTCAATCACAAGGATTAGACTCCTGTGTGCATCCTTTGGGGTAGCTAACCCGTACACACTTGAGCTAACAACATCACAATGAGTTGTGCACCTCCTTCCATTTTGCTTGCAAGACTTTTCATTCATTCATTCATTAATGCATGCATTCATTCATTCTTTACATTCCTCTTTTCATTATCATTAACTTTCGCTTTACGTTATATAATACTTTCATTCATTTCATAATCATACCACACAAAGCCTTGAAAACATACATAATAAGGAACATAGAGAATACATAACAAAACTCACATAATCTATAGTATATTAATATGGATATGAGAAGGATAAGAAAGTCTTTTCACATAAAATTAAGAGTTTTACAAGTTTTAATGCTGTGGTATAACTCTATTAGCATACGCTTTGAATCTACTTCAAAACACACACACAGACGCTTTGAATTTCAAAAGTTTTAAGGTTCCTCATCCCTGTGGTACAAACCCCAATGTCCGTATTTCACCAAAATAAAGCCCTTGGAGAAGACTCCTGCGATGATGTTCTCATCTCTCCCTCCAAAACCCTACTTGAACTTCCTCTCTACGTTTTTTAGATCCTAAAGATTCATGAAGGTACTTCCTTTCACCCACTTGACATCTTCAATTCCCTTCTACTAACAGGTACTAGAGTAAAATAAACCTAAGTTTCAAATTATGGTCATTTGATTTGTCTAACAAAGAGTAGTTTTATATCAAGGACCAAGACGTTTATAACATGATCTAACCATTGGTTAAGTGTTTTGGTGACCAACCTTCAGGTTCCAAGTTAACTACAGTCAAGAGTCTTCGATCAAACTTCAGCGTTTTGCTTTCGAACATGATCTAATATACTTTGTGCTAGCTCAATTTTTGCGTGAGGTTTGTCGTCTGTGGTGGTCGCTCAATTTCTGTTTGAGGTTTGTTGTTTGTGATTTCTATGTTTGTGCCCATCGTTTATTTTATTATGAGTTGAGCTTATTGTTCATTTTGAAGAATTTTCAATGTATTAATGAGAGCACCTTTGTTTTTGCTATTGTTAGGTAGGGTTGAAATTTTTGTACTTTTGCTTGAGCTCTTTTTTGGTATTCAACTATTATTTAGCTTTTTCTCTTTAATCACATTGGTTAATGACAATATTTAATAGACCAGATCATATTAGTCATCAAGTGTTTTGACTCTTTGGACCATTCTTCTTGGCTTTTCCTCACAAATCAACCACCTTTGCAAGGAGATCTGATTTGGAGATCTAATTCACATGTTCTCAATCATAATTAAAATTTTCCTTTTTTGTGTTTGGATGTGAATTATGATTAGTTGATATGTGAGGGTCAAATGCCAGTGTGTAATCACTTAAACTTTTAGAGTTGATTACTCAAACTATTAAGGAATGAATATGTAACTTAATGTAAGGTTATGTAGTTTGGTTTGTTTTACTTGTATGGAGTATTACACCAATTACAATGGCTACAGCTATGGTCTACAAATGCAAACAAGACCAGTAATCACATATTCATTTGTTGTCATACAAAATAAATTTGGCTATTTACCTAATTGTAGACTATTCATTTACTTATGATTTTTAAATGGAGGAAAGTGTAGTGAAATGAGTTTAGTGTGTGCTTACTGATGGACGCTTTTATGTTTCTTCTCTGCTTTGTTACATGGGAAATTTTATGACGTAAGGCACTATTTTTTTTGTGATAAATTTGTGTTAATATGAGGACTTAACTAATGGATAATCAGATAATCGTAATTGCCCCTGATTATGGAATACAGTCATGAATCATGGAATTTAGTGTAGGTTGGCTTCCATGTCACTCTCAACTTAAACTTTATTCTTTGTGTTTATTGTTTTATAGTGTGCGTGCGTTTTGATGTTTATACATAGTTTTCTTCATCATTGCTAACATCGCTAATATTTGTGCCGTAGAGGCTTTTGTACGAGTCTGTTCCATGTGGATTGTTTTTTCTTCTCTATTTGTTGGTGCATGAAGAAATAAGGTTAGGTTTATTGCTATGACGTTATCAATTGTTTGGTCATCATATGTCCTTTTTTGCCACGTAAGCCGGGTTATAGAGTGATTGGGTTTTGCTCTTGTAGAATGTTTACGTTTCAATATCATGGTTCATGCTCTTGTAGTTTAAATATAGTAACAAAACCCAATTATTATGTTATGTGAATGTAGGTCCATGACTTGAAATCAGAGCTTTATCTAAACTCATAACTCATAAGTTATTTATTAGTTATTACATTTCTTATCCTATGAATGCATATTAAATTAAGTACCAGCAGTTTAGTAAAAAATATACATTTTGTGCTTGCATCATAATGAAAAATAAAATTTATAATGATTCCTTTGTTTTGGTTGTTCCTATACATAAGTATTGCAAATCCACACATAAAACAATGAGAAAACCATTAATGGTTGGATGTGGCTCTTGGTAATGATAGTCCTAAGGACTTTTGATACTAAAGATGTGGCAGCAAATGAATATAAGATTTTTTTAATGTTTTTTGTGTTAATTTTGATTAAAATATACTGAAGATTTTTGTTGTATTTGAGAGTAATACAGTTACTCAAAATGGTGACAGACGAACTAATAGTTGGTCTTAACCTTGTTTTGATTTTGTGTGGTTGTGCTTACCTTGTCCTTTTGGTTGTTGCAGTTGCACAAGGAAGTTCTCTATTTGGTTCTTCAAAATAGAATATGTACGTATTTTTTGGTTCTTCATTTGTGTTTATTTTCTGTAATCAAAATATAAGGGACTTGTTCATGCCAAGATTGGGATATGTTGAGTTGTCGACTACATCAAAGCGGTTAGTTACTCTTTTATTTTTTGGTTAATTAAGCTTGGTATTGTAATTGTCCTAAACCTAACAATATTGATTGTGAAATTCAATTTAATATAGTTGATAATAATATTTATTGGTCTTGTAACTATACTAAACCTAACACTATTGATTGTGAAATTCAATTTAATATAGTTGATAATAATACTTATTTGTTTGCTTTCATGTTCCATCATGATAGTGTGAATAAGATAATCGAGGACCAGGAGCCTTTGAAAGGTGAAGCTCTTTTGTATTCAAAGTGTTTCAAGTAGATTTGTTTGTTTTCTTTTAAATATGGGAATTGATGTTTATACTTTTGGTAATGTTATATATGATTTTTTTCACTTAGCAACGTACTTACATGAATTTAAAGTTGGTTTAATATGATTCTTTTAACCTACATTATGATTATTTTTTTCTGTAAAGATTGTGTTTTGTTTTTTGAAGTCAATGGTGTTGCATTGGTGATAGCAAATATGATGCACAATACGATATATCACCAAGTTATTGATATACCAACAAAAAATGAGTGTCGCGTTAGAAATTAGCACTGTCGCCGCATCGCGCGGGTTCCTTACTAGTCATAAACATGCATAACATCATCATAACCATCACATCCCCATCACACATCATCATACATTACCCCCGGGAATCTCAAGTCAAAGTCTAAAACTTCCCTTTTCCTAAAATTCAGAAAATATTCTAAGTCTTTTAGGCGCATGGGCACTATGCAGGCGTATGTCCTTTCAGACGCATGGGGACACTTAGGGGCATGGGGAACTTCTGGGGTCATGGGCACTATACATGCGCATGACCCAACACTTAGTGATTCTGGCGACATTCAAGGCGCATGTGCACTATGCAGGTGCATGAGTGCCCGGGCACATGGGCAGTTTAGGCGCGTGGGACACTTAGTCAAATCTAGCCTAAACCTAGCTGCATGGGAACTATTTGGGCGCATGAACTTTGGGTGCATGGGGACTTAGGCGCATGAGCAACTAACTTAACTACCAATCATCATTTCAATCCCCGAATCATCATACAAACGAGTTCTAAGCTTAATTCTTACATTCTAAGCATCAGAAACTCATATATAACATAATCATAGCATCATAAACACCCAAATCATGCCCCACCCATATAACTCACACATGAACATACGGGTATGAATACCCACTTTATAAAAACATACATACATGCATTTCCAGCCCCAAATAAGTTTAAAACATGTAAAAAGGGGGTTTCAGAACTCACCTTTTGCAATATTCGGGCAAAACTTCTTCAAACCCGAAAGCTATGAGTTCAAACACCTTGAAACCCACTAAAAACACACATACGAACATACAAACACATATAAGCACATACTCGAGACCGAAAATCAGTCAAGAACACTTAAAAATACCAAATTCTAACCTTGAACCCGAATCCTTCTTCTTCTTTCTTCAAAACCAAAGCTCTGCTCTTCTTCTTTCTCTCTCTAGAAATGGCAGAAAGGTGAAAAGTGGCATGGCATGGGCGGCCATGCTACTTTTGTACAAAATATTATAAGATTTTGTACTTTTTACTCATTCCACCCTTCAACTTGGGACTTCTTGCATTTCCTTCTTTTTTTCCTTCACTTTTATTATTTATTGCACAACTTTTAAAATTTCCGGGTTTTACATAAATTCTAGTTAGTTGTTTAAGTATTATGTATGTATATGCATGTTTTTAACTGTGACTTGTGTGTGTGCACATATTTTAGTTGTTTCAATTAGGTTTTTTGAATTATTAAGGTGTCTAATTTAATTTTCCAGAAACATGAAATTATTTTACATTATGGCTAGACTTTAAGGGATTATGGAAGAAATGAGGTATTAACAATAATAAGTATAATAATAACAATAATAATGATAATAATAATAATAATCATAATAATAATAATAATAATAAATAATAAATAATAATAATAATAATAATAATAATAATAGTAATAATAATAATAATAATAATAATAATAATAATAATAATAATAATAATGCATGAGCTTTATTTATGTAACATTCGTCCCATTTTTAAACTATAAACCCAAACCCAAACCCGTTTGAGTCAATCTTGTAAATTAAATTTATTATATAGTTATTTTATATATTTTTATGTTCCAAATATAATAAATATGTCACTTAATGAATTTAATTTAATCTTATAATTTATAAAATAAATTTTATAAGTTTTGAAAGGTTGTTAATATTTATAAGATTTTAAATATTTAATCAAATAAATAATTAAATTTCAAAGATTTTGTGAGATTTATAAAGTCTATAAAGATTTTATAAGAAAATAAGTTGATTAAATTTAAATTAAGGTTTTAATAAATTAAAACTTTAAATTGTAATTATTCTTTTATCTATTTATTTTATTTAATCTTATATTTATTTCAAATTCCAATTATAACCCCCTTTTTAAAAACTTGTTACATTAGCATGTACTTAGCTTGATATAAGAATGTTAGTGATTGTTATAAGGTTAGTGAATATTAATAGGTTAATGATCAAATGATAATGATTACAATAAAAAGAGATTTGGTTGAAGAAAGAATAAAGGTATGAACATGAGAACAATTTGATGTTAGGATGATTGAAAGAATATAGAAATAGATAATATATAAGCAATATAAGATTACCTTTGTTTATGAAATTGATCATAAACAAAGGATAAAGGTAAGAACATGAAAACAAATTGATCTAATACTAAGGTAATCTTATATTGCTTATATATCATGTATTTCTATATTCTTTCAATCATCCTAACTTCAAATTGTTCTCATGTTCTTACCTTTATTCTTTCTTGTACCAAATCTCTTTTTATTTTAATCATTATCATTTGATCATTAACCTATTAATAATCACTAACCTTATAACAATCACTAACATTCTTATATCAAGCTAAGTACACGCTAACGTAAACAAAGAATCCCGTTTGCATATGGATGGCTATGCCGCCACATTCGGTTATTCCACAAGATTGTTTCTCTAAACGATGGCTATGCCAAATTCTTGGAATATTTTTTATAACTCAAATGAAGTCTAATATACCATATATCGACAGAATAAATTTATTCTAACCCATTTCACGCTTTAGCAATTTTAAAAGTGCACATAAGTGCCTTACTAAATGTTGGCAGACTATAGTCTGACTTCAACTAACCATAACTTGGTCATAACAAAAACACTTTGAGTAAAATCAGACTCTAATATTAATTTCATTGAATTCCCTTTTCAACAACAGTTTATACGTCTTCAAACTCAACCGGACGACACAACAATTAGCCTTCATAAGATAAGTGCACATTTCAGCATCTTCTGTCTTGGGCTGCTGTTTTGACTTATTTACGGCTCTTTTCATAAATATGTTTCTAAATGAAAGTTATCCGGAAGATTGTGAACTAGTTAATTGTAAATTTTTATATTTTTATGAAACCATTTTCTATTTAGAAAACGTGTTTAAATATGTACCAAATATTTTGTCCATAATTTAAAATTGGTGCAATAATCCTTTTTCAATCCGCCTTTCGTATTTTGGTATTCTCTAAACATCTTAACTTCTTGTAATGAATTCCAACCTGAAGCTATTGTTTCTTTTTATCCTTTAGGACATCACCTTTGACTTTTGAACATCCAAGCTTTCTTATGAACCTTACAACCATCGTTAGACAATGTGAGTTTTCCATACCCCGATTTCATTTTTATTACACACCTTTTAAGGTGAAACATGTTAACCGTATAAATGCACACTTGTAAAATATCTTAATACTTGTAATGCCCGTGCAATTCATCTTATAAACTTTGTCATGTGTTAGATCTAGGGTCAATAGATCTAGCTTGTTTTGTATAGGCTTAGAACTTAATCAAAACTTGTAATGAATATATGTAATTCATTATTTGATCTATGCATTATGTATATATAGTTAACCCATATGTGTGTTGATTTATGTGTACGATTGCAGGTATAAACATTATACTTGATGAATTACTGAAATTGGTTAAGTGTAAGAAACATCTATGGAAGAAAATTTTGTTCTTCCATAGATATGTTTCTTACAATCACAAACATCCAAAGATCATCTACGGATGAACAACCAGCTCTAGAGATAAAGTAAAAAAATCAATCAAAGAGTTCAAGTGAAGACTCCTTCGGAAGACAAAGTACCTTCGGAAGACATTACCTTCGGAAGAACAAATTACCTTTAGAAGACCATTTAAACCGCGGAGTCCAAACACTTGTATTTAAATAATACAAGTGTTACAAGTCAACAAGACAATTTCAAATCCCAAGAGATTCGGTGTTTCCTTAACAGAAACACGTGTGCCTATAAATATGGGTACTTGGTTTCACATCAAAGGATGAACACCAACACACGAGCAACCAGATGGCAAACACAAACATCACATCGATTCACACAATCAATCAAACATAAACCCTAGCAGGCGTCACCTCAACATCAACACGTTCAAAGCATTTATTGTTTATATCATTCATTATTTATTCATCTGTAATCATTAATCATTTTTATTGAAATAAGTTTGAATCAAATCATGTTTGCTTATTAATTGTGTTCATATCATTGTGTTCGTCATAATCATTATTCATTATATTTGATATTTATTTATCAAACAATTAAACAAGGTTAATGTTGATTTCGCAAATATTAACTTGATTTCTTTTAAGACTGATAATTCCTCATTGCCATCCTTGGATTCACATTATGGTTATTTGAGATAATGGTGAGCATTATATGATAGTCATCTTGTAAAAGCAATCATTAACTATTGGTAGCCTAGCGACGTCATAGATCTATGGGCTTGACAAGCCTTTTTGGTGCTAAAACTGAGGTTATTGCCGGCTCCTGATGACGTATTCTTGTTCATCATGGGAACCAAGTACACTTACTTAATCGTATATCTTATTGTGACCAATCTTTTGTCAAGGTTTAATTGTATCATTATGCTATCTATATATTCTTGCATTATTTTTCTTAACCTATGACTTGAATTGCCTCATAAAAGTTGTTTATATACGTATGTACAAATTCATGGGAACTCACCAACATCATATGTTGACCGTATTTTTTAACATGTTTCAAGATGTGTAACACCCGACCTCTAGGTCATTCATGGCCAAATGCATGCATGCACACTTATACTTAAAACACATTTAACTAGAACTACCACCTAAAATACTACATTAAACTACACTACATAATAACATTTACACAATAAAATTAAATTAAAAATACTCCCTAAAAAGCCAAAAGCGGCCGCCCCACGACCACCTATCCCCTCCCATTTGCTCCACTTAACACTCCACCCTATTCTCCTCCACTCTCCTTACATGCAAAGCCATTTTCAAACTCTCACTCTCTTCTCTCTTCTCTCGGTTTCTTTCAGCAAAAAACACACACACCGCACCACAATCCTCTCCATGTCAGCCTCACATTCAAAGTGTAGCACCAAACCATTATCGGCCAAGTCCAAGCAACCAAGAAAGTGGCATCTTGAGAGCTTTCGGTGCACGGTTCATACAAGTTTGAGATACTCCAGCTTTGTTCAAGATTCTCCATCCTTTGTTCGAGATTCTCCAGCTGATCTTGTGCTTCTAAACTCTCCAAATCATGAACCATTCAAGTGTAAGCCTCAACACACCCGGACTAAGCTATGTCATGTGTTATTCCTTCATTTATCTACCAAAAGCCTTACTTTCTTTGTTCAAGCAGAATCTTGCTGCCATCATCTCGTTCTTGAGGAGCTTTTAACTTCACTAGAGGTACCTCACACGTTATATTGGTCATTCTAAGGGTGGAACTCGAGTTACACCATGAAAACCCTCTTTTTGGGTGATTTTGGCATCATCGAACTTTATGTCTTGGAATCTCCAAACCAAAGCTATTGATACATATGTACCTAGATCCTGATATGAATGTAATATGTCTTGTTTGTCTTACACTTATGTAATGGTTGGGATATTAATGAAATGAGAATGTTTGTTTGTGATTTATAATGTTTAATATTTCATTAATGAGTTGATATTGAATTGGTTATATAGGTTTGTGATTGTTTGAATTGATACACATAATATTATATTAATGAATACATTCAAACTTAGCAACATGAAGTTCTCATGCGAATGGCCCATGCGAATGGACCATACGCATGAACAACTTCAGGCGAATAACTCAGTCGCACGACTGAACCAGGAGACTGGATCAGTCGTATGATTGTAACATGAGATTGGCTCAGTCGCACGACTGAACACTCAGTCGTGCGGATGAATCAACCGCATGGCTCAATCGCACGAATGAACCATACTAATGGTTCAGTCGCATGAATGAGCAACCCTAACCTATAAATACCATCTAATTCGTGGAAAAACGTAAGCATTCATTCCAATTCGACTCCAGACGTACCCTAGCCGTCCAGAAGCCTCCAAGTTCATACTCCAAGTTCATAGAACGTTGTAGATCGATTCCTAATCGATTCTTAACATTAGATTCAATACCTTATTGTTTCTACGTGCGTTCTCACTGATTGGATCGCCAATCAAATAGGATTCCTCACTATTTGGTTTGGTTAACACGTTAATCAGTTGGTGTTTCGTTCAAATACTAGATCCTAACAAGTGGTATCAGAGCTTTGGCTCTTGATTACGTGTGATTCAATCAATTTTGATACAAAGTTTGTGTTTTTTCACTAAAAACGCAATCTTTTTGTGTCAAACTTTGTCTTGGATGTCCCTGCTCATCAAGTTTTGGTTTCTCCAGCATAAGGCGATTAGGGTTGGTGAAAATTCGGGTTTTTACGGCCAAAACACGTTAAACCTAGAAATTTTCGATAAACAGCAGCTTCAGTCGCACGATTGACCCAATCGCACGACTGGACTTCATTCGCATCTCCCAGACGTACGATTGGACTCAGTCGCATCTTCATTCGTACGACTAAGCTCACCGTTCGCATTGTTCATCCGCATCAGTTTCATTCGCACGACTGGACCAATCGCTTAGTTCAGCCGCACGATTGAACCAGTCGCATAGTTCCTTCGCACGGGTAGCCCATTCGCACCACTCTATTCGCACCAGTTAAACAAATTGTTTAAGAGACTTAAAGTTAATCGAGATGGAAGATCAGTTTTTAGCGTTTACAGCCGGGAAGGACTCACGTATTCAGAACTTACTGCTACTGGAGAGTGAGGTGGGGAATCATAATAAACCCCCGAAGCTTATAACGTTAGATGAGTTTCCCCACTGGAAACAACGTTTTGAGATCTACCTCAATGGAGTGGATCCAAATATGTGGGAAGCTATTGAGACGAGGTACAGTATGCCGGTGGGAGCTGATGGGGTGAAACTTACTTTGGGAGGAATGACTGATGCACAGAAAGTTAAATGTAATGCTGAAAAGAGGGTATATGCATTGCTAACACAGTCTATCCCTAAGGATATTTTTCACCAATACTCTGAGAATAAGGAAGCCAAGAAATTATGGGATGAGCTAGAGAAAAGATATGACGGGAATGCTTCGTCGAAGGTTATTAAAGCTAAGGAGTTGAAGAAAGAATTTGACAACTTCTCATCGATGGGAAATGAGAGTTTAGACGATGTCATTGATAGATTCTACCATTTGATGAGCGAGCTACACACACATGGTGTCACTACTACCATGGAAGATAAAGTGTCAAATTTTGCAGACGGATTGCCAGAAAAACGGGCTTGTTTTGTGTCAAATATAAGACAGAATGTTAGCAAAGTTGGACATCAATGATTTCATTCTAAAGCTACGAGAAGAAGCACTTAGGATGAAGTACCGAGCTCAGAAGTCTTCGTACACTTAGAATCCAGCTTTATACAATGCCACTTTTCAAGTTAAGACATCTGGAGCACCTCTTCAGACCGCCTTTGTGTCAAGCTCATCTGGTCCTTCACAAGCCTCTCCTTCAGGATCAGAAACGTCAGGGTCTTCTAGTACCCATTACATTGGATCTGAAGCAAATGCTACAAGACTGAAGACCGAGAATCTCGGAAACGTGACAGTAGAAGTAGCACGAGAGCACATGGATCTCTTGGCAGCAGTGGTCCATTCTTATGATGGACTTGTTGCTGGGAAAATTGGAAACTGCCATCTGGCAGATGAGGACTACGAGCAGGTAGATGAGACTGAACTGGAGAGGATGGATATTATGTGGCCATAGCAAGTGCTGTCCGGAGGGCGAAGAAGTTTGTGAAGAAGACCGGACAAAACTTGGTTGCTACTAAGGACACTACTTTTGGCTTTGACAAGAGCAAGGTGACTTGTTTTAACTGTGGAGAAAATGGGCACTTCAAAAGAGAGTGTGTGAAGCCAAAGAAGACTGGAAACGGGAATCCATTCTCGTCCTTCACTCGTCAAGACAAGCAAGCTAGCAGTTCTACTTCATCAAGCAAGGATCCAAAAGCCTTGACTGCCCATGATGATGAAGGACAGGACTAGAGCTTTCGGTTTGTCTCTCCGGGAGAATCCAATATTGCGAACGTGGAAGACTTAGATGATGATTCCGCGAGTGAATGAGATATTGCAGTTGAGCTAGCGATGTCAAACATTGAAGAGACTGCAACTGAGGTCAGCTACAAGCCTGAAGAAGGGACGTCTACAACATAGACAGAATCATCAGAACCAGAGACATCAGATGCTGCGTTGATGGTTGATTCATCAGAACCTCCTCAGGTAAGTAATACTGACCAACTGTTCAAAAATCATGCTTTTTCTGATTGTAATAAATTTAGAGAAAGCATAGATCAGAAATTTGCTAGGTTATTAGATCATAATGATAGCTTAGTAAAGGATTTGCAACTGTGCACTGAGGCAAATAGAGTTTTAAAACAAAATGAGCATAGTTACAAAGAAAAGATAGACCTTTTGAATAAACAGCTTAGGGAAACTGAAGTAGTAGCATTTAACCAAGCTAATGACATTAGGTACTATCCTAACTCCCTAGAAGACACTAAGAAACAAAAAGCAGTTTTTGAAGTAGAAGTCAACTCATTAAAGCAAAAACTGCACAGTTGGACAAGTTCATCTCATATTGTCCAACACTTAGTGAGAGAGCGTAACAACGGGGAGGGTTTGGGTTATAAAGTGGTTCCACCACCACCTGAGACCTTGATGAACACTAAGAGTAGACCAATAAATAACAATCCCATCAAGGATCATGTGGTGTCTACTCCTCTTGTAAGTGATCCAGATTCCTCATGTTCTTCAATTGAATCTGGAACAAAACAAAAGGAGGCCATTTCAAAGGCAAAGGGTAAAATGCCTTGTGTTAATCTAGAAAAAGAATTTGAAAAGGTTAATATAAAGTCAGGGTCAAACAAAGTCAAATCTGAACCTAAAAGACTGTTAATGTTAACCTTTCACGAGTCTCATGTCAAAGTCCAGTTAACCAAAAAGGAAAAGTTGTTAAAAATGTCAAAATAATTAAGTTTGTTAAACAAGAGAAAACATCTAAAGAAGAAGAGTCAAAGCCCAAACATAAGGATGTCACTAGAGTGTCCCACACATCTCCACATAGACAGTTTAATCATAAAGTTGATAGCAGGTCATGCTACAACTGTGGAGAGTGTGGACACATTGCTTCCTTTTGTCCTTACTATCAGACACCTAGAAAGAAAATTGAACTTCAGGATTCAAAACCTAGGTCTTCTAAGAGAAGTTCTTTAACTCCACCTAGAAGAACTAGTGAACCCAAAGTTCAACCCATTAGTCAGTCGTCTGTTTATCACAAACAGGCCTTGCACAAGTCTGGCTTATGGAACAAAAAGTCATTCTCTGTGTCTGATAATGATGACAAGAAGGCACCTGAGCTACCCACACCTTCAAAGGGTCAATGGGTTGAATTCATGATGTGTGATGCCTCTGGGAAACCCAAGCCAGTAAAGGCTTGGGTTCCTAACCTAAACTAATGTTTTAAATTGTATGTGCAGGGTGTTCGCTACAGTGCTGAAACCAATACGTTGATTGTAGATAGCGGAGCATCCAGGCACATGACAGGAAACATGGCTCTTTTATCAAACGTCAAACAAATAAAAGGAGGGCATGTTTCTTTTGCTGGTAACAAAGGAGGTTATATCACAGCTCAGGGAGAGGTTGGAAATCAGAAAGTCAAGTTTGATAAAGTGAACTATGTTCAACAACTTCAAAACAACTTGCTTTCTGTTTCCCAAATATGTGACAAAGGATTTAAAGTCATATTCGACAACAAGAAGTGTTACGTCCTAAAGAAAGACTATGTGATTCCGGAGGACCAAGTTTTGATGACAGCTTCAAGTTAAAGACCTTTATGTTTTGGATCTCTCAACGGCTTCTACAACAGATCATGAAGTTCAGTGCTTCCTATCAAAAGCTACTGAGAAGGACTCCATTTCTTGGCATAGGAGAATGGGACACATTAGTCAACGGAAGATGAATCACTTGATCCAGAAGGATCTTGTGAGAGGAGTTAACGTCAAAAATTTCCAACTTCCGGATTTCTCTGCAGCATGCAAGAAAGGAAAACAGACAAAGAAGTCTCATAAGGAAAAGAAAGTTCATTCTATCGAGCTTCCTCTTGAACTTCTTCACATGGATCTGTTTGGTCCAGTCAGTACAAAAAGCATTGCAGGTGACTTGTACTGTTATGTGGTTACTGATGACTACTCAAGATTCTCTTGGGTAATGTTTCTGAAGTCCAAACAGAAACGTTTGAGTCGTTCAAGGAATTAGTAACCACACTGGAATCTCTCTACAAGCTGAAGGTGAGACAGGTACGCTCAGACAACGGGACCGAATTCAAGAATCAGTGGATGGAGGCTTACTGCAAGGAAAAGGGAATTATGCACCAGTTCACTTCTGCCTACACGCCTCAGATGAATGGTGTTGCTGAGAGAAAGAATCGGAGCTTGATAGAGACATCACGAACAATGCTAGCAGACTCGAAATCGCCTATCCAATTCTGGAATGAGGCAGTGGCAAATGCATGTTACACATTAAATCGAGTTCTGGTAGTCAAGCGCCATGGCAAGACATGTTACGAGTTATTACAAAGACGTAAACCTAATTTGGAGTATCTCGAACCATTTGGCGCACCGTGTACACTTCTGAAGAAGACTCAAGAAGGAAAATTCAGCGAGAAGGCTGATGAAGGGATCTTCCTAGGATACAACATACCGAACAAGAGAGTTTACAACAACTCAACGGATTTAGTAGAAGTGTGGTGTAATGTTGATGTTCAGAGATATACCACACCACCTACTAGAAAAGGACCCGCTTACTTTTTCGATTATGATGGATTCTTCAAGTCCTTCAACATCCCTATCTCCCCTTTTGATGACGAGTTAGCTAGACGGATGATGTATGATATTTTGAATACACCATCACTTGATTCAACATCATCGAGCTCAAAGGGAGAATCATCTCACCACTCAGGGGGAGCACTCGAAAACAGTGACTCCTCCTCAGAAGATGAAGTAGAAGAAGATGACCAGAATAATCAGGAGGGACAGGTTCCAATTCCTACAAGTCCACAAGCATCTAACAGTGATGCCCCTTCGACTTCGGAACCTCAAACTCCATCTACCTCAGATGCAGAACCAAATGTTCATAATCTTGGCTCTGAGGTAGTTGTTCCTACCACTCCAGGATCACGTCTAAATGTCTATCATCCCCTAGACAATGTCATTGGGGATGTCAGATCAGGAGTGCAGACCAGAAATCAGCTGTACTCAGCAGATTATGCCTCGGTAATGGAAAAAGGATACATTCACGATGGTGCTTATCGGTGTTTTGTCTTGCAGTTTGAGCCAAAATATGTCAGTGAAGCACTAAATGATGAGGCGTGGGTGAGTGCCATGCAAGAAGAACTTCTTCAGTTCAAGAAGTTAGGTGCATGGACTCTGGTAGATAGACCTAAAGGTGCTAAGGTCATTGGCACCAAATAGGTCTTGAAATGCAAGAAGGATGACCAAGGCGTCATTATTAGGAACAAGGCTCGACTGGTAGTTCAGGGATTTCGACAAGTCGAGGGGATTGATTACAATGAAGTGTTTGCACCCCTGGGAAGGATGGAAGCCATCCGCATCTTCCTTTCCTATGCATCGTATATGAAGATCAAAGTCTATCAATTAGATGTGAAGAGTGCTTTCCTTCATGGTGAAATCCGAGAGACAGTTTATGTTAGGACCTGGTATTTGAACGAAATACCTAGTGATTAGCGTGTAAACCAGATCAAATAGTGCGGAATCCTATTTGATTGGCGATCCAATCAGTGAGAACACACGAAGAATCAATCAAGAATTGAATCTAACGTTAGAAGTCGATTGGGAATCGAAGATCTAAGTGTTCTGTGAACTTGGAGAACGATTTGGGAGGCTTCTGGACGGCTAGGGTACGTCTGGAGTCGTAATAGTATGAATCCTTACGTTTTTCCACGAATTTGGTCTATTTATAGGTTAGTATTGTTCAATCGTGCGACTCGACCATAAGTATGGTTCAGTCGTGCGATTGAACCATGCGGTTGATTCATCCGCACGACTGAGTGTTCAGTCGTGCGACTGAGCCAATCTTATGTGTCAATCATACGACTGATCCAGTCTCCTGCTTCAGTCGTACGATTGAGTCAATCGTATGAAGTTATTCATGCGTATGGTCCATTCGCATGGGCCATTCGCATGAGAACTTCATTAAGTTAAGTTTGAATGTTTTAATTAATATAACTTGATGTGTAACCATTCAAACAATCATAAACCCAATTAATCAACTCAATAACGACTCATTAATGAAATATTAGACATTACAAATCACAAACAATCCATATCATTTCATTAATCAATTCATATTACATCATAGTCAGACAGACAAGATCTATTACATTACAAATCATGAATAAGGGACATACATGTATCAAAAAACTCCCCCTTGGACCTAGATCTCTCTAATCTCTTGTCTTCTGCATAACCTCCTTGTATTTCTTGTACTTCTCCTCTTTTGTGACTCCCGCGTGAATTTCAAACGCGAAGCAGAGTCGTATAACGTTTTGGAACTGGTGGGCTTGTACAATATCTTGCGTGTCATAGAACAGTGGCCACTTGTATAATGTATAGACATCATTAGCTGACAAGTTAGTAAGCCACATCGGGTCGAATACCCTGATCGTATCCATTTGTCCCACTTTGCTTAGGACTATGACCGCTTCAGCTGTTCTCCAATCATAGTACCACCACTTAAAGTGTGGAGTGAAGTCCTGTGGCATTTCCCTGAGTGGGATTCTCGACATTGTGCGCGGAGGACTCCACTTCAACACTATCTTGGGCTTGCCAGTAATGGCATCAACCTCAGACCTTCTTATGTACCTAGTCGGCTGTTGGGGTCTGAAGTTAACCCATCTGGTGTGGTACTCCTTCTTAAGGGCAGCCTCAAACCAGCCTGACATCTTCCTCGGGTCAGCGTACAAAAGCTTTAGCTTAGCCAGCTGGTTGAGCTCAAAACCTGGTAGAGTCTTCAGATCATGTGGGAATCTGAAGTACTCTATGCCCTGTTCTCTCTTAACTGCATAAGCATTAAGATCATCAAAATACGCCCATGCTATAATCCTGCCAGACACCTTCTGGTGTTTCTTGACTCTGTAGAGCTTGGTGTAGGCATCTTTCTTCAGTACAGCACGTTGGGCTCTAACTTCTTCAAAACATGCAGCCCACTCAGCCTATCGAATGTCAACATCATCATTTGAGGCTTGGGCTGTTCCTTCTGCCTTCTCAGTTTCTTGCTCCATCTTGTTCAACACCTCAAAAGTATCACTGACGAGGGACTCACCCAGATTGGGGACCACATTACCCTCATTGTCAGCGTACTGAGGGTACTCCTCTGTGGTGATATCTTCGACCTCGACTTCATCACATTGTTGAGCTCTTCATCACTAGTCGAATCACATGTTGGAGCATCTTTAACTATTTCATCCGGATTGAGCTTGAAAATCTCTGCGAGTTGCTCGTTAGATAGGTCATGAATTATTTCCCCTTCTTCAGGGGTATAACTCACAGACCTTCTTACGATCCCTTGCAGATCAAGAATCATGGTTAGTTGAGTCTTGACCTGTTGAAGGGGAGCAACATCAAACTCATCTCTTTGATAATTTGGATCTGTTTGATTTAAGCATTCAACACATAAATCATTAGTAATTAATCAAACAGACATGCATTAACTTAATATAAACATTCAATACATTGTTTTTCAATACAAAATTCAAACACAAAAGTAAATAAATACATAAAACATCTAGTCTTTACTTTTATCTTGAATCATAGTCTCATCACTCGGAGGAGCAGAGGTGGTAGCTGACTGGTCCTGTCTGTTCTTCGATCTTCTCTCTTGACCTGAAGCAGAGGCCGATGCAGCCGCATCCCCTCCTTCTGCTTCATCATCATCGTCCTTCCCCTCTGTCCTCTCTCCGTCTGTTTCCTCCTCATCCTCTGTATCATCCTCTTCATCTTCATCATCATCTTCATCATCATCATCACCATCATCTCCATCATCTCCATCCCCTTCCTTGATATTTAAGGGCTCATCCTTTGATCCCTTGAGCCGCAGCATGATGGTCTTGTTGGTGGTCTCCAACTCCTCTATCCTTTTAGCTGATTGGGCATGCTGCTCCTGGAGTTGGGACATCTCTACATGTTGTGCATCCATCAGCTGAGCCTGCTGCTCTATAACACGAGCCTGCTCTGCCATCTGGTGAGATTGTGCAGCAGTCAGGTCGGTAAGCTGGCGTATCTGGGCAGTTTTCTCCTCATGTGCAGCTAGTAAACACATCACCATCCGGTTGAGCGCTGACAGCTGTTTCTCTGCCCCGATTGGAGGTAGAGGTGATCCATAAGAATGTGAGGTATGGGCTGACGGTCCTGCTTGGTGTGAGGTGGTGGTGGTGGCTATAGTGAAGATGGGTCTGTAAACTGGTGGAGGTGATGTGGGTGTAAATGGTATGGTGGTGGATGGGATATGTATTGTGGTGGTAGGTATGGTGGTAGCTGTGGTAGCTGTGGTGGATGTGGTGGCTGTGGTGGTGGTGTGGTGGATGGTTTATAGCTGTGGAGGGGGTGGGTGGTGCTGTGGTGGTGGATGTAGAGGCTACGATAGTAACGAAGGTCAACCGACGCTTCTTCTTTTTCAGACCATGGGGCTGAGCCATCCTTTTCCTCCTCGTCCCTGTGGAGGTGGATGCTCCCCCTACAACCCTGCCTGCTGAACCCGGTGCATAACTCGGGTCAGTCTCAGTCTCTCTGGAGTCTCTTGGGTGTTCACCAACCACCCGTAGCCCATGTTCTGTGGGAACAACTTTTGTTCCCACAGTTCGCGTGAGGGGCTCCTCATCAGACTCCTCTTCTTCGGCACCATGAACAAACTCCTGATGAAATCCGGCTGTCTCAGCAACATCTCCAGCTGGGGCAGACACTGGGGGTATAACATCTGACACAGTGCCTCTCGGTGGAGCAGGCATATCGTCCCCAGCGTCTCCACTATCATCATCATCCAAGTCCAGAGTTGGTAGAGCAATCTGCTCTACATCAGAATCATTATCATCGTGGTGCCACTTTCTCTTGGTTGGCGCCACGTAGTCTTCCCGGGCCAGATGCCCAAACAACCTCCTGACAGGGGGTTTCACTTGCTTCCCCCTATACACCTTCATCCTCCCCAAAGTAGTGTCATCCATAACCTCGAGGACTACCGCATCCTCCTTCTCCTTCGGCAGGGAGGGAAGCTTCTGATCTATAATCATCTGCATAAACCTCGGATACATGCAGAAGCCCTCCTTCCCTTTCCCTCAATGTTCTCCACCAGATAGGTGAAGATCATTTTGGAGAAGCTGAACGGGTGGTTCAGCACCAACGCAGCATACGCGTTCTGTATCTGATCAGATAGCTCATCAAAGCCTCCCTTCCTGGAAGCTATGCACTTGAGTAGAACATGCGCAAGATACTTGAACTGGGGAAAGAGGTTACTCTTGTTGAGTACCCCAGCATTGATGTCCCCAGAGTACTTGGCTCTCAGAAAACATCCTCTGACTGTGAGGGGGTGTAAACGAGTAGGACAATCAGCGTCTTCCCCTAACTGTAAAACGATCCTTAGATCCTCCTCTGAGATGGTAATAGCCTCGCCAAAGATGGTACTCCTGATGCAGTGAGGCTTAGAGGATCTATCAACTGTAGCGCCTTCCCATATGCCTGCTGAACTGATCTATAAGGAGTACAAGGAGAGTAGAAATGGCATGTGCAATCCTCGATCTCAGCAGAAATGTGATGATGCCTGAGAAATCAGCAGCGTTTCTGGATGTCAAATCCAGATGAGCACATATGTTATGCTTCGTGCTCATAGTCCATCGACTCGCCATCTGTAACACAAATCAAAATAAACATTAGTACCTTTGGCTAAGAACATCATGAAACACTTAAACATTGAAGAAAATTTCTGTCATGTATTGATGACTGAGATGACTGAGATCAGTATATACTGAACAGTGCGATTGAGATTTAGACGTGCGAATGATCTCATGCGTACGACTGAGTGTGCGACTGGACTCATGCGCATGTAACCTCATGCGGTTACACCAGTCGTGCGACTGAACTTCATATGCATGGTTCAGTCGTGCGGTTAGGCAAATCACACCCTTCAGTCGTGCGACTGAAGTTCATCAGCCTGTTCATTCGCATGATGTACTGACTGTTCAATTCAAATTCACGTTTTCACCATTTTTGAGTTTTAGACATCGTTATCTGGTTCATTTGACTCGCAATACGTTCTTATAACACCTAACATCTTTAATTTCATCTGTTTGAGTCGTTAAGTTAGGTTATTAAGCCACTTAAGTCTCGGTTTGTTTTCGGGTCTGATTTTACAGATTTGGAGTCAAATTGAACGTTATTTTGGTTTCTCTTCATCGCAAATTACCTGTAAAGTCGATGTATATGATCAGTAATCAAGAAACGGGGGGTTTTAGAGATCAAATGAAATTTTGGCAGAGTGGAGTTAAGTCGTGCGATTTAGGGTTACTTGGAGTGTGGTGAGTCTCTGCGACCGACTCCCCCTCTATTTATACTAACCCTAGATTCAATCGTGCGACTGAGCTCATACGCACCTTTCAGTCGTGCGAGTGGGACTCAGTCGTGCGATTGGGTCAGTCGCCCTTCTTCAGTCGTCCGACTGGATCTCAGTCGTGCGACTGACTCACTCGTTCGCCCTTAAGCCTCCGACTGGGCCAATCGTATGGGCCATTCGGTTGGATGGTCCATACTCATGGTCCATTCGTACGAATGGCTTCCATTCGTATGATTAGTCCATACGTATGGTCCATTCGTGCGAATGGGTCATACTTATTAAATTTTCTGCCAATTTGAATATTAACATTTAAACCCCTTTTAATTTTTTTGAAATTAACGTTATGAGCTTTTGATCATCTCAGGCATGATCATTTTAACTTGAAAACCTTTTGATCACCTCAGACGTGATCCTTTTAAACAATTCAATCACCTCAGACGTGACCCTTTTAAACACTTTGTCACCTCAGACGTGACTGTTTTAAACTTTTAAAACACATGTGGTCATCTCAGACATGACCCTTTTTAGTGAGTTGATTCCTTACTGATTTTCCTGATGTAGTCCGACAAACTAACAAACTAAAACTACTAACTAACTTAGAAAATTTAAACTAAATACTCAAAACAAGACTAGTTTTTGGCTTTTTTTGAGAGATAAATCCTAAGATGGACATCTATGGGATTTGGTTCCGGAATAGACAGCTTCAACTTGGATTGACCACACCTGGACCAATTCAATTTTGGAATCATACAGGCAAGTCAAATCATTTGGGACTTGTTATCAAAATCTTTTGATGCTCCATTCTTGGTGTTCATCCAGAGTCATTAGCAACTTTAGGAAATCATACTGGAACTCTTAGATTTTCACATTGATTTGAACTTTCGAGAATTGCAGCCACAATGATTGTCAATATATTTGTCCACTTAAATCCATACACAGACTTTTGACACAGACTGGTGAGTGTTTTAGGTTTAATTATTTCAACTAACATTTGTGGATCCCACACTTATATGGTAATCAACATTCCTCAAGAGCTTTTGAGCGGTCTACGGGTATTATTACAAGAAGAAGAGACTATTCTTAGAGCTTTCAAAGAGAAGCCAGTCCTCAGGTCAGTGCCATCGCACAGCAGAGAGGCGGGCAAACAACAATGAATTCTAGAATCTAGGTTATGCTTATCCTCAGGTCAGTGCCATCGCACAGCAGAGAGGCACACAACCTATCTCCTTGTTAGAGCAGCTTATTTTATTTTGCACAAAATGCACCAACAACATAAGTCATTAGCTTTATAGCATTTGTCTTTCATTTTTCCTTGCTTTGCTCTAATTATGGTCATCCGCCCACGTTTGTGGCGTTTACATGCTCATTACCCCTTATTGGAATATTGTTGATTGTGTTAACCAGTGATAAGATGGAAGCCCACAGTCAGTTGAACAACTTAGTTTGATCTGAGATCACTAGTCAGGTCTAATCATCTTTTGTGTGAATCTACCGACATATCATTTGTGGTCTAGCAACCTCTAGGTCTACTTTCTTTGTGTTACCTTAGGAGTTACCAGTTTTCTATCATCTTCCCTTTTATATTACTTAGACTACACAGACTTATACTTTGAATTTTTGCATCTTTTCTAAAATTAAATTTTTTAAAGTCCCTCTAGATTTGTTCTGTGTACTATCATTTTCCCAAGGTTTTGAATCGGTATCACAGATACGATCTACCTTATATCAGCTATCCACTCCTCTCCTCGCTTTTTTTTTTAATAATGTAACTTGCTGACATATTCTCCCCCTAAAATACTAAAATCGTTACTGGTTTAATTATTTTAGGATTTTAATAAACAGCAAAATAACATGAGTTAAAATTAAACAGACTAAAATAAACAAATAAAATAAATTAAAAAAGAAAACTTTAACTAAACTACATCGGACTACATATGATCATCATCAGGAATAACCTCACTTTTCTTTTTAACGCCGTTGACCTCTAGCAAATATTGAAAACGTGGTTTATCAAAGGCTTTAGTATAGAGGTCAGCGCGTTGAAAATCAGTATTAATTTTTACCACATCAATTAAGTTCTTTTCAAAACAGTCTCTTATGAAATGGTATTTAATACCGATGTGTTTGGTCTTGGATGTTGGACCGGATTTTTAGTTACTGCAATTGCAGCAGAGTTATCAACAAAAATAGGAGTAGAAGAGAACTTTAAACCGTAATCCCGCATTTGCTGTTGAATCCAGATGATTTGTGAACAGCAACTTGCAGCAGCAACATACTCAGCTTCACAGGTTGACAATGTAACCGATGTCTGCTTCTTACACTGCCAGGTAACTAATCTTCTCCCAAAGAATTGACACCCTGCTGATGTAGACTTGTAGTTCATCTTGCAGCCCCCGTAATCCAAGTCACTATACGCGGTAAGCCCAAAGTCATCATCATGAGGGTACCACAATCCAAGTGGGTGTACCCTTCAGATAACGAAAAATCCTCTTGACCCCAATCAGATGGTTGACCTTGAGGTTTAGCCTGATATCTAGAACATAAACATGTTGTAGCATACATGATATCAGGTCTTGAGGCAGTGAGATACATGAGGGATCCAATCATTCCTCGGTACATCGTGGCATCTACAAGATCTCATTTTCATCAGGTGCTATATCGTGATTCGTAGCAAGTGGAGTCCCAGCAGCAGAAGCATTCTCCATGTCAAAGCGACTGAGAATGTCTCCTACATACTTGGTCTGATGTAGAAAGATCCCATTTGAAGTCTGATCCACCTGTAACCCGAGAAAGAACTTCATCTCCCCCATAGCACTCATCTCAAACTCTTTCTTCATAACTGCTTCAAACTCTTTGCATAACTCTTCGTTCTTTGAACCGAAGATTATGTCATCAACATAGATCTGTACGAGCAGTAGGTCGCCATCTTTTTCTTTAATAAACAGCGTGCAGTCAATGACTCCCCTGCGAAAGCCGTGTTTCACAAGATGAGTCGAGAGTTTCTCATACCAAGCTCGTGGAGCTTGATGAAGCCCATATAAAGCCTTCTCGAGCTTGTAAACTCTATCCCGATGATATGGATCTTCAAATCCCTCGGGTTGACTGACATAGACTGTTTCTCTGATTTCCCCATGAAGGAATGCACTCTTCAAATCTAATTGGTAGACTTTAATCTTCATGTATGATGCATAGGCAAGGAAGATACGAATGGCTTCCATCCTTGCCACGGGTGCAAACACCTCATTGTAGTCAATCCCCTCGATTTGGCGAAAACCCTGAACCACCAATCGAGCTATGTTTCTGATAATGACCCCTTGGTCATCCTTCTTGCATTTCAACCAGAGTCCATACACCTAACTTCTTGAACTGAAGAAGTTCTTCTTGCATGGCACTCACCCACGCCTCATCATTTAGTGCATCACTGACATATTTTGGCTCAAACTGCGAGACAAAACACCGATAAGCACCATCATGAATATAACCTTTCTCCATAACCGAGGCGTAATCAGCTGAGTATAGCTATTTCGGGTTTGTACTCTGATCTGACATCCCCAATGACATTGTCAAGGGGATGATAGACGTGTAGTCGTGATCCTGGAGTAGTGGGAACAGCTACCTCAGAGCCAAGATTATGAACATTTGGTTCTGCATCTGAGGTAGTTTTGGAGTTTGAGGTTCCGAAGTCGAAGGTGCATCACTGTAGATGCCTGTGGACTTTCAGGAACTGGAACCTGTTCCTCCTGACTGTTCTGGTCATCTGCTTCAGCTTCATCTTCAGAGGAGGAGTCACTGTCATCGACTACTCCCCTGACTGAGTAGATGATTCTCCCTGTGAGCTAGACGGTGTATTCAGGATATCATACATCATCCTAGTAGCTAACTCCCATCCGAGGGAGAGAGAGGGATGTTGAAGGACTTGAAGAATCCATCATAGTCGAAGAAGTAAGCGGGTCGTTTGCTAGTAGGTGGTGTGGTATATCGTGAACGTCAACATTACACCACACTTCTACAAGACCCGTTGAGTTGTTGTAAACTCGCTTGTTCGGTATGTTGTATCCTAGAAAGATTCCTTCATCCCGCCTTCTCGCTGAATTTGCCTTCTTGTGTGTCTTCTTCAGAGTGTGCACGGCGCGCCAAAAGGTTCAAGATACCTCCGAATTCGGTTTGCGTCTTTGTAGTAGCTCGTGACATGTCTTTCCCGTGGCGCTTGACTATCAGTACTCGATTCAGTGTATAACATGCATTCGCCACTGCCTCATTCAGAATTGGATAGGCAGTTCGAGTCTGCCAGCATAGTCCGTGCTGTCTCTATCAAGCTTCTGTTCTTTCTCTCTCAACGCCATTCATCTGAGACGTGTAGGCAGAAGTGAATTGATGCACAATTCCCTTTTCCTTGCAGTATGCCTCCATCCACTGGTTCTTGAATTCTGTCCCGTTGTCTGAGCGTACTTGTCTACCTTCAGCTTGTAGAGAGATTCCAGTGTGGTTACTAACTCCTTGAATGACTCAAATGTTTCTGATTTGGATTTCAGAACATTACCCAAATGAACCTTGAGTAGTCATCAGTGACCACAAAACAGTACAAGTCGCCTGCAATGCTCTTTGTTACTGACTGGACCAAACAGATCCATGTGAAGAAGTTCAAGAGGAAGTTCTATTGAATGAACTTTCTTTTCCTTATGAGACTTCTTCGTCTGTTTGCCTTTCTTGCAAGCTACACAAAAGTCAGGAAGCTGGAAGTTCTTGACATTAACTCCTCTCACCAATCCTTCTGAATCAAATGATTCATCTTCCTTTGACTAATGTGTCCCATTCTCCTATGCCAGGAGATGGAATCCTTCTCAGTAGCTTTAGATAGAAAGCACTGAACCTCATGATCCGTTGTAGCAGCTGTTGACAGATCCAAGACATAAGGTCTTTATATCTTGAAGCAGTCATCAGAACTTGGTCCTCTGGGATCACGTAGTCTTTCTTCAGCACGTAACACTTCTTGTTGTCGAAGATGACCTTAAATCCTTTATCACAGATTTGGGAAACAGAAAGTAAGTTATTTTGAAGTTGTTGAACATAGTTCACCTTATCAAACTTAACTTTTTGATTTCCCACTTCTCCCTGAGCTGTGATATAGCCTCCCTTGTTTCCAGCAAAGGAAACATGCCCTCCTTTTATTTGCTTGACGTTTGATAAAAGGGCCCTATATCCTGTCATGTGCCTAGATGCTCCGCTGTCTACAATCCACGTGTTAGTTTCAGCACTGTATCGAACACCCTGCACATATAAAGTAAAGAATTAGTTTAGGTTAGGAACCCAAGCCTTTACTAGCTTGGGTTTCCCAGAGGCATCACACATCATAAACTCCACCCATTGACCCTTAGAGGGCGAGGGTAGCTCAGGTTCCTTCTTGTCATCAATATCAGACACGCAGGATGACTTCTCTTTCCATAAGCCAGACTTGTGCAAAGCCTGTTTATGATAAACAGTCGACTGGCTTACAGGTTGAACTTTAGGTTCACTAGTTCTTCTAGGTGGAGTCAGAGAGCTCCTCTTAGAAGACCTAGGCTTAGAGTCTTGAAGTTCAATCTTCTTCCTAGGTGTCTGATAGAAAGGACAATAGGAAGCAATGTGTCCACATTCTCCACAGTTGTAGCACGACCTGCTATCAACTTTATGATTAAACTTTCTTTGTGGAGAAGTGTGTGACACTCTAGTAACATCAATCACTTTAGGTTTTGACTCTGGTTCTTTTGATGTTTTCTCTGGTTTAACAAAGTTAACTGTTTTAACCTGTTTAACATCTTTCTCTTTTTGGTTAACTGGTTTTTGACTTGAAGCATGTGAAAAATTAACATTAGAAGTCTTTTTAGGTTTTGATGTGACTCTGTTTGACCCTGACTTTAAGTTAACTTTTTCAAATTCCTTTCCCAGATTAACACAAGGCAATTTACCCTTTGCCTTTGAAGTGGCCTCCTTTTGTTTGTGTCCAGATTCAATAGATGAACATGAGGTATCTGGATCACTTACAAGAAGAGTAGACACCACGTGATCCTTGATGGGGTTATTATTTACTGGTCTAGTCTTAGTGTTCATCAAGGTCTCAGGTGGTGGTGGAACCACTTTGTAACCCAATCCCTCCCCGTTATTCCTTTCTCTCACTAAGTGTTGAACTATGTGTGAAGAACTAGTCCAACTATGCAGTTTCTGTTTTAATGAGTTTACTTCTACTTCTAGAACTGCCTTTTGCTTCTTAGTGTCTTCTAGGGAGTTTAGATAGTACCTAATGTCATTTGCTTGGTCAAAGGCAACTACTTCGGTTTCCCTAAGCTGTTTAGTCAAAAGGTCTATCTTTTCTTTATAACTATGCTCATTTTGTTTTAATACTCTATTAGCCTCAGTGCACAGTTGCAAATCTTTTACTAAGTTATCATTATGATCTAATAACCTAGCAAATTTTTCATCTATGCTATTCCTAAAAGTATCACAAGCAGAACAAGCATGATTATCAAACATTTGGTCAGTAGTACTTACCTGAGTTGGTTCAGAAGAGTTAGCCATCAACGCAGCATCAGATGTATCTGGTTCTGGTGATTCTGTCTTTTCTGTCTCTGACGTGGAAGTCTCCTCTTTAGGCTTGTAACTGACCTCGGCTGCAGTTGCTTCTTCAATATGTGACGTCGCTATCTCAACTGCTAGATCACCTTCACTCGCAGAATCATCATCAATATCTTCTACATTTGCAATGTTTGATTCCCCTGGTGAGACAAACCTAAAGCTCCAATCCTGTCCTTCATCATCATGAGTAGTCAAGGCTTTTGGATCCTTGCTTGATGAAGTAGAACTGGAAGCTTGCTTGTCTTGGCGAGTAAAGGACGAGAATGGGTTCCCGTTACCCGTCTTCTTTGGCTTGACACATTCTCTCTTGAAGTGCCCCTTCTCTCCACAGTTGAAGCAAGTCACTTTGCTCTTGTCAAAGCCAAATGTGGTATCCTTAGTAGCTACCAAGTTCTGTCCGGTCTTTTTAACAAACTTCTTCGCCCTCCGGACAGCACTAGCTAAGGCCCACATAATGTCCATCCTCTCAAGCTCCATTTCGTCCACCTGCTCGTAGTCCTCGTCTGCCAGATGGCAGTTTCCAATCTTCCAGGCAACAAGTCCATCATATGAATGGACCACTGCTGCCAAAAGATCCATATGCTCTCGAGCCACTTCCATAGTCACATTGCCGAGGTTCTCGGTCTTCAGTTTAGTAGCACTTGCTTCAGATCCAATATAGTGGGTACAAGAAGACCCTGACGTGTCTGATCCTGAAGGAGAAGCATGTGAAGGACCCGACGAGCTAGACACAAATGCAGTCTGGAGAGGTGCTCCAGATGTCTTAGCTTGAGGCGTGGCGTTGTACAAAGCTGGATTTTGTGTGTACGAAGACTTCTGAGCTCTGTACTTCATCCTAAGTGCTTCTTCTCGCAACTTAAGAATGAAGTCATTAATATCCAGCTTTGAAAGCATTCCATTCTGTCTCAGGTTAGACACGAATGAAGCCCACTTTTCAGGCAATCCGTCTGCAAAGTTACTAACTTTCTCTTCCATGGTCGTTTCCACCCCATGTGTATGCAGTTCGCTCATCAAATGGTAGAATCTATCGATGACGTCGTCTAAACTCTGGTTACCAATCGATGAGAAGTTATCGAATTCCTTCTTTAACTCCTTGGCCTTGATTGCCTTCAACGAAGCATTCCCATCATACCTCTTCTCTAGCTCATCCCACAGTTTCTTGGACTGCTTATTCTCTGAGCACTGGTGGAATATGTCTTTGGGGATATACTGTGTAATCAATGCATAAACTCTTTTCTCTGCATTGTACTTAACTTTCTGCGCGTCCGTCATCCCTCCTAACGTTAGCTTAACTCCATCAGCTCCCACCGGTGTACTATATCCAATCTCGATGGCTTCCCACAGATTCGGATCCACTCCATTGAGGTAGATCTCAAAACATTGTTTCCAGTGGGGAAACTCATCTAACGTTAAGAGCTTTGGTGGTTTATTATGATTACTCACCTCACTCTCAAGCAACAGCAGGTTCTGTATCCTAAAGTCCTTCCCAGCAGTAAAGGCTGACAGCTGATCTTCCATGTCGAATAACTTTAAGTCTAATCAAACAAACTTTCACTGATGCGACTGAAGGATGCGAATGGTCTAGTCGTGCGTCTGAACTCTGCGACTGGTTCAATCGTGCGGCTGAACTGGGCGATTGGTTCGGTCGTGCGAATGAATCTGGTGCGTATGAGCTATGCGAACGAACGGTTCAGTCGGCCGAATGAAGGTGCGACTAGGTCCAATTGTGCGAATGGGCAATGCGAATGGAGTCCAGTCGTGCGAATGGGTCACTCGTGCGACTGAAGCTGCTGTTTTGCGAAATTTTCTAGGTTTGACGTGTTTCAGCCGTAAAAATTCGAAATTTCACAAGTTCTAATCGCCTAAGTCCGTAGAAACCAAACTTTGATGAGCAGGGAACGTCCAAGATCACTTTTGACAGCAAAGATTGCGTTTTTGGTGCAAAAACACAAACTTTTATGCAATCTTGATTGAATCACACGTAATCAAGAGCCAAATCTCTGATACCACTTGTTAGGACCTGGTATTTGAACGAAATACCTAGTGATTAGCGTGTAAACCAGATCAAATAGTGCGGAATCCTATTTGATTGGCGATCCAATCAGTGAGAACACACGAAGAATCAAACAAGAATTGAATCTAACGTTAGAAGTCGATTGGGAATCGATCTAATGTGTTCTGTGAACTTGGAGAACGATTTGGGAGGCTTCTGGACGGCTAGGGTACGTCTGGAGTCGTAATAGTATGAATCCTTACGTTTTTCCACGAATTGGGTCTATTTATACGTTAGTATTGTTCAATCGTGCGACTGGACCATAAGTATGGTTCAGTCGTGCGATTGAACCATGCGGTTGATTCATCCGCACGACTGAGTGTTCAGTCGTGCGACTGAGCCAATCTTATGTGTCAATCATACGACTGATCCAGTCTCCTGGTTCAGTCGTACGATTGAGTCAATCGTATGAAGTTATTCATGCGTATGGTCCATTCGCATGGGCCATTCGCATGAGAACTTCATTAAGTTATGTTTGAATGTTTTAATTAATATAACTTGATGTGTAACCATTCAAACAATCATAAACCCAATTAATCAACTCAATAACGACTCATTAATGAAATATTAGACATTACAAATCACAAACAATCCATATCATTTCATTAATCAATTCATATTACATCATAGTCAGACAAACAAGATCTATTACATTACAAATCATGATCTAGGGACATACATGTATCAACAGTTTATGTCAGTCAACCCGAGGGATTTGAAGATCCTTATCATCGGGACAGAGTTTACAGACTCGACAAGGCCTTATACGGGCTTCATCAAGCTCCAAGGGCCTGGTATGAGAAACTCTCAACTCATCTTGTGAAACGCAGGGGAGTCATTGACTGCACACTGTTTATCAAAGAAAAAGATGGAGATTTACTGCTAGTACAGATCTATGTCGATGACATAATCTTCGGCTCAAAGAATGAAGAATTATGCAAAGTGTTTGAAGCAGTAAGAAGACGGAGTTTGAGATGAGTGCCATGGGGGAGATGAAATTCTTTCTCGGGTTACAAGTGGATCAGACATCCAAAGGAATTTTCCTACATCAGACCTAGTATGTGGGAGACATTCTCAGTCGGTTTGACATGGAGAATGCTTTTGTAGCTGGGACTCCACTTGCTACAAACCATGATATAGCACCTGATGAAAATTGAGATCTGGTAGATGCGACAATGTACCGAGGAATGATTGGATCCCTCATGTACCTCACTGCCTCAAGACCTGACATCATGTATGCTACATGTCTATGTTCTAGATATCAGGCTAAGCCAAAGGTGAACCATCTGATTGGGGTCAAAAGGATATTTCGTTATCTGAAGCGCACACCCACACTTGGGTTGTGGTATCCTCATGATGATGACTTTGAACTCACAGCGTATAGTGACTCGGATTACAGGGGCTGCAAGATGAATTACAAGTCTACATCAGCAGGGTGTCAATTCTTTGGGAGGAGATTAGTGACCTGGCAGTGTAAGAAGCAGACCTCAGTTGCATTGTCAACCTGTGAAGCCGAATAGGTTGTTGTTGCAAGTTGCTGTTCACAAATCATTTGGATTCAACAGCAAATGCGTGACTACAGTTTAAACTTTTCTTCTACTCCTATTTTCGTTGATAACTCTGCTGCAATTGCAGTAACTAAAAATCCAGTGCAACATCCTAAGACCAAACACATCGGTATTAAATATCATTTTATACGGGACTGTTTTGAAAAGACTCTAATCAATGTGGTAAAAATAATACTGATTTTCAACGCGCTGACCTCTATACAAAAGCTTTTGACAAACCACGTTTTCTATATCTGTTAGAGGTCAAAGACGTTAAAAAGAAAAGTGATGTCATTCCAGATGATGACCATGTGTAGTCCGATGTAGTTTAGTCTATTTTTTAATTTTTCCTTTTATTTTCTTTATTTATTCTATTTTCTGTTTAAATTAAATTCATGTTATTTTGTTGTCTATTAAAATCCTAAAATTTATGATTTTAGAATTTTAGGGGGAGAATAGGTCAGCCAGTAACATTAAAAAAAAAACCGAGGGAGAAGGAGAGGCTAGCTGATAGAAGGTAGATCCTATCTGTGATACCGATTCAAATACTTTGGAAAATGATAGTACACAGGAACAAATCAAGAGGGACTTTAAAATTTAATTTAGACAAGATGCAAAATTCAAAGTATAAGTCTGTGTAGTCTGAGCAATATAAAAGGAAATATGATAGAAAAACTGGTAACTACTAAGGTAACACAACGAAAGTAGACCTAGAGGTTGCTAGACCACAGATGATATGTCGGTAGATTCAACACAATAGATGATTAGACCTGATTGGTGATCTCAAGATCAAATTAAGTTGTTCAACTGACTGTGGGCTCCCATCTTATCATTGGTTAACACAATCAACAATATTCCAATAAGGGGTAATGAGCATGTAAACGCCACAAATGTGTGCGGATGACCATAAATACAGCAAAGCACGAAAAAAATGAAAAGCAAATGCTATCAAGCTAATAACTTATGTTGTTGGTGCATTATGTGCAAAAGAAAATTAAAGATGCTCTAACAAGAAGATAGGTTGTGTGCCTCTCTGCTGTGCGATGGCACTGACCTATGAAATAGCATAACCTAGATATTCTAGAATTCATTGTTGTTTGCCGCCTCTCTGCTGTGCGATGGCACTGACCTGAGGATTGGCTTCTCTTTGAAAGCTCTAAGAATAGTCTCTTCTTGTCAAAATACCCATAGACCGCTCAAAAACTCCTGAGGAATGTTGATTACCATATAAGTGTGGGATCCACTAATGTTGGTTGAAATAATTAAACCTTAAACTATCACCAATCTGTGTCAAAAGTCTGTGTATGGATTTAAGAGGACAAATATACTGACAATCATGTGGCTACAATTCTTGAAAGTCCAAATCAATGTGGGAATCTAATAGTACCAGTATGATTTCCTAAATTTGCTAACGACTCTGGATGAAAACCGAGAAATGAGCATCAAAAGATTTTGATAATAAGTCCCAAATGATTTGACTTGCCTGTATGATTCCAAAATTGAATTGGTCCAGGTATGGTCAAACTACATAGAAGTTGCCTATTCCGGAACCGAATCCAGTAGATTACTATCTTAGGATTTACCTCTCACAAAAAGTCAAAAACAAGTTTAATTTTTGTACTTCAGTTTAATTTTCTATTTATTTACTCATTTCAGTTTGTTTGTTGTCGGACTACATCATGGAATTCAGTAAGGGATTAAATCACCTAAAAGGGTCATGTCTGAGATGACCACATGTGTTTTCAAAAGATAAATGGGTCACGTCTGAGGTGACAAAATGTTTAAAAGGATCACGTCTGAGGTGATCAAAAGTTTTTCAAGCTAAAATGATCATGTCTGAGATGATCAAATGAGTATAATGTCGATTCTACAGTTTAAAAAGGGGTTTAAATGTCAAATGGTAAGAAATGCAGAAAATTTCATAAGTATGACCCATTCGCACGAATGGACCATGAGTATGGACTTATCATGCGAATGGGAGCCATTCGCACGACTGGACATGAGTATGGACCATTCAACCGAATGGCCCATACGAATGACCCAGTCGAATGATTAAGAGCGAACGAATGAGTAAGTCGCACAACTGAACTCCAGTCGGACGACTGAAGAGGGGCGACTGAACCAATCGCATGACTGAGGCCCATTCGCCCGAATGAAATGTGCGTATGAGCCCAGTCGTACGATTGAAGTCAAGTTTAGTGAAAATTGAGGGGGAGTCAGTCACAGAGACTCATCACCCACATATTTCCCCTAATTCGCACGACTAACGTTACTCTGCCAAATTATCGTTTGATCACCATAAAACCTTGTTTCTCGTGGACTGACTATTTGCACTGACTCTACAGGTAATTTGTGGGGCAGAACCATCGTTATATCGTTCAATTTGATGCATAATCGTGGCAATCGGACTCATTAGAAAAACCTAACTAAACGACGTAACCAAATGAAATTAAAGTTGTTAGGTGTTAAACTAATGGATTGCGAGTCTAATGAACCAGAACACGAAGTCTAAACTTAAAAATTGGTGAAAAATTGAATTTGAATTGAACAGTCAGAACAACATGCGAATGGAAAGGTTGATGAACTTCAGTCGCACGACTGAGGTGTGCGAATAGCTAAACCGCACGACTGAACCATGCGTATGAGTTCAGTCGCACGACTGGTGTAACCGCATGAGTTTACATACGCAAGAGTCTAGTCGCACACTTAGGCGTACGTATGGGGTCATTCGCACGACTGGATCTCAGTCGCACTGCTCATTCGCACGACTTGATCTCAGTCGCACAACCTCATTCGCATGACAGAACAGAATGTTTTCAAGTCCAAGTGATTCAAGACATCATTAGCCAACAGATACTAATGTTTATTTTCATTGTGTAACAGATTGCGAGTCGCTGGACCATGAGTACTAAGCACAACATTTGTGCCCATCTGGATCTGACATCCATAAATGCTTCAGACTTCTCTGGCATTATCACCTTCCTGAGGAGATCGAGGATTGCTCACGCTATATCTGCTCCATGTACTCCGTATCGTTCTATACAGCAGGCATTCTGGGAAGGTGCATTAGTTGACAGATCTTCTGAGCCTCATTGTATCAGGAGTACTATCTTTGGAGAGGCTATTGAGATTATTGAGGAGGATCTCAGGATTGTGCTGCAGTTGGGGGACATAAACGCAGAGGATGTTTTATACGAGCTAAGTACTCTTGGGACATAAACGCAGGGGTGCTCAACAAGAGCAACCTGTGTCCCCAGTTCAAGTACCTTGCTCACGTACTGCTGAAGTGCATAGCGTCCAGGAAGGGAGGATTCGATGAGCTATCAGATCAGATCCAGAACGCCTATGTAGCGTTGGTGCTGAACCATCCGTTCTGCTTCTCCAGGATGATCTTCACCTATCTAGTGGAGAACATTTAGGGGAAAGGGAAGGAGGGCTTCTGCATGTACCCCCGATTCATGCAGATGATCATTGACCAGAAGCTCCCTTCCTTGCCAAAAGAGAAGAAAGATGCTGTGATGCTTGAGGTGATGGATGATACCATCTTAGGCCGGAAGAAGGTGTACAGGGGGAAGCAGGTGAAACCCCCTGTCAGGAGACTGTTTGGGCATCTGGCCCGTGAGGATTATGTGGCGCCGGCTCAGAGGAAGTGGCGCCACGATGACAGTGATTCAGATGTTGAGCAGATTGCTCTACCCTCTGATGACTCTGATGATGATGATAGCGGGGATGCTGGAGATACCATGCCCACTCGACCGAGGGGCACAGCTACTGATAGTACACCTCCAGTATCTGCCCCCACTGAAGATATAGCAGAGTCGGCTGGGTTTCACCAGGATTTTATATCTGGTGAGGATTATGAAGAGTCAGACGAAGAACCTCTGGTGCGTACAGTGGGCAGCAAGGTGGTTGCCACTGAAAGAGGTATTAGGGCGGTTGGTGAATGCCAGGGGGAGTCCGGGGATGCTGCAGTTGCTGATACATATCCTTCATATACCCCGGACCCACCCAACAACCAAGGGGGAGCATCCTCCATAAAGGGAACTAGAAAGAAGAGGATGGCTCAGCCTCATGGCATGAAGAGCAAGAGAAGAAGGTTTACCTTGATCACCACCATAGCCACCACCACAGCCACCACCACAGCTCCTACCACCACTACCATACCCTCTACTACAGTCACCACACCACCCACCACTACATATATCCCATCCACCACCATATCATTTACACCTACATCACCACACTATCATCTAGACCTAACCCAATCTCCACCACCACCACCACTAGCCACCAAGCCGGGCCATCATCACATCCCACCCATCTATATGGATCACCTCTACCTCCCATTGGGGTAGAGGAACAGCTATCAGCGCTGAACCGTATGGTTATGCGTCTGCTAGCAGCCGATGACGAGAAGACTGCGTAGATTCGTCAGCTGGTAGATCTCACAGCTGCACAGTCCCAGCAGATCTCTCAGCAAGCTCAGCTGATTGAGCACCAGGCACGGCAAATGGCTGCTCAGAGCCAAGAGATTACCCAACTCTAAGAGCATAGAGTCATATCAGCAAAGAAGATTGAGGAGTTGGAGGATGCCAAAAAGACTATCATGCTCAAGCTCAAAGGAACTAAAGATGAGCCTCTGAAGATAAAGGAAGGAGATGGTGATGATGATGGTGATGATGATGATGAGGATGAGGATGAGGATGAAGATGAAGAGAGTGATGATGATGAAGGGAATGAGGAAGAAAAGACAGAGGATAAGCAGGAGGATGATGATGATGAAGGAGGAGATGCAGCTGCATCTGCCTCAGCTCAGGGTCAAGAAAGACGATCAAAGAGAAATCAAGACCAACGAGCTTCTCCTTCTGCCTCACCTAGTGATGATCCAGCTATTCAAGACAAAAGTAATGATTAGATGTTTATGTATTTGATAGCTTTTGTCCTTGAATCATGTATTAAACTCATGTATTTGATGTTTATATTATGATTAATGTATTTCTGTCTTGATTATTAACTAATGTTTGATGTGTTACATGTTTAAATCAAGCAGATCCAAACTATCAAAGGGATGAATTTGATGTTGCTCCCCTTCAGCAGGTCAAGACTCAATTAACTATGATTCTTGATCTGCAAGGGATCGTCAGGAGATCAGTGAGTTATACCCCTGAAGAAGGGGAAATAATTCATGATCTTACAAATGAGCAACTAGCTGAGATATTCAAGCTGAATCCAGATAAGATCATTAAGGATGCTCCAACTTGTGAGTCTACCAGTGACGAAAAGCTGAATGACATTGATGAGATAGAAATCGAAGACGTCACAGCAGAGCATTATCCTTAGTATGCTGACAACGAGGGAAATGTGGTCCCCAATCTGGGTGAATCTCTAGTCAGTGATACATTTGAGGTATTGGATCAGATGGAGCAGGAGTCTGAGAAGACTGAAGGAAAAGCCCAAGCCTCAAACGACGATGTTGATATTAGAAAGGTAGAATGGGCTGCATGTTTCAAGGAAATCCGAGCCCAACGCGCTGCTCCTAAACAGAATGTCTACACCAAACTCTACAAAGTGAAGAAACATCATAAGGTGTCAGGCAGGATTATTGCGTGGGCACATTTTGAAGATCTTAATGTCTATGCCATAAAGATGGAGAAGGGCATAGAGTACTTTAGATTTCCACATGATCTAAAGACTCTACCTGGTTTTGAGCTCAACCAGCTAGCGAAATTGAAGCTACTATATGTTGACCCAAGGAAAATGTCAGGTTGGTTTGAGGCTGCTCTGAAGAAAGAGTACCACACCAGGTGGGTCAACTTCAAACCTCAACAACCTACGAGGTTTATCAGACGTTCTGAAGTTGATCCCATCACTGGTAAGCCCAAGATAGTGCTGAAATGGAGTCCCCCAAGAACAATGTCAAGAATCCCTCTCAGGGAGATGCCACAGGACTTCACTCCACACTTTAAGTGGTGGTACTATGATTGGAGAACTGGGGAGGAGGTCATAGTTCTAAATAAAGAGGGACAAATGGATATAATCAGGGTGTTTGACCCAATGTAGCTCACTAACTTGTCTGCTAATGATGTTTACACATTATACAAGTGGCCACTATTCTATGACATGCAAGATATTGTACAAGCCCTCCAATTCCAAAATATCATAAGACTCTGCTTTGCGTTTGAGATACACGCAGGAGTCACAAGAGAGGAAAAGTACAAGAAGTATGAGGAGGTGATGCAGAAGGTAAGACATTAGATAGATCTAGGTCCAACGGGGAGATTGTTGATACATATGTACCTCGATCCTGATATGAATGTAATATGTCTTGTTTGTCTTACACTTATGTAATGGTTGGGATATTAATGAAATGAGAATGTTTGTTTGTGATTTACAATGTTTAATATTTCATTAATGAGTTGATATTAAATTGGTTATATAGGTTTGTGATTGTTTGAATTAATACACATAATGTTATATTAATGAATACATTCAAACTTAACAACATGAAGTTCTCATGCGAATGGCCCATGCGAATGGACCATACGCATGAACAATTTCAGGCGAATGACTCAGTCGCACGACTGAACCAGTAGATTGGATCAGTCGTATGATTGTAACATGAGATTGGCCCAGCCGCGTGACTGAACACTCAGTGGTGTGGATGAATCAACCGCATGGCTCAATCGCACGACTGAACCATACTAATGGTTCAGTCACACGAATGAGCAACCGTAACCTATAAATACAATCTAATTCGTGGAAAAACGTAAGCATTCATTCCAATTCGACTCCAGACATACCCTAGCCGTCTAGAAGCCTCCAAGTTCATACTCCAAGTTCATAGAACGCTGTAGATCGATTCCTAATCGATTCTTAACGTTAGATTCAATACCTTATTGTTTCTACGTGCGTTCTCACTGATTGGATCGCCAATCAAATAGGATTCCGCACTATTTGGTTTGGTTAACACGTTAATCAGTTGGTGTTTCGTTCAAATACCAGATCCTAACAAAAGCTTGTAATCTGCTTATAAATGGTTTATAAAACTCTGAATAACCTATTTTGAAAGTTACAAAATGATTTTATTATAACATAATAGCCTTCATAAGATTAGTGCGCATTTCAGCATCTTATGTCTTGTGCTGCTGTTTTGACTTATTTACGGGTTTTCATAAATATGTTTCTAAACAAAAGTTGTCCGGAAGACTCTGAACTAGTTAATCGTAAATTTTTATAATTTTATGAAACCGTTTGCTATTTAGAAAACGTGTTTAAACATGTACCAAATATTATGTCCAGAATTTAAAATTGGTGCAATAATCCTTTTTCAATCCGCCTTTCGTTCTGGTATTCTCTAAACATCCTAACTTCTTGTAATGAATTCTAATGTCAAGCTATTGTTTCTTTTTATCCTTTAGGACATCACCTTTGACTTTTGAACAATCCAAGCTTTCTTATGAACCCTACAACCATCGTTAGACAATATGAGTGTTCCATACCCCGATTTCATTTTTATTACACACCTTTTGGGGTGAAACATGTTAACCGTATAAATGCATACTTGTAAAATATCTTAATACTTGTAATGCACGTGCAATTCATCTTATAAACATTGTCATGTGTTAGATCTAGGATCAATAAATCTAGCTCATTTTGTATAGGCTTAGAACTTTAATCAAAACTTGTAATGAATATATGTAATTAATTATTTGATGTATGCATTATGTATATATAGTTAACCCATATGTGTGTTGATTTATGTGAATGATTGCAGGTACAAACATTATAATTGGTGAATTACATTGATTAAGTGTAAGAAACATCTACGGATGAACATTTTGTTCTTCCGTAGATATGTTTCTTACAATAACAAACATCCGAAGATCCTGTGCGGATCAACAACCAGCTCTAGAGATCAAGTGAAAAAGTTAATCAAAGAGTTCAGGTGAAGACTCCTTCGTAAGACAAAGTACCTTCGGAAGACATTACCTTCGGAAGAACAAATTACCTTCAGAATAACAAACTACATTCGGAAGACCATTTAAGCTGCGAAGTCCAAACAATTGGCAAACACAAATTACCTTCGGAAGACCATAAATAAGGGTACTAGGTTTCACATCAAAGGACGAACACCAACACACGAGCAACCATATGGCAAACACAAACATCACATCGATTCACACAATCAATCAAACATAAACCCTAGCAGCCGTCACATCAACATCAACACATTCAAAGCATTTATTGTTTATATCATTCAATATTTATTCATCTGTAATCAATAATCAATTTTAATGAAATACGTTTGAATCAAATCTTGTTTGCTTATTAATTGCGTTCATATCATTGTGTTCGTCATAATCATTATTCATTATATTTGATATTTATCTATCAAACAATTAAACAAGGTTAATCTTGATTCCAGCAAACATTAACTTGATTTCCTTTAACATTGATAATTCCTAATTGCGATCCTTGGATTCACATCATGGTTATTTGAGATAATGGTGAGCATTATATGATAGCCATCTTGTAAAAGCAATCATTAACTATTCCTAGCCTACCGACGTCATAGATCTATGGGCTTGACAAGCTTTTTTGGTGCTAAAGCCGAGGTTATTGCCTGCTCCTGATGACGTATTCTTGTTCATCATGGGAACCAAGTACACTTAGCTAATCGTATATCTTATTGTGGCCAATCTTTTGTCAAGGTTTGATTGTATCATTATGCTATCTATATATTCTTGCATTATTTCTTAACCTATGACTTGAATTGCCTAATAAAATTTGTTTATATACGTATGTTCAAAATTCATGGAAAGTCACCAACATCATATGTTGACCATATTTTTAACATGTTTCAGGATGTGTAACAACCAAACCTCTAGGTCATAATTCTAACCTTTAACCTCCTGTATCATTATCCATATAATTAATATTAATATTAATATTATTATTATTAGTATTAGTGTTATTATTGTTACTCCTATTATTTTCATTTTTATTATTTCATGTGCCATTTGAAATGTTTTAGCTAAGTCTTGCCTTAGCGTAGAATAACTTCGTGTTCCTAGAAATCCAATTAGTCACCCTTGCAATTCAATATCTTAACTGGAACAATTAAATGTGTGCACTCACACATCATTCACGGCCAAATGCATGCATGCACACTTGATACTTAAAACACATTGAACTAGAACTACCACCTAAAATACTAAATTAAACTACACTACATAATAACATTTACACAATAAAAATTAAATTAAAAATACTCCCTAAAAAGCCAAAAGCGATCGCCCCATGACCACCTATCCCCTCCCATTTGCTCCACTTAACACTCCACCCTCTTATCCTCCACTCTCCTTACATGCAAATCCATTTTCAAACTCTCACTCTCTTCTCTCTTCTCTCGGTTTCATTCAGTAGAAAACACACACACCGCACCACAATCCTCTCCATGTCAGCCTCAATTCAAAGTGTAGCACCAAACCATCATCGGCCGAGTCCAAGCAACCGAGAAAGTGGCATCTTGAGAGCTTTCGGTGCACGGTTCATAGAAGTTCGAGATACTCCAGCTTTGTTCGAGATTCTCCAGCCTTTGTTCGAGATTCTCCTGCTCATCTTGTCCTTCTAAACTCTACAAAACGTGAACCATTCAAGTGTAAGCATCAACACACCCGAACTAAGCTATGTCATGTGTTATTCCTTCATTTATTTACCAAAATCCTTACTTTCTTTGTTCTAGCAGAATCTTGCTGCCATCATCTCGTTCTTGAGGAGATTTTAACTTCACAAGAGGCACCTCACACATTAAATTGGTCATTCTAAGGGTGGAACTCGAGATACACCATGAAACCCCTCTTTTTGGGTGATTTTGGCATCATCGAACTTATGTCTTGGATTCTCTGAAGCAAAGCTTGTAATCTGCTTATAAATGGTTTATAAAACTCTGAATAACCTGTTTGGAATGTTACCAAATGATTTGGTAATGTTTAAGCTCGATCTATGATGTTTTACACATGTGTAAATGGCTAAAATGATGAATTCTCTTAACTACAAGCTTATTTCATGGTTACATGTTAAATCCGTATGTTAGAGCTATATTTCAGTAAGTTTTGAGTTATAGGTGTGTATAAGATAATGTTAATGGCCGAAAATAATAAATGTACGGACTTGTAGACATTTTGAGCTTATTTTTGGACCCGAAAGGTTGTAAAATGACCTAAAAATAAGAAAAATTAGAATATAACCATGTTAAAAAGAATTCCAGGCTAAAAAATGGTTAACAAAGTGGTATGAATCAGATTTGTTAAATAAATGGTCAAAGAATAATTTAAATGGAATTTCTACCTAAAAACGGGTCTTAACCGGGTATCTTTTGGAAGAAAATCTTAGAAATAAAAGGATAAACCTAAAATCTATGAAAACCATGTTATTTCAGTAAGTTGGGAACCTTAAGTCTTAAAGACGGTGAAAAATTGTTCAAACACGTTTTTGCACGGTCGGTTTCAGGTAAAAACGCGTTTTATCGGGTCAAACTAAAAATTTAAGGTGAGTTTTATCGGTGAAAAATTGTTGAAACACGTTTTTGACACAATTTTTTTTTTTGAGCATGTTTCAGGTAATCCTTGATGAAGATCTGGCTTTTGCAGAAGACTTATGATGACCTAGCACCGTGACCCATGGCATTTGCTTTGATTAGTTTTAAAACATTTAGAACAAGTTAAATTTGGTTATTATGGAACAATTTGTACTATTGAATTATGTACTGGTATTAGGGCTAGACCTACTCCTAGCCCGGTTTCTTTTTAAAATATAATGCCATGTAATGTCATCTCCTTTTGTGGTCTTATGATGGTTAGTTTCCGCTTCCATATGTTGTTACTAGTCTGTCGTCCCACCCTACCTGGGCCCGGGGTGTAACAGGATGCTGTCTAGAGGATTTATTCATGCTCATATAGGACTTGGACCTAGATTAATTAAAGATTTTATTTTGTTATTTGAATCTTTATTGTATTGTAATGATTTATTTGTTTAGTATTATTCAATGAAAATTGCATTTAATATTATTTCAACTTATTAAATTCCATGAGCTATGAACAATCGAATCCTATTCGTCGCTTCGATGATTCCGTTGTCGGTCGGGGTGTGACAGATTGGTATCAGAGCCATGGTTATAGGGAATTAGGCTATTAGAAATAGAATGACCTAGACTATACCTAAGTACCCTTGCACATGGGGTGTGCCTTATATGCTTAAATATGATTATCTGGTTATATGCTTTACATGATATTTTCTTATACCTTGATTTTTATCAATGCATACACGATTCTCAAATTATATTCTAAGACATTGTATGCCTAAATTTAATGGTTTTTAAATTTCAAATTTTGAATTTTGAATTGTTATTCATGATTTTCAAATCTTGTTAAAGTTTGGGTCCCATAACTAAAATCATGTAATGGTGGAAGAGTTGGATGCCTGTATCTCGAGGTGTTCTGTCTAGGCAAGTTATTCATATAAATCCAAATCTCCGATGGATCTGTTTACCTTACCTGGGAACCCTTGGGGTGAGTGTCCGCTTATAGGTAAGCATGTCTTCATTAAGATTGTGGTTGACCTAATACTTTGATAAGTCAACGTATTTGCTTTGGTTTGTATACCAAATGTTTACCCTTGAAACATCTTGTTGTTATTTGGAATTGTCTTATCATTGATTTTGTTTCTAAAATTTAAGGCTCATAATCCAATTCTTGTAACGATTTTTAATAATCTTTTTGAATGACTTCCTATGAAACCGCTCTCATTCTGGAAACCCATTACAATTGATTCACTTTATTCGAACTGTATCTTTAATCTTAACGAGCATGACTTTATTATCGATCTTACACTGATTCAACTAGGCAAATCTCGATGTCATAGTAAGCATGAATTGGTTATCTAAGAATCATGCCTAAGTTGTGTAAGGCCCCGTTCCCGGGACGCTTACAGTTGATCATTCATCGAACATATAATATAAAATTACATTACATTAAGAAATCATTGCAGCGGAAACATTCAAAAATGACATCACATTTCATTATAAATACTTTTGCCAAATAATACATCATTATCCGGTTACAAAAGTTATGTTTGCATTACATCACAAAAGCTATATAATTGGATGCCATCCCAAAAGAGCTGAGTAGCCTCGCCGTGCCATCCTCAGCAATCATTACCTGCCAACTGGAAAATGTAATAAAAGTCAGCGTTGCTGAGTGAGTTCTAGTTTTATAAAATAAATATACTTTACTTTCATTGAAAACCATTCCTTTTATCATGCGATCATGCAACATACGTATACACAGATAATTTCATTATTATCTTTCATCTCATTCATTATCTTCCATTCTTTTCGTTCATTCTGTCTTCCGAGTCTTTTGCGACAACATGGTCGCTCACCTCAATGGCAATCTCAATGATTGCTCGCTATCCGAGTCTTTTGCACCCCTAAGGTTGCTCACCCCAATTGCCCATCACGATAGCAAGCTATCCGAGTCTTTTGCAACAGCAAGGTTGCTCACCCCAAGGCAACATCACGATAGCGCTTACTCGAGTCTTTTGCAACGGCAAGGTTGCTCACCTCATAGGCAATCTAATGATTGCACTTCATCCGAGTCTTTTGCGACACAAAGTCGCTCACCCCAATAAATATGCTTGCAAGCCTTTCTTTCGTTCATTCATCGTTCATTAATGCATGCATTCTTACTTCATGTTCCTCTTTCATTATCTTTCGCTTTACATTACATAATACTTCATTCATTCATTCATTCATTAGCATGACATGTAAAGCCACAAGAAAGATAAGCATACATCATAATACGGAACATATCATACACATTCATCATTATCATACAGGGCAATATCATACATTCATAATATGCATAAACATGCAACATCATCATCATCATGCCCTACGTGCTCTCTAAGGCCATAACATTCATCTTACATGCTCTTACGAGTTACTTTCCGTCAACACTTACATCTGCACCTTTCCCCCCGCAGGCCAGAAGTCAAACTACACATTCCTTTGAGTGTAACAGCCCTATTCGGGCGTATGGACACTCTTCAGTCGCATGGCCTCCATGCGACTGAACATCATGCGACTGGACCCATGCGGATGGTCATCTATGCGAATGAACATCCAATCGTGCGTATGGACCTCGTGCGACTGGGATTACTGCGAATGGGCACCTATGCGACTAACCTCATGCGTATGGACTCATGCGACTAAGCCTTTATGCGACTGAACCCTCAGTCGTGCAACCCTCATGCGACTGGACTCCCAGTCGTGCGACTGAACCCCAATCGTGCGAATGACCTTCAATCGCCCTCATTCGGCCGTATGGCCTTCATTCGGTCGCCTAGCCCTAGCTGATGCAGAATGGAGTTCATCCCGAACCCAATCTGCCATTTTCGGCCTCCAAGCTCATCCAAACCAATTCTAAGCCTAAATCAACCCTCCTGGACCTTAGGAATGCATACCTTAACACCATACAAGCACACCCAAGCCCGAAATCATACTCTAAACACAGCATACACATCACACCCAAATGGGTCAAACACACACACACATAAAAAACGGGTTTTGCACACTTTCCAGCCCCAAAATCAGTTGAAAACAAGTAAATGTGGGGTCCTAGAACTCACACAATCGAGCACAAAGACAAGAGCTTCGATTTGGCTTGCTACTCGACGAATTTGGACACCCGAATCACCCGAATCAACCCTTTTCTCCCTTTTTCTCTTCTTTCTCTCTTCTCTCTTCTTTGGTGGCTGAATTTTGTGAAGTGTGGGGAGAGTGGGCAGCCCTCTCCCTACACATATCACCACATTTCCCGACTTTTCCTTCGTTGGCGAGTTTGGTCCCTCGACTTTGGACTTTATTTCTTTTCTTTCTTCGTCGGCTTCAAAATAATAAATTTCCGGGTGTTACAAGTCCACCCCCCTTAAATAGGTTTCGTCCCCGAAACCTGTTATTCTTCGAACAAACGTGGATAATGTTGCCTCATTTCTTCCTCAGTCTCCCACGTCGATTCGGATCCCTTCCTGTGCTTCCACTGTACACGCACAAGAGGAACCACTTTATTCCTTAGCCTTTTCTCCTTTCGGTCGATGATTGCCACTGGTTGCTCCACGTAATTGAGCCGTTCATCTACTTCGATATCTTCCAATGGGACAATCATATCTTCATCTGCTAAGCACTTCCTTAGATGAGATACATGGAATGTCGGATGAATTCCACTTAACTCATCTGGTAACTCCAGTCTATAGGCCACCTCTCCTACTCGAGCAATGATTCGGAAAGGGCCTATATACCTTGGACTCAACTTGCCCCGCTTTCGGAAGCGAATGATACCCTTCCAAGGTGAGACCTTCAACATAACCCGGTCACCCACCTGGAACTCAATCGGTCTGCGTCGTTTATCAGCATACGACTTCTGTCTGTCTTTGGCTGCCTTCATGAAGGCTTTGATCTTCTCAAGCTTCTCAGTCGTAGCCTCGATTACCTCGACGCTTCCCAATTCCTTCTGACCAATTTCACCCCAACAAACGGGTGTTCTGCATCTCCTACCGTATAGCATCTCATATGGAGGCATGCCGATGCTGGCGTGATAGCTGTTGTTATATGAGAATTCGGCTAACGGTAGGTGGTCGTCCCAACTTCCACCAAAATCGATCACACATGCCCGAAGCATGTCTTCCAGCGTCTGAATGGTCCTTTCTGACTGACCATCAGTCTGGGGATGATAAGCCGTGCTGATATGTAACCTCGTCCCCATAGCATCGTGGAACTTCTTCCAGAATTTAGATGTAAACCGGGTGTCACGATCCGACACAATAGACACCGGTACACCATGACGAGTCACAATCTCCTTAATGAACAGATCAGCCAACCTCTCGGATGAATATGTCTCGCGGATCGGTAGGAAGTGAGCACTCTTTGTCAAACGATCAACTATCACCCATATGGCATCGTACCCTTTCGGAGTACGCGGTAGCTTTGTGATGAAATCCATGGTGATGTGCTCCCACTTCCATTCCGGTATATCCAAAGGTTGTATCTTCCCATACGGCTTTTGGTGCTCGGCCTTCACCTGTAAGCAAGTAAGGCACTTACTCACATACTCCACCACATCGCGCTTCATACCCGGCCACCAATAATCTCTCTTCATATCATGGTACATCTTCGTGGCACCAGGATGAATGGAGTACCGAGTCTTGTGAGCTTCATCCATTATCTTCCCCCGTAGATCCCCAAAACGAGGAATCCACACACGATCAAATCGGGTTCTAACACCGAACGTGTTTTCACCCAATTCTCCAACCAGACCTCTCATCCTTTCAGAGTTAAGATGATCTTCTTCCAGTGCCTCATCTTGAAACTCTTTAACCTGCTTCATCACATCGGAGGTTATGATCAACTGATAGGCTTTCACCCGGATCGGCTCGGGCCTCTCTTTCCGACTAAGGGCATCAGCCACCACGTTGGCCTTGCCCGGATGGTAGTGGATCTCACAATCATAATCCTTTATAAGTTCCAACCACCGCCTCTGCCTCATGTTCAAATCCTTCTGCTCAAAGAAGTACTTCAGACTCTTGTGGTCAGTGAATATGGTGCACTTCGTCCCGTAGAGGTAGTGCCTCCAAATTTTTAATGCAAAGACCACGGCTGCCAGCTCCAAATCATGAGTAGGATAATTGACCTCATGAACCTTCAACTGTCGGGATGCATAGGCTATAACCTTTCCTCTTTGCATTAACACACACCCCAACCCCGAGTAAGAAGCATCGGAATAAACTACCAGATCTTCACTTCCATCGGGTAGTGACAGAACAGGAGCTTGAGTCAATCTCGCCTTCAATTCTTCAAACGCCTTCTCTTGAGCTTGACCCCATACAAACTTCACATCTTTTCGGGTCAACTTGGTTAGTGGAGAAGCAATCTTAGAGAAGTCTTGAATAAATCTTCTGTAGTAGCCCGCCAAACCCAAGAAACTGCGAATCTCGGATGGCGTCTTTGGCGACTTCCATTGCATAACCGCCTCCACTTTTGCCGGGTCCACCATAATCCCATCGGGATTCACCACGTGACCCAAGAACTGAACTTCGCGCAACCAGAACGCGCACTTGGAGAATTTCGCATACAACTTCTCCCTTCTCAACGTCTCTAGAACCTCCCGAATGTGACCGGCATGCTCTGCTTCGCTCCTCGAGTAAATCAGGATATCATCAATAAACACGATCACTGATTTATCCAACATAGGCCGACACACACGGTTCATCAAATCCATAAAAGCAGCTGGCGCGTTGGTCAAACCAAAGGACATGACAAGAAACTCGTAGTGACCATAGCGCGTACGGAAAGCTGTTTTAGGAATGTCTTGCTCCTTCACCTTCAACTGATGGTAACCAGATCGAAGATCTATCCTTGAAAACCAACTGGCACCCTGAAGCTGATCGAACAAATCATCTATCCTCGGTAAGGGGTATCGGTTCTTCACTGTCAACTTGTTTAGCTCGCGGTAGTCGATGCACATCCTCATACTACCGTCCTTCTTCTTTACAAACAGGACCGGAGCACCCCAAGGAGAGATACTCGGTCTAATGAACCCCTTATCAAGCAACTCTTGCAACTGCTCCATCAACTCCTTCATCTCGGTCGGAGCCAACCGATACGGTGCCTTGGCAACAGGTTGGGCACCCGGTATCAAATCAATCTGAAACTCAATCTCTCTGTCAGGTGGCACTCCTGATAAGTCTTCCGGGAACACGTCTGGAAAGTCACACACAACTGGTACATCGGCTAGTTGTGGTGTTGGCGTATCCACATCCTTCACATAGGCCAAGTAGGCACTACATCCACGCCTCATACACTTTCCCGCCACCGCCATCGAGATCACTTTCGGAATCGTAGTAACCCGATCACCATACACTGTCACTGAACTACCGTCAGGCGCCAACAACCGAATCATCTTCTTGCGACACACAATGTTCGCCTCGAAGTCCGCTAACCAATCCATCCCAAGAACCAAATCAAAACCACCTAAGGCCATCACAAACGGTCTAACCGGAACTTATGACCCTCGAGCTCCACATCACAGTTCTCTATCATCTCAGAAATCCTGGTAGACTTACCTATGGCAGTTTCTACATCGAAGGGCGCGTCAACACATCTACTACTAACAGGCAGCTTAGCACAAAAAGCAGCAGAAATAAAACTCTTACTAGCACCCGAATCAAATAACACAGAAGCTAAAGTTTGGTTCACCAGAAACGTACCGGACACGACATCAGGGTCCGTTCTAGCTTCCTCCTGTGTCATGGTGAATGCCCTGGCGCTCGCCCTCGGTCCGTCACCCCCCGTCTTCTTTGCCCCTGAACTCTCAGCCCTCGGCTTCTTACAATCTTTGAGCATGTGACCCTCTTCGCCACAGTTGAAGCATCGGACCGCACGACAGTCCTTTGCCATGTGCCCCGCCTTTCCACACCTGAAGCACAAGTTCGATCCAAACCTGCACTCCCCGCTATGCTCCCGTCCACATTTACCACACCTTCTCGATCCCGCACCAGACATAACCACACGGCGATCATCCACCCGTGCCTTCTTATTACCCATCGAGGCATTGCCCCGACCAAATCTTCTTCCCTGCCAGCCTCGTTCACCACCGCTCTTTCTGCCACCATCAGTCACCACCACCGTCCTCTCATCATACAATCTTCCCGCCAAATCCACCGCCGACCTAAACGTGCTTGGCCGGGCGGCGATCATGTGCCTGCGAATATCCGCCGGCAAACCCTGTATATACCTCTTGATCTTTCGGGAAAGAGGCGTCACTTGATCCGGCACCAGACGTGCCATCTCGTTGAACTTTGTGGTGTACTGTTGGTGTGTCATGGTTCCCGCCTCCAGTTGCAGAAACTCCCTTTCAACCTTATCCATTTCCCGATGAGGACAAAACTCCTCGATCACCATCTTCTTCAGTTCGGGCCACCTCATTCGACCGATCGCCCGATTACCCTCTGCTTGGACAATGTTGTCCCACCAGCATAGTGCCGAGTCCACGAAGGAGTGGGTGGCAAACTTGACTTTCTGATCTTCTCGGCACTCGCTGATGTCGAGAACAGCCTCCATTTCTCTCACCCATCGGTGAGCAGCAGCAGCATTACCGTTACCATCAAAAGTAGGGGGCTTGCATCGCATAAACACCCCGTAGTTACAGCCTCGTGCCACCTCTCGCACAGGCTCCTCTTCCTCTTCATCCTCATTATCGGAGAAAATCGTTTCAGGCTCCGGTTGCTCCCCCGAGGCCCGGTTTCTCTCCTTCCTTTCCCCTTCCTTCACAGCTTTGATGACTTCGGTCACCACAGACGGTAAGATCGTCTGCATGACCTGATGCACTTCCTCAACAACAGCCTCCTTTACCGAGGCCCTCAAGTTCGCACTCTCATCCCCAGCTTCTGGATGAGGAGTCTCAGGTTCTGCAGGAACCTCTTTCTCAGCTCTAGGCCTTCCTCTCTTAGGGCGTGGTTCAGCAACAGGGCCATCACGGCCTCCACCCCTAGAAGCTCTAGAAGATCTACCACCAGCCATTCTCTAACACACTGAAAGATTCAAACACCAACACGGTCATTCAAGGAAACAACTCAGTTTATGTCAAGTATAGTAAGTCCCTAATTACAGTGGCCAGTTGTGATTAGCCACTTACTGTACTCTTCATACCCCAAGTATTACCTGTCCTGACTACATCAGTATTCAAATCTACATACAACACATAACATATACCATGCGCACATAAACCGGTTAACTTTAAGAAAATACCTGATGGCACGCAGCTACTCAGTTTGGCATCCCATTCCCCATTCGTCCCATTCTCAGTTTAAGTTAAGGTTTATTTTGAAAATTTACCCATTTCACTTAAACTTTGGCTCTGATACCAACTTGTAAGGCCCCGTTCCCGGGACGCTTACAGTTGATCATTCATCGCACATATAATATAAAATTACATTACATTAAGAAATCATTGCAGCGGAAACATTCAAAAATGACATCACATTTCATTATAAATACTTTTGCCAAATAATACATCATTATCCGGTTACAAAAGTTATGTTTGCATTACATCACAAAAGCTATATAATTGGATGCCATCCCAAAAGAGCTGAGTAGCCTCGCCGTGCCATCCTCAGCAATCATTACCTGCCAACTGGAAAATGTAATAAAAGTCAGCGTTGCTGAGTGAGTTCTAGTTTTATAAAATAAATATACTTTACTTTCATTGAAAACCATTCCTTTTATCATGCGATCATGCAACATACGTATACACAGATAATTTCATTATTATCTTTCATCTCATTCATTATCTTCCATTCTTTTCGTTCATTCTGTCTTCCGAGTCTTTTGCGACAACATGGTCGCTCACCTCAATGGCAATCTCAATGATTGCTCGCTATCCGAGTCTTTTGCACCCCTAAGGTTGCTCACCCCAATTGCCCATCACGATAGCAAGCTATCCGAGTCTTTTGCAACAGCAAGGTTGCTCACCCCAAGGCAACATCACGATAGCGCTTACTCGAGTCTTTTGCAACGGCAAGGTTGCTCACCTCATAGGCAATCTAATGATTGCACTTCATCCGAGTCTTTTGCGACACAAAGTCGCTCACCCCAATAAATATGCTTGCAAGCCTTTCTTTCGTTCATTCATCGTTCATTAATGCATGCATTCTTACTTCATGTTCCTCTTTCTTTATCTTTCGCTTTACATTACATAATACTTCATTCATTCATTCATTCATTAGCATGACATGTAAAGCCACAAGAAAGATAAGCATACATCATAATACGGAATATATCATACACATTCATCATTATCATACAGGGCAATATCATACATTCATAATATGCATAAACATGCAACATCATCATCATCATGCCCTACGTGCTCTCTAAGGCCATAACATTCATCTTACATGCTCTTACGAGTTACTTTCCATCAACACTTACATCTGCACCTTTCCCCCCGCAGGCCAGAAGTCAAACTACACATTCCTTTGAGTGTAACAGCCCTATTCGGGCGTATGGACACTCTTCAGTCGCATGGCCTCCATGCGACTGAACATCATGCGACTGGACCCATGCGGATGGTCATCTATGCGAATGAACATCCAATCGTGCGTATGGACCTCGTGCGACTGGGATTACTGCGAATGGGCACCTATGCGACTAACCTCATGCGTATGGACTCATGCGACTAAGCCTTTATGCGACTGAACCCTCAGTCGTGCAACCCTCATGCGACTGGACTCCCAGTCGTGCGACTGAACCCCAATCGTGCGAATGACCTTCAATCGCCCTCATTCGGCCGTATGGCCTTCATTCGGTCGCCTAGCCCTAGCTGATGCAGAATGGAGTTCATCTCGAACCCAATCTGCCATTTTCGGCCTCCAAGCTCATCCAAACCCATTCTAAGCCTAAATCAACCCTCCTGGACCTTAGGAATGCATACCTTAACACCATACAAGCACACCCAAGCCCGAAATCATACTCTAAACACAGCATACACATCACACCCAAATGGGTCAAACACACACACACATAAAAAACGGGTTTTGCACACTTTCCAGCCCCAAAATCAGTTGAAAACAAGTAAATGTGGGGTCCTAGAACTCACACAATCGAGCACAAAGACAAGAGCTTCGATTTGGCTTGCTACTCGACGAATTTGGACACCCGAATCACCCGAATCAACCCTTTTCTCCCTTTTTCTCTTCTTTCTCTCTTCTCTCTTCTTTGGTGGCTGAATTTTGTGAAGTGTGGGGAGAGTGGGCAGCCCTCTCCCTACACATATCACCACATTTCCCGACTTTTCCTTCGTTGGCGAGTTTGGTCCCTCGACTTTGGACTTTATTTCTTTTCTTTCTTCGTCGGCTTCAAAATAATAAATTTCCGGGTGTTACAAGTTGTTGCTATGAGAAGCTCATTTGGATTTCTCTTCCATCCAAAAGTGTCTAAAACATCATTTTCATTGTCGTCAATTTGAGTTTTATATTGATTTTGTGCCTTGTACGAATATGTGACAAAACCAATCTATCGTCGTGTATCATTTGAAATGCAAAAGCTTGCAAACCAAAAGTCCAATCAAAGTGATGATTTTATCCACTTGCCACCTAAAATCATAAATTATGAAAACTCAAACATAGCTAAAACTCATTAAGTTTATACGTTCCCCATAGTTCACTTTCGAATATAAAACAAAATCCAAATATTTCTTTAATCAGCCGGTTCGTGATTAAATTTCGGGACGAAATTTCCTAAAGTAGGGGAGACTGTAACATTCGGCCCATTTTCAAACTATAAACCCAAACCCAAACCCGTTTGAGTCAATCTTGTAAATCAAATTTATTCTTTAGTCATTTTATATATTTTTATGTTTCAAATATAATAAATGTGTCACTTAATCAATTTAATTTAATCTTATAATTTCTAAAATAAATTTTATAAATTTTGAAAGGTTGTTAATATTTATACGATTTAAAATATTCAATCAAATAAATAATCAAATTGTAAAAATTTTGTGAGATTTATAAAGTCTATAAAGATTTTATAAGAAAATAAGTTGATTAAATTAAAATTAAGGTTTTAAAAAATTAAAAGTTTAAATAGTAATTATTCTTTTACCTATTTATTTTATTTTATCTTATATTTATTTCAAATTCCAGTCATAACCCTCTTTCAAAAGACTTGTAACTCAACAATAACACCCTTCATAACCACCTCCTAACCTCAAACTATAAAAGTATGGTTTAGGGCGCATTTTTCATTTGCTTATTCTCTAAAGATCTCACTCACAAACCTTTCATCATCCTTTGTTTATGATCAATTTCAAGAATTTTCTTTTACAAGTAGTTTCAAGAATTTTCTAATACTAAGTAATCTTATATTACTTATATATTATGCATTTCTATATTCTTTCAATCATCTTAACATCAAATTCTTCTCATGTTCTTACTTTTATTCTTTCTTCTATCAAATCTCTTTTTATTTTAATCATTATCATTTGATCATTAACCTTTTAACATTCACTAACCTTATAACAATCACTAACATTCCTAAATCAAGCTAAGTACACGCTAACATAAACAAAGAATCCCGTTTGCATATGGACGGCTATGCCACCACATTCGGTTATTCCACAAGATTGTTTCTCTAAATGATGGCTATGACAAAGTCTTGGAATATTTTTATAACTCAAATGAAGTCTAATATACCATATATCGACATAATAAATTTAATCTAACCTGTTTCACGCTTTAGCAATTTTAAAAGTGCACAGAAGTGCCTTACTAAATGTTGGCAGAGTATAGTGTGACTTCAACTAATTATAACTTTGTCATAACAAATAAAATTTAAGTAAAATAAGACTCCAATATTAATTTCATTGAATTCTCTTTTCAATGACAGTTTATACATTTTCAAACTCAATCGAACGGCTCAACAATTGCCTTCATAAGATAAGTGCTCATTTCAGCACCTTCTGTCTTGTGCCGCTGTTTTGACGTATTTACGGGTCTTTTCATAAATATGTTTCTAAACGTAAGTTTTCCGGGAGACTCGGTACTAGTTAAGACTAAATTTTTATTATTTTATAAAACCATTTGCTATTTTGAAAACGTGTTTAAACATGTACCAAACATTTTGTCCAGAATTTAAAATTGGTGCAATAATCATTTTTCAATCCGCCACCTTTCGCATTTTGGTATTCTTTGAACATCCTAACTTCTTGTAATGAATTCCAACCTCAAGCTAATGTTTTTTTATTCTTTAGGACATCAACTTTGACTTTTGAACATACAAGCTTTCTTATGAACCCTACAACCATCGTTAGACAATGTGAGTTTTTCATACCCCATTTTCATTTTTATTTCACACCTTTTGGGGTGAAAGATGTTAACCGTATAAATGCACACTTGTAAAATATCTTAATACTTGTAATGCACATGTAATTCATCTTATAAACTTTTTCATGATTATTTGAGATAATGGTGAGCATTATATGATGGTCATCTTGTAAAAGCAAACATTAACTACTGCTAGCCTAGCGACGTCATAGATCTATAGGCTTGACAAGCCTATTTGGTACTAAAGCCGAGGTTATTTCCGTCTCCTGATGACGTATTCTTGTTCATCATAAGAACCAAGTACACTTAGCTAATCGTATATCTTATTGTGGCCAATCTTTTGTCAAAGTTTTATTGTATCATTATGCTATCTATATATTCTTTCATTTTTCATAACCTATGACTTGAATTGCCTCATAAATTTTTTTATATATGTATGTACAAATTTCTGGGAACTCACCAACATCATATGTTGATTGTATTTTTTAACATGTTTCAGGATGTGTAACAACCGTCCTCTAGGTCATAATTCCAACCTTTAACCTCCTGCATCATTATCCATATAATTACTATTAATATTAATATTATTATTAGTATTAGTATTAGTGTTATTATTATTACTCCTATTATTGTCATTTTTATTATTTCATGTGCCATTTGAAATGTTTTAGCTAAGTCTAGCCTTAGCGTAGAATAAATTTGTGTTCCGGGAAAGTCAATTAGTCACCCTTGCAATTTAAAATCTTAACTGAAACAATTAAATGTGTGCACTCACACATCATTCACGGCCAAATGCATGCATGCACACTTGATACTTAAAACACATTTAACTTGAACTACCACCTAAAATACTACATTAAACTACACTACATAATAACATTTACACAATAAAAATTAAATTAAAAATACTCCCTAAAAAGCCAAAAGCAGCTGCCCCATGACCACCTACCCCCTCCCATTTGCTCCACTTAACACTCCACCATCTTTTCCTCCACTCTCCTTACATGCAAATCCATTTTCAAACTCTCACTCTCTTCTCTTAGTTTCTTTCAGAAGAAAACATACACATCACACCATTATCCTCTCCATGCCAGTCTCACATTCAAAGTGTAGCACCAAACCATCATCGACTGAGTCCAAGCAACCGAGAAAGTGGCATCTTGAGAGCTTTCGGTGCACGGTTCATTCAAGTTCAAGATACTCCAGCTTTGTTCGAGATTCTCCAGCCTTTGTTCGAGATTCTCCAGCTCATCTTGTCCTTCTAAACTCTCAAAATCGTGAACCATTCAAGTGTAAGCATCAACACACCCGAATTAAGCTATGTCATGTGTTATTCCTTCATTTATCTACCAAAAGCCTCACTTTCTTTGTTCTAGCAAAATCTTGCTGCCATCATCTTACTCTTGAGGAGCTTTTAACTTCACTAGAGGTACCTCACACGTTATATTGGTCATTCTAAGGGTGGAACTCGAGTTACACTATGAAAACCCTCTTTTTGGGTGATTTTGTCATCATCGAACTTTATGTCTTGGAATCTCCAAACCAAAGCTTGTAATCTGCTTATAAATGGTTTATAAAACCCTTAATAACCTGTTTTGAAAGTTACAAAATGATTTGGTAATGTTTAAGCTCGATCTATTATGTTTTACACCTGTGTAAATGGCTAAAATGATGAAATCTCTTAACTCCAAGCTTATTTCATGGTTACATGTTAAATCCATATGTTAGAGCTATATTTCAGTAAGTTTTGAGTTATTAGGTGTGTATAAGATAATGTTAATGGCTGAAAATAATAAAAGTATGGACTTGTAGACATTTTGAGCTTATTTTGGGACCCGAAAGGTAGTAAAATGACTTAAAATAAGAAAAACTAGAATATAACCATGTTAAAAATAATTCCAGGCTCAAAAATGGTTACAAAGTGGTATGAATCAGATTTGTTGAATAAATGTTCAAAGAATAATTTAAATGAAATTTCTAGCTAAAAACAGGTCTTAACTAGGTAACATTTGGAAGAAAATCTTGGAATTAAAAGGATAAACCTAAAATCTATGAAAACCATGTTATTTCAGTAAGTTTGAAACCTTAAGTCTTAAAGACGGTGAAAAATTGGTCAAACACGTTTTTGCACGGTCGGTTTCGGGTAAAAACGCGTTTTATCGGTTAAAACTAAAAATTTAGACTTCCAACCGAAAGAGCTTAAAAACTACATTCTAGGCAGATTATAAAACTTACTAAAAGTCCTTAAAATAATATTTAAATATTTAAGACTTAAAACTGTAGGATTTAATATTTTACCGTTAAAACCTTCGGTTTTACCGTAACCGGTAACTTAAAATATAAGTTACTAAACTCAAATCTAAATTCTAAAAAAATGAGAATTTAACTTAATAAAAATGTATTACTTAACTCCAAAAATTTGATTCTCCTATTCGTCCAGTTAAGAAAGGCGGCTTCGGGCGCCTTTGTTTTCTTTTTTGCGTTTGGGCTGGTGGAGAATGTGTCTATAGTTCTGGTATTCCTCCCTGCGATGATGGATCTCTTAATCCACTTATCCAGCCGTAAGGTTATGAATTTTTTGAAAAACGCTTCCTGCGCCGCTTAAGCTCGGGATCCCCTAAGACGATGATAGAGGGGCGAAGTCCTTCTCTGGCGAGGAGGACGAACATCTCCTTAGGCTATTTTGTAGGGAGCGACGGGATAGAAAAAGTAGCCGCGTGGGCCATAAAAGTCAACAAATGTAAGAAAACAAACATTAGTGTAGAAATTGTAAATTCTGAAACTTAGAGGACTAAAATGTAAATTCTGCCAAAACCTCTATAAACCGACCCCCTTGGACTAATAATCACTTGGTAAACTTAATCCAACTTGTATTAATGATCAAATGTCGTAAAACCTATTATTTTCCATAAAAAACCCTAACATTTTATAAAAGGAAACTTTTTTAATGCAATCCTTAGTAAATCTAAGCGAGTTGAACATTTAACCTTTTAACACACCTAGTACTCCTCTTATGACTTAAGAAATATTGCCTTATCAGTTAATCTTGTTGGTAGGGTGGTAGACTTGAAACTTTTCCGGTACTCGAAGAACCCGTTGCTTGAAACTTAAGGTGAGTTCTAGTGTTCCCATTTTACTACTGTTTTGGGATGAAACATGCTATGTTAAACTGAAATTTCTTATGCTCTCTTGTATGATAATTGTATGTTATGGAAAATATTAGAACTTGCTTTTACTTGTATCACGATCATTAATTCTTGTGTGAACCGCTTGTACTATATGGGTAGATCTACTTGGGGAATCCCCCGCACACAGTGCCTTCCTGTGATGAACGGGAAGGGTACCACACTGAGATCTTGCGGGGTCATTTGTGTCACGTGACAGGTTTTTATAAGATACTAGGGTGAACCATCCGGCAGGTATGGTCCACTGTTTGAGGCTCAGTTGTTCCTTCGAGATTAACCGGTATAACATAACTTTTGAAGAGGCTAGCCGGGGACTGAGTGAGGGGTTGATTGTGATCCCCCACAACAATGAAACTATGAATTTTTTAAATAAAATGTGGATTCTATTGAATCCTTTTGTTTTTAAACTATAAGCACTTGAATTCACCAACTTTTTAGTTGACACAATTTTCTTTTGAGCATGTTCCAGGTAACCCTTGATGAAGGTCTAGCTTTTGTAGAAGACCTATGATGACCTAGCGCCGTGACCCATAGCATTTGCTTTGATTAGTTTTAAAACATTTGGAACAAGTTAAATTTTGTTATTATGGAACAATTTGTACTGTTGAATTATGTACTGGTATTGGGGCTAGACCTATTCCTAGCCATGTTTCTTTTTAAAATATGTTGCCATGTGATGTCCTCTCTTTTTGTGCTCTTATGATGGTTAGTTCCGCTGCCATACGTTGTTGCTAGTGTGTGACGTCCCACCCTACCTGGGCCAGGGGTGTGATAGGATGTTGTCTACAGGAATTCTTCATGCTCATATAGGACTTGGACCTAGATTAATTAAAGATTTTATTTTTTTGTTTGTACCTTTATTGTATTGTAATGGTTTATTTGTTTAGTATTATTCAATGAAAGTTGCATTTAATATTATTTCAACTTATTAAATTCCATGAGCTATGAACAATCTAATCCTATTCGTCGCTCCGATGATTCTGTCGTCAGTCGGGGTGTGACAGATTGGTATCAGAGCCATGGTTATAGGGAATTAGGTTATTAGAAATAGAATGACCTAGACTATAACTAAGTACCCTTGCACATGAGTCCTCTCATGTATTTTGCATGCTTAGATAAGATTTTATGTGCCTTATATGCTTAAATATGATTAAATGGTTATATGCCATACATGATATTTTCATATACCTTGATTCTTATCAATGCACACACAATTCTCAAATCATATTCTAAGACATTGTGTGCCTAAATTTAATGGTTTTCAAATTTCAAATTTTGAATTGTTATTCATGATTTTCAAATCTTGTTAAAGTTTGGGTCCCATAACTGAAAACATGCAATGATGGAAGAGTTGGATGCCTGTATCTCGAGGTATTCTGTCTAGGCAAGTTATTCATATAAATCAAAATCAACCGATGGATCTGTTTACCTTACCAGGAACCCTTGGGGTGAGTGTCCCCTTATAGGTACGCATGTCTTCATTAAGCTTGTGGTTGACCTAATACTTTGATAAGTCAGCGTATTTGCTTAGGTTTTTAAACCAAATGTTTATCCTTGAAACATCTTGTTGTTATTTGGAATTATCTTATCATTGATTTCGTTTTCTAATATTTTAAGACTAATTATCCAATTCTCATAACGATTCTTAATAATTTTTTTGAATGACTTCCTATGAAACTGCTCTTATTCTAGAAAATCCCATTATAATTGATTCACTTAATTTGAACTGTATCTTTAATCTTAACGAGCATGACTTTATTATAGACCTTACACTGATTCAACTAGGCAAATCTCGATGTCATAGTAAGCATGAATTGGTTATCTATGAATCATGCCTAAGTTGTCTGCTTTGAGAAGCTCATTTGGATTTCTCTTCCATCCAAAAGTGTCTTAAATAATTTTCATTATCGTCAATTCGAGTTTTATATTGATTTTGTGCCTTGTACAAATATCTGACAAAACCAATCTATCGTCGTGTATCATTTGAAATGCAAAAGCTTGCAAACCAAAAGCCCAATTAAAGTGATGAATTTATCCACTTGCCACCTAAAATTATAATTATGAAAACTTAAACGTAGCCAAAACTCATTAAGTTTAAACGTTCCCCATAGTTCACTTTGAAATATAAAACAAAATCCAAATATTTCTTTAAATCACTGGTTCATGATTAAATTTCGTGATGAAATTTCCTAAAGCGGGGGAGACTGTAACATTCGGCCCATTTTCAAACTATAAACCCAAACCCAAACCCGTTTGAGTGAATCTTGTAAATCAAATTCATTATTTAGTTATTTTATATATTTTTATGTTTTAAATATAATAAATGTGTCACTTAATCAATTTAATTTAATCATATAATTTATGAAATAAATTTTATAAATTTTGAAAGATTGTTAATATTTATAAGATTATAAATATTCAATCAAATGAATAATCAAATTGCAAAGATTTTATGAGATTTATAAAGTCTATAAAAATTTTATAAGAAAATAAGTTGATTAAATTAAAATTAAGGTTTTAATAAATAAAAAGTTTAAATTGTAAGTATTCTTTTATCTATTTATTTTTTTTAAACTTATCCTTATTTCAAATTCCAATCATAAACCCCTTTTAAAAGCAAAGTTTAGGCCTCACTTTTCATTTGCTCATTCAATAAAAAACTCACACACAAACCTTTCATCATCCTTTGTTTATGATCAATTTCAAGAATTTTCTTTTACAAGTAGTTTCAATAATTTTCTAATACTAAAGTTATATTCTTTCAATCATCCTAACATCAAATTGTTCTCATGTTCTTACTTTTATTCTTTCTTCTACCAAATCTCTTTTTATTTTAATCATTATCATTTGATCATTAACCTTTTAACATTCACTAACCTTATAAAATCACTAACTTTACTAAATTAAGCTAAGTACACGCTAACGTAAACAAAGAATCCCGTTTGCATATGGACGGCTATGCCGCCGCATTCGGTTATTCCACAAGATTGTTTCTCTAAACGATGGCTATGCTAAAGTCTTGGAATATTTTTTTGTAACTGTTAGGTCTAGGTTCAGTAGATCTAGTTCATTATATATAGGCTTAGTACTTGAATTAATATCTATAAGGAATGTTTGTAATTCATTATTGTGTATGAATTAAATATATAGGTTAACCCGTTTATGTGTGTGTTGATTTATGTATGGTTGCAGGTACAAACATTATACTTGGTCATTTTATGAAATTGACCAAGTGTAAGAAACATCTACGGATGAACATTTTGTTCTTCCTTAGATATATTTCTTACAAGTAACTATACATCCGAAGATCCTCTGCGGATGAACAAGCAGAAGTGAAGAACAAGATTGCTTCGGAAGAACAAGATTGCTTCGGAAGAACAAGATTGCTTCGGAAGAACAAGAGTGTTTCGGAAGAACAAGATTGCTTCGGAAGAACAAGACTTCTGCGGAAGAACAATTCTTCTGCGGAAGAACAAATCATCTACGGAAGACAATATTCCTGCGGAGTCCAAACACTTGTATAAAACAAGTGTTTCGATTCAACAAGTCAACAAGGCAGTTATGTGAATCCCGAGAAATCCGATGATTCCTTAACTGAAACAAATCAAATCCCAAGAGATCCGGTGTTTCCTATAACTGAAACATCATTGTCTATATACATGGATCCTAGGTTTCAATTCAAAAATGATTGTTTTAGACGATTGATTGATCGACAACAGCAATAGCAATACGACAATCACTTCAAAGTCTCTCAATCAAACCCTAGCAGCCGTCACATCATAACATACTTTGATATCGTTCATTCATTATATTTGTAATTATTAACATGTTCTAATGAAATACTGATTAATCATTAATTGTGTTTTGTTACGTGTGTTCTTGAACATTTATTGATATTTAAAGGTATTTCAAACAATTAAACCAAATCAACGTTGATTCCGCAAACGTTGACTTGCCATCAACCGACACTGATAATACCTGTTTGCGATCCTTGTATTCACAGGTGGTATCAGAGCCAAGTGCTCATTGATCTAGATCGATTTATCTGTCAGTGTCAGTTGTGTTTAATTGATTTTAATTTCGTAGATTTGTCAGTTCTTACTAATTAGATCTACTGTTGTCGTTTAACCGCAATCGATTTAATTAACTTGTATTTATATTCAAATCAATTGAATAGCAGATCTTGTTAATCATTCTCATCAATTAACATCATGAGCAACTTCAGTGGATCATCTTACCAACCACCGAAGTTGGAAACAAAAGCAAACTTCAAGTCATGGAAAATCAAGTTTAGGAATCATATAAACTATACTGATTCTGACTTATGGGTATCCATCACTGAAGGTTCTTATATTCCACCCACTCTTGGGCAGGATTATAACGACAAAAATCAACCAATCAGTACCACAGATCTATCACCTGATGATGTCAAAAAGGTCAAAGTTGATATCAAAGCATACAGTTTGCTTAGTATGGCTTTACCTGAAGAGATATTGATCAGGTGTGAGAACTACAAAACAGCACACTCCTTATGGAAGATACTTCATACTCTCTACGAAGGGAGTGATGAGATAAGAAGCATAAGGAGAGACACCCTCAGGTCGCAATATGAAACATTTCATCATATTGATGGTGAATCAATTCCTCAACAACTTCATAGATTCATGCAGTTGGTAACTGAGATGAATATTCTGGAGTTGAAATACACCAGTGAGGAATTAAACAAGAAAATGCTCCACACTTTGCCAGAAAGTTGGAAGCAAACTGTATCCATGTTCAAGAACACTATAGATCTGAAATCAACTGGTCTAGATACTCTGGTTGCAAAAGTGGAAGCTCTTGAAATGGACTAAAAATCAAGAAACAAGAGTTTGAGAACTCATATCTCACCCTATCACTTCAAAGAAACAAATAATGTTGGAAGTGCATTTATTTCAAACAATGAAAGTGATAACTCTTGTGCTAGGAGTGATGATGAGGAGGAAGTTAGCTTTTATGCTTTTAAACCCTCAAAGAAATCATCTCAAGATAAGAATCAAAAGAATAAAGGAAGAATTGTTGATCGACAAGATACAACTGCAGCAACAGCTAAGTCTTCATGTTCAACCAATTAGTCAGAACCAATTACTGTGATATTGGACTCTGAAGAACAAAGAGCAGCCTTTGCAGCTTTTAGTTCCAGTTTTCAAGCATATATGGGAAGCTCTCTAATATCAGCAAATATCTGCCAACAAGACTTAGAAGAACTACCTCCTGATGTAGTGGAAGAAATGGACCTACAATGGCATATGGCCATGATTGCTTATAGAGCAAGGCAATATCTCAGGAGAAATAAGAACTTGGCATCAGCAAGTAAAACATCAAAGATTGGTGTTGACAAATCAAAGGTAAGATGCTTCAAATGCAATCTCTATGGACATTTCTCTAGAGAATGCAATCAACAGTCATATCCAGAGATGAGACAACATAAGCAGCATCAGCAACATCAGATTCAATCTCATCAACAATCAAATTCTCAAAGACCTCTGCACAGACAATCTCAACTGATCAATGCATCCCCACCTGCCACCAATGAATCAGCTGGACCTAGTAACTCAAAGGAGTCAGGGCTGATCATACTTCAAGATGGAACGTGTGACTGGAGTTTGTATGAAAAAGAAGTCTTGGAAGAGAATCAAGCATTGATGGCCCATATAGATCAAACAATTCCACCAATGGCAAGAGAGGTAAAAGAAAGGTTGTGTTCATCAATATGTGTTGAGAAAGTTGAACGCTATAGAGTCCATGCTCAACAGTTGGCTGACAAAGTAAAAGAAAATATGATTTTGAATGAATCACATGTTAGAGAACATAAATTGTATCAAATCAAAATTAACTCTTTGCAAAAGGATTTAGAAAAATTTGTTTCTGAAAACTATAGCCTAAAAGCCCAAGTTGAGCATCTGACCACTTCCTTAACAAAATCCATGGCTGATCATGCGTCAACTAAAGTGAAACTTCAGAAGTTTCAATTATCATCTCAGCAATATGAGAAATTACTAAATTCTCATATTGAATCAAAGAAAAGGTCTGGGTTGGGTTATAATGCTGTTGCACCACCTATAAATGATAATTACACATCTTTACCTACAACAATGACCAACACTCTATCAAATCATTTTGTGCCTAGCACCAAGTTTGAAAAAAAATCAACTCAAATCAAAATTAACGATGAAGCTGAGGTGAGTGAAACTGAATCCTCTGAATCAGAATCTTTAAATCAAAATGATTCAGAATTTGATTATGATAATTGTGATGACTTGGATGATTCTGATGAACATGATGTTGATCAAATAACCACTGGTAAGAATGTTAATATTAAAACACATATTCCAAAAGTGCTTGAAGAAACAAAGTTGCCATATCCTCCTAAACAAAGAAACATGCTGAAGACCATTTGCAAGAGAATAGCTCAATTGAATGAAGGTCTTCAAGAACTAAGTCAGCAACAAGACTCTTCCAAGAAATTGAAGGATGAATCTGCCATCACCGAGGAAAGAGAGAGATCCAAGGACAAAGGAAAGAAAAAGTTATCAGCAGATCATCAACGGAAAAAGAAAACTTCAGCAGATGATCTACGGAAGAGGAATTCGGTAACAATCAATCAGAAACATAAAGTTGAAAGAGAAGAAGCACATCCAAAGCTGAAGAAGAAAGAGAAACATCAAAAGTCAGCAAACCATAAGAATGATTCCGAAAAAGAATCAGATGGAAAATATTGCAAATGGTGTGACATGAGAAATCACAATACTGAAGAATGTTACTTCAGTAGCTACTGTTCTATTTGCAATATGAACAATCACATGACAGCTGAATGTTACTTCAACAAACATTGTGGCATCTGTAACAAAAATAATCATTCCACTCAGGAATGTTATTTCAACAAAAAGAACAAAACAAAAGGCACAAAGAAGAAAGAGTCTATAAGTCTGAAACGGATACTGACTGTGAAAAAGGTTCAAAATTGAAGAAGCCTGATCTGAAATCAAAGTCAAAATCAAAGGACAAAATATCATCAAGTGCTCATCCATTGCAGAAAAGAACAACTGGTCAGCAGTCAAAAACACCAGACAAAAGGGTAGATTTGACTGATAAGGAATCAAAGGATGATGATTCATTTTTTGATAAATTTGAAAAGGGAATTCAAATACCTCTTTCAAAAACAAAAGACAGTGAGACATTTAAAGTTTCATTATCAAAACAAAAGACTCAAACAAATGAAGTTCGTTTGAATCAAGCAGAAATTGAGAAACAAGAACCTACTTCATCAACATCCCATTCAGCAGAATCATCCTCATCTAAAACAAATCAAAATAAATCAACCAAATCTAAAACTGAAACTTCAAAACTTATTCATGAAGGAGTAAATATTTTAGACTCTGTTGACAAACCCAAGATCACTAAGACTTGGGTTGTCACTTCTAACTGATTTATTTCTGAATGTAGGAACAATATTGGAGAGCTGACAACAAGTGGTATATTGATAGTGGTTGTTCCAGGCATATGACAGGAAACTATTCTCTTCTCCATGATTTCAAACATTAAAATGCTTCTTATGTGGCATTTGGTGGGGATAAAATGGGAGGTAAAATTGTTGGTGAAGGGATGATAACAAGTGGTGTGCTCAAATTTGAGAAAGTAAATTACTGTAAAAATTTACATTATAATCTACTTAGTGTGTCTTAAATTTGTGATCAAAATTATAACACATTGTTTGATAATACTAACTGTTACATTCTTAAGCCAGGATTTATTATTCCATAAGATTGGATCCTCCTCAAAGCAGCAAGAAAAGGAAACACTTATGTTTTGGATATGAACAACACTTCACTCACAAAACATGAAACATGCCTTATATCTAAACTATGAGAAGATTTGTCTCAATTATGGCATAGAAGGCTTGTCCATTCTAACATGAAGAACATGAATAAATTGGTGAAAAATGACCTGGTCATTGGATTGCCAAACAAAGAGTTTCATTGCTCAACTCACTATTCTTCTTGTTACAAAGGAAAACAACATAGAGTGTCACATAAATCCAAGACTATCAATTCTAATACTACACCACTCAAATTGCTTCACATGGATCTGTTTGGTCCTACCAATGTAATGAGCATTGGAAAAAGGCAATATTGTCTTGTGATAGTTGATGATTTCACAAGATTCACATGGGTCTTTTTCTTAAAACAAAAAAGTGAAACATCAGAAACATTAATGGAATTTGTGATCAAGATTGAGAATCAACTTGATACAAAAGTAAAATTTTTAGGAGTGACAATGGTACTGAATTTGTCAATTTTGAATTGGATTCCTTTTGCAGGAACAAAGGTATTGCAAGACAATTCAGTGCACCAAGAACTCCACAACAAAATGGAGTTGCTGAAAGAAGAAACAAAACTCTGATTGAAGCAGCCAGAACAATGCTAGCTGATTCACAATTACCTATCACTTTTTGGGCTGAGGCTGTGAATACTGCATGCAATGTTCAAAACAGAACGTTAATTGTCAAAGAACATAACAAGACTCCTTATGAGCTCCTATTTAAAAGAAAACCATACATAGGATATTTGAAAGTCTTTGGATGTCATGTAACTGTTTTGAACATAAAAGAGTCATTGGGAAAATTTCAGAAAAAGCATATGATGGTTTCTTTGTTGGATACTCTTCAACATCGAAATCATATAGGGTTTATATTCCACAATATAACATTGTGGAAGAGACTCCTAATGTATCTTTTGATGAAACTGTATTTACAAAGTCAGTTAAAGGTTCATCATGGTTGTTTGACATAGATGCTTTATCTAAATCATTTAACTATGATCATTTGAACAATGCAGGATCTGATGAAGTATGTTATCCATTTGTTCCACCTCTTATGAATGAAGTAACCTTATCTGCTGATCCTCCAAGGATACCCCCATCCTCGGATGAAAACACTTCAGTAGCAGCAGATACTACATTTGGAAATGAACATGCTGCATCCGGAGATGTGAATGCAGTGCCTTCAACAGAACCAGGCTCTCAAGTGAATACAATAAACATTGGAAATGATTCATGTCCTCGTTTATCATCCGGAGAAGTTCCTACGGAAGAACAAAATGCTTCCAGAGAAGTTCCTACAGATAATCAAAATGCTTCCGAAGAAGTTCCTACGGAAGAGCAAAATACTTCCGAAGAAGTTCCTACGGAAGGGCAAAATGCTTCCGAAGAAGTTCCTACGGAAGAACAAAATGCTTCCGGAGAAGTTCCTACGGAAGAGCAAAACAAAACTGGAGATACTCCAGCAGCCCATACAAGAGATCTCATGATCATTCAACTCATGTTGAACATTTTGACTATTTCTTAAATTCTCAACCTGAGCTGAATCAGTGTGAGGCAATGGAAATGACTAACCTGGAATCATCTATACAAGTTGAATCAACTCCTTCAATGAGAATCCATAAGACTCATCCAATCGACAACATCATTGGAAATCCTGAAAAGAGAACTACAAGGAGTCAAAGTGGTACAGCCAACATTTGTCTCTTTAGTTGTTTTCTTTCTCAAGTGGTGCCTCCAAACATCACTGCTGCTTTAAAAGACAATAGCTGGATTGAAGCTATGCAAGAAGAGCTTCAACAGTTCAGAAAGCAAAAAGTGTGGTCTCTTGTTGATTTGCCTAAAGGTCAACATCCTATTGGAACAAGATGGCTATACAAAAACAAACTGGATGATCGAGGGATTATTGTAAGAAACAAAGCAAGGATGATTGCACAAGGATACACTCAAGAAGAAGGAATAGACTATGATGAAGTTTTTGCACCAGTTGCAAGAATTGAGGCCATAAGAGTGTTTCTGGCTTATGCATCATATAAGAAGTTTACCGTGTATCCAATGGATGTCAAGTGTGCATTCTTATATGGGAAGATTGATGAGGAAGTTTATGTGTCACAACCCCCTGGTTTTGAAGATCCTCATTATCCCCATAGGGTATACAAACTAGATAAAGCCTTGTATGGTCTTTATCAAGCACCAAGAAAATTGTATGAAACACTATCATCTTTCTTGCTCAAGCATGGCTACAAAAGAGGAACTATTGATCAGACACTCTTTCTCAAACAAGAACATCAAGATCTCTTAGTAGTTCAAATATATGTTGATGACATTATATTTGGTTCAACTAATAAGAGATTGTGTGTGAATTTTCAAGGGCTACTGAAATCTGAATTTCAGATGAGCTCAATGGGTGAATTAACCTTCTTTCGTGGCCTTCAAGTTCATCAAAAATCAGATGGGATATTCATCAACCAAGAAAAATACATACATCAAATTCTAAAGAACTACAATCTTGCTGAAGTATCCTCATGCAAAACACCAGCATCAACAATTGATAAGATTGCTCCTGATCCTTCTGGAAAATCTATTGATCAAAAATTATATAGATCAATGATAGGTTCACTTATGTATTTAACTGCCAGTAGACCTGATATTATGTTTGCTGTGTGTGTATGTGCTAGGTACCAATCTGATCCCAAGGAGTCTCATCTCAATGCTGTAAAAAGAATTTTCAGATACCTCAAAGGAAAACCAGGACTTGGTCTTTGGTATCTAAAGGATGGAGACTTTACACTCTACTCATACTCAGACAGTGACTATGGTGGATGTAACAGTAACAGAAAATCAACAACCGGTGGATGCCAATTCATTGGACCAAGACTAGTATCATGGCAGTGCAAGAAACAAACCAATGTTTCTGTATCCACAGCTGAGGCTGAGTACATTGCTGCTTCAGCTAGTTGCTCTCAAGTTCTTTGGTTGCAAAACCAATTGCTTGACTATGGTTACAACTTTCTTCAAACTTCAATTTATATAGACAATTCTGCTGCTATGTTTATCACTGCTAATCCTGTGCAACATAGTAAAACAAAAAATATGGAGATAAGATATCATTTTCTGAGAGATTGCTCAGAAAAGGGTTTGATTAAGTTAGTCAAAGTGGATATGTAAGGCCCCCTTCCCGGGACGCCTACAGTTGGTCATTCATCGCACTCAAAACATATAATTACATTTCTCCTTTCTTAAATAGTTGCAGCGGAAACATTAAAAACATAATTTCGTTCCAACAAAATACTTTTGCACATTAGTACAATCATTTCTTTAACAATATCCTGCTACATTTATTACAAAAGCATTAAACATAATGGATGCCATCCAAAATACGCTGAGTAGCCGCCCCGCGCCATCCTTAGCAACATACCTGCCAACTGGAAACACATCAAAGTCAGCGTTGCTGAGTGAGTTCTAGTTTTACAATAAAACTTACTTTCCTTTCATAAACCGTTCTTTACTTTCTTTATAAAAACATCTGTTACATACATGCGTTCACACATCATACGTACATACAGATAATATCATTATTATCTTCGTCATTACATTCGTTACGTTCATCCTTTACCATACATCATTATCTTTCACTTCTTTCTAGATCCTGTCAGAATTTACCCTCTTCATGGCACACAGCCACGATTACTGAGGTCGAATGACAAGGATCCCATTTCATACATTATTAGGATCATTCGTTAACGTTCGTTTCATACATTCATTCTTTCCTTCATTACTTTACTAATTACCCTACATTACTCGAATCTTGTCTCATGCAATATCCCCGACTCATGCTCGAAAGCTGATGTTGTGCCGGGACCTGCTCACAAGTCCCCGACTCATGTCCGAAGACTGACACAACACCGGGATACGCGACAAAGATCCCATATGAGTCAATCACAGCGATTGAACTCCATCCGAGGCTGTTGCAACACTAAGTCGCTCACCTCAATAGCAATCTCAATGATTGCACGCTATCCGAGTCTTTTGCACCCCCCTAGGGTTGCTCATCTCATTGCCCATCTTAATGATAGCGAACTATCCGAGTCTTTTGCAACAACAAGGTTGCTCACCCCAAGGCAACATCACGATAGCACGTACTCGAGTCTTTTGCAACGACCGGGTTGCTCACCTCATACATATGCATGGCTTCATGCTACACCCCCGGAGTTATGCGTAACCCGGGTAACCATCATACATTACACCCCCAACATTATGGGTACTACACCCCCACCGAAGTGGGTACATCACCCCCATCAACATGGGTACATCACCCCCATCGAAATGGGTACATCACCCCCATCGAAATGGATACATCACCCCCATCAACATGGGTACATCACCCCCATTAACATGGGTACATCACCCCCATCGAAATGGGTACATCACCCCCATCAACATGGGTACATCATCGAAGGTCAGCCACAAAGACTGGAACCCTTGCGTGCACACTATAGACTGGCTGAACCTCTCACGGTTGAGCCTAAGGCGTTAGAGCCGTGCACTTCACTTCGCTTCACTTACATACCTCACACTATTTCATTCATTCATTAATGCATGCATTCATTCATTACGTTCCTCTTTTCTTTATCTTCCACTTTACGTTACATAATACTTTCATTTCATTCATTAACGCTCAACGCAAAGCCATAGAAAGATAAACATACATAGCAAGGAACATAACATAAACATAAACATACAGCATCATCATACATACGCATCGATCATACGTCACATCACGCACATCATACATAACATGCATCACACGCACCGCCGTGCCTAACATAACACATAACATCATACATATCATTATCATCTCCATCAATATCATCATCATAATCTCATCATCCTGCATCACCTTATACCATCCATGCCCTTCACAACGTCGAGGAATTTCATCCCGGCTATCATCTCTGAACACTTAAGCGAATGGGCATCTATGCGAATGGACCCTATGCAAATGGACTATGGGCGAATGGACCTCTATGCGAATGGACTCCCAGTCGCATAACTCTCATGCGTATGGCCTTCAATCGCATTACTTCAGGCGTATCGGCTTCAGTCGCATACTCTTCATGCGAATGAACCTCAGTCGCATGGCCTCCAGGCGCATGGACTTCAGTCGCATAACCTCCGTGCGAATGAACCTCAGCGCAACATCTCTCAATTGCATGACTCCCAAGCACATGTACTCCAATCGCATGACCATCATGCGTATGGACCTCAGTCGCATAGCAAACGTGCGTATGGACCTCGGTTGAACCTCAATCGGCCGAATGTCCTCCAGTCGCCCTCCAGTCGGTCGCCTAGCCCTAGCTGGTGCAGAGTGCAGTTAGCTCGACTGCAGCCGCGGGTTTTCGACCTCCAACCCCTTCCAAACCTCTTTTAAGCTCAAATCAACCCTTCTAAAGGTTAGGGAAACATATCATGACCTCATACAAGCATAACCAAGCAAGAAATCAAGCCTCAAACGCATCATACACATACATACATGCATCAAAACGGGTCTTCACCCAAAAACTCGAAAATGGGTTTTTTTGACGTGTTCCAGCCCCAAAATCAGTTGAAAACGTGTAAAAGAGGGGTCCTAGAACTCACCTTAACGATCCCGTCGAGTAGAGCTTCGATTTGACTAGCTCCTCGTTGAATTCCACGCTCGAATCCACCCGAACCAACTTTTCTCCTCTTTTCTCCTTCTCCTCTCTTCTTCTCTCTTGGCTGAAATATGGGGAGAATAGAGGTGTTTCCCCCTTTTATACTCCCGTGCATCGAGTTTCTCTTGTTGGCGGGTTTGGTCCCTCGACTTTGGACTTTATTTCTTTTTCTTCTTTCGTCGGCTACAAAGGAAATTTCCGGGTGTTACAGGATACATCAAATCAGCTTGCTGATTTATTCACTAAAGCCTTTGATTCAGTCAGATTTAACTTTCTGGTTGAGTCTCTAGGCATGATTAACTTAGATTAATCGAGTTTAAACAAACAAAATACCGTGTGTAATGATGCTTCAGCATGACATATGTATGGGAAATGATAGTACACTATAGCTTTGCTTATTCCTGAATACATAAATAACAATAAATCTCAGCAAGTTTCTTGATATATGAGTAGATTCATCTTGAGTGGAAACTAAACTGAGTGCATGCCAAACATAATGCTAAAATGATTGTTTGTGGGAAACTTCATTTTGAGAATACAAAGTGAGTCTTATTCTAATGTGATCAAATCACTCATCTTAACACACTATGTAAAACACTTTATAATATCTATCTTTGCAAATCATACTCCCTCTGTTTTGTGTGAACAAAGACCTGGGTGTATGATCACCATACTGAATATCAGTTACAAAAGGTGAAAAGATCATGATCCTCATCATCCCTCTGTTTTGTGTAAACAAAGACCTGGGTTAAAGGCACCTCTGTTTTACATGAGTAAAGACCTGGTGACCTGATAATGATCATATCTAAGCTCTCAAAAGAATCCTATGTGATCAACTGTATATTATCTTGAGCTTTTACATCATTGCATCAATGAGATGCCAAATGCATCTCAAGATAGATCTTATAACTTAAAGTACATAGTTCTTAAGTGTGAAAAAGTTATGATTTGACTTGCAAAGGGAGGACAAAACCTTTGTGAATTGAATGTGAAGCCCATAACAGTTATTTCCAAATCAATATGAAAACATGATAATCAGCATGCTTAGTTGATACACGAGCTCGTGTATGGATTTATGTGGATAATATACTTGCAATCAGAACTTGTTTAGGTATCAAATCAACAAAATAACTCATCAAGAAGAGGCTTAGTATTATAGTATGATCCCATCATATGTATATATATCTGATCATTATCATACACTTAAAAATCAGTTATTTCTCTTAAAGAAATTTATGATAAATGCTTAATTTCACCATTAATCACAAATTTAGGGGGAGTAGAATACATGAAGTTAAGTTTCTCAATCAGTAGCAATGTCTATCTCATTATCAATTTGAAGGAATTGGAATCTGAGCATCAAATTAGCTTCTGGATACATAAAAATTTTAGTAAAAATCTTTTTAAACTTTCTTGTGCTAAATTGCCATGTATACAAAGCCAAAAAGGTCCTAAAGCAATAAATGGTTCTAACCAATGGACTTGGATCATACATACAACAATATCTCTCTGCATTGTGCTATTTTAAGCATCTGCGGAAGCTACAATGTGGAAATCTTAAATGTTTATCCGTAGATTGGTAAACTACGGATGAATAAAGATCAACAAATGTAATTCAATTTTACAGTTTGGTAATCTGTGAAAATGTAAGTTACACATCATCAGCAGATGTTGTTGATCCGTAGATGTTCTGCGGAAGAATACATTGAGGGTCCCACTTAATAAATGAGATAAATTAATGTGTCTGAGAGTATAAATGATGTGGTTTGACTTCTCAAATTCATTATTCACTTTTTCAGCTCACTTTTTAGACCTAGAAAAACTCACTCTCAACAAACTTTTTCCCACTTCCTCAGCATTCAAATTTCACCAAATCAAAACATTAAACAAATATATATCTGTGTTATTAATCCGCTGTTATTAAGGTAAAACATGTTGTAATATTCAAGAATGAACCATTTGATTCTTGTTTTATCTCACAACTGTTCGTATTCTCATATCAATAATGTGATTTTAACGAAGTCTTTTTCTTATAAACAGATGGACAATCGATTTGCGAGAGAACACAATGTGTGTGCCTTCGTAAACCTTGATGATCCTATCTAAGAAGAGTGTCAAGAAATTATCAGATATCTAAGAAGATCGAGACTGTTCTATGCCCTATCAGCAGAGCCTGTGATTTATCGATCACATATCACCGATTTCTGGAACTCTGCATATGTAGAAGAAGATGGTGAAGGTATTGTTGCTGATGTTAAAATCCGAAGGCTGAGAATTGATGAACAAACAATAAGAAGGGTTCTTGAGTTGGGAGATGTTGAAGCCAGACACCCAGATGTGTTCGAAAACGAATACATAGAGAAATTTTTTTCTCATGATGGGGTATGATGGTGATTTTGAAAAGGGAGAAATCAGGAAAGGAAGACTCTGTAAGCCATGCAGATTTCTCTGTCACACCTATCTGAAGTGCATTTCAAACAGAAAATCTGGGCTTGATAGATTTTCAAGACATATCTCCTCTGGCATCATTGGTATTTTTGAGGGAAGAACCTACAATTACTCAAAGTACATCTTCAACTGTCTATGTGATCACATTAAAGTGCAGAAGGTTATTAAGATGTATATGTTTCCAAGGTTTCTTCAACTAATCATTAATGCGGATTTGCCTGGAACTTCTGTGGATGGTAGTGTGTTTATTCAAGCACACCTTGGAAGATCTGTTCTGAACAAAATTTCTGGGAAATATGAAGGAGGTGACATGGACATGTTTGCACATGTGGTTGATGCTACTGCAAATATTCCTCAAGAGCTTGTGTGGGAAGATGAACAAGAGAACTCTCCAACCAACTCTGTTCAAGACACTCACTCACCAGATACATCACCCATACATCAGCAATCTCCAGCCAGCCAAAACACAGAACCAATCCCACCTATCCACCATCAATCACCAAATCAACAACAAACACCCCAACCACAATCTCCAGCAAGCCAAAATACCGAACCAATCTCTCCCATCCAACCCCAATCACCAAATCAGCTTCAAATGCAACTTTATCAACAACCTCCAAATCCAGAAAATTCGGCCACTGAGAGTATTTACACTGGGGAGACAGAGTTAGTCTCACAAGCAAGTACAGTTAAACTGTCATTATCCAAAACTGAATCCCCTGTACTCTCAAATGAAACTGAACAAGTATCTCCAGTGACTGATCATCATCAACAACAACAACCTCATCAAGAACTTGTAGATCAAGCCATTGAGCCCAGTTCAAGCTCAACAAGTGTAGACCCAGAAGAAGTTAAAGATGATGAGATTGATGCACAATAGCAGGGAGAAGAAGAAGAAGCAGACTATGTTGATATAATTGCCTACAATGAAGATGATCTAAGTGATAATGATATCCCTGTCAGCAAGAGTTATCTGGTTGCTGAGTATAACAAGCTAGTGCTGAAATCAAACAAAAGAAAGCAAAGAATATAGGAGCTGAAGGGAGTGATAAGAGAAAAGGATGAAGAGTTGATGAACCAACAAGCTAGAATAAAAAGGCTGAGAGAAGATGCTCAATGCGACAAGGAAGTCATTGATGCTTTACTTGATAAGGAGTCTAAGCTTAAAGAGTCAGCAACAACTGAAAAGGAAGAAAAATAAAGGATGATGATGAAGCTTGAACAAGCAAATAACACTATGTCTGCTAAGACAAATGTGATAAAAATAAAAGAAGAAGAGGAGAAGCAGAATGAAATTGTCAAGGAAATGCAAGGTTCAACATCCAAAGGAAACAACAGACAAGAAGAAAAGAGGGGGAGATGACAGGGTGAAAAGAACGGAGGAAAGAGCTTTAATGAAAGTTTTCCAAGAAAAAAAGAAAATCTCCTGAA